>CM019717.1:33360256-33960256 GCA_009760885.1 Achatina immaculata
TCGCCATAATAGGGCATATTTTATCGCAGTGAAGGCAGAAAAACAACAACTCTATCATGATCGTCCGTGGAGCAGTCCACAGTAACAGATTATGAGTAGTTTTGTATGTGTGTGTGTGTGTGCGCGCGCGCAATTAATGACGGGCGGCAAATAAACCGACGATTTATCTATCGCCGTTTATTATCTGTTGTTCTACGTTTATAAGATACATCAAAACAACAGGCAGTTTGAAAAAAAAAGATATGGCTGTAAAGTCGCTGTTAACTTAAAAGGTGAAATGGTAAGAAAAGGTCTGCTTCGTAAGACGAAAAAAAAAGTTACTTGTTAAACTGTACATCTGTCTTTCTCTTTCCCTTCATTTATCTCATTTTTTATGATGAAAGTTTCCTGCCCAAATATCACTTGTTCTCGATTATTATTATTATTATTATTATTATTATTATTATTATTATTATTGCTATTACGATAGATATAGCAGCCTTTCAAACGCCAAACTTAATTCATGAAAACTTTTAATCGACATCTGTATATACAATAGGCAGGCAGGAAAATCTCCTGTTTAGAGAATAAAACAACACAATTCCTCATATCGTTAGATCAGCCCCACCCCCTCTTCCCCCATACACAGCCCCGGAAAGCTTTACACTTCTGACGCTCTAGAGAGGGGATGGGGGAGGTGAGCCTTCTCTGGATTATGATTCTCATTGATCTGTGGGTTGTTGAGTTATAACCGCTTCACGAGGCTGGAGATACTACTCAAATGTTCACGGTCTGTAACTTAGAGGTCTTTGCCATACATATTTCTACTGTTCATTATTAAAGTAGGAGAAAACATTTACACAAATAGTAGAATGGGCAACACACGTTGTTTACAAGATGTCATTTATAACAGATAGCACTGAACCAGCCAGCAAAACTTTCTTTTTTTTTCCCTACAGGAAAAAAAAAACCCAAAAAACTATTATATGGTGCATTGTCTGTGTGCAATTCTGTAGCCAAATTCTTGAGATTGCAGCACTTTCTCCACATTATAACTTCATACATCAATAGTATCACTTAATAAATTTGTTTTCATAAATCTCTAAACATTAGCAAGAAGAGGACAATGCGCAGTCAACTTTAGCACCCTGCATCTCTGATCATGTGTAGAGTCATTGTCCTCTACTAACCAGGTCGTTTCTCGGCTTACCAGAGCCCAGAGTTCGTCATTCTTTTAATATTTTTCTGTCTGTCATGTCTAAAGTGCTCTGTCTACTACTCCCCCCCAGGGAGAATCATACATATTTCCCTGTAATAATTTATTGTACGAACGTCTTGTTACCAACATGCTAAATTTTCACCTAAAATCAACATCAAACGGTGGCAGTTTTTGCCTGAAACATTTTAATAAAGACCATTTTAAATGCTATCTCATTAATTAATTTTTTATATAGCATTTCTGGCACAACCTTACCTATCACTGAGTACAAAAGAACTATTACATCTTGTCATATCTTAGTGCTATTATTATTATATTATTACTATTATTGTTTTGACAGAAACTTTCAACGTCCCGGACACGGAATTGAACTTCTGTTGACCAAAAATGAATCTATTTTTCATGGTGGCGTCCCTTAGATAAAAAAACCCAATGAAAATTTTAGAAGTTATTTAGTGCCGAACTTTCACAAAACATTTACCAACTTCCGGTTATCTTTCATGCTGGATTTATTCACTGGAGAATGTCATCTCCGCATTTAGACTCGCCTGAAGGTTAATATTTGCATCTTCTCCCTCAGAGCGTAATATACCCTTTATTGTTGTTGGTACTCGGTTGAAATCCTTCGTACTCATCTTTTTATCCTTCGGATCTATCCATTTAATGGAAGAATTCTTTGGTGATTGAGGAAGCTGTTGCGTATGTAGTCATATATACTTATACCCCCAAAAAACTCTCCAAGAAAGCTTTTGTATGCGCTAGTTTAAAATATTGAC
Organism: Achatina immaculata; assembly: GCA_009760885.1. NCBI lineage: Eukaryota > Metazoa > Mollusca > Gastropoda > Stylommatophora > Achatinidae > Lissachatina > Lissachatina immaculata. The sequence continues at coordinate 33,362,231 of CM019717.1, forward strand.
AAAAAAATTAACAAGGTGTCATGTTAGCATACATTTTCAGTTCTTCATGGGTCATTCATTACTGCATGGAATTCATTTTTATGTTGTATTGAAATTAAATAAAAAACGAAATAGCAGCAGCCTTGACAAAGAAAGCATTGTCTTCAGTGAGTGAGCGATAGAAGCAGAGATAATTATGTGACAGTGATGTGTTCTAGAGCACTTTTTTCCTCTGTGGAACCATTGGACTTAAAAAAAAAAAACTCATCATGAAGCCCCTGCATTAAAATATTTATCTTCACTCATTTTTTGCTTCATGTCTCCACCCGCACAATAAAATATACTAATTCTAATAAAGTCATTAGTGTAGGCAGAACAAAAAGAGTTTTTCCCCTATAGCTTTATTCAGTAGGCCACCATAAAAAAAGATTAATAAATGCATAATATAAAAAATGTTAACCAGATATGGCTTGCAGTATATGACATATGCAAGAGTAGGTTTTTTCCTTGTGTAGAATTAAAAATAACTTTTTAACCAACCTGTCTTGGAACAAACCAGAAGCTTGTAGCTAAGCACCAAGGTTCGATTAGAAGTATGTAGGAGGGATTTTTCAGTCATGGTCTCTGATGGAAACCCTGCAGATGTGTCACAGAACCCAGGTTCAGAAACCCTGCTCTAGAGTTATCGGGGCTAGAGTGGTGGTATAGTTGTCTGGGCTAGAGTGTTAGTACAGTTGTCTATGCTAGAGTGGTGGTATAGTTGTCTGGGCTAGAGTGGTGGTATAGTTGTCTGGGCTAGAGTGGTGGTATAGTTGTCTGGGCTAGAGTAGTGGTATAGTTGTCTGGGCTAGAGTGGTGGTATAGTTGTCTGGGCTAGAGTGTTAGTAGTTTTGTCTGGGCTAGAGTGGTGGTATAGTTGTCTGGGCTAGAGTGGTGGTATAGTTGTCTGGGCTAGAGTGGTGGTATAGTTGTCTGGGCTAGAGTGGTGGTATAGTTGTCTGGGCTAGAGTGTTAGTACAGTTGTCTAGGCTAGAGTGTTAGTACAATTGTCTGTGCTAGAGTGGTGGTACAGTTGTCTGGGCTAGAGTGGTGGTATAGTTGTCTGGGCTAGAGTGTTAGTACAGTTGTCTGGGCTAGAGTGGTGGTATAGTTGTCTGTGCTAGAGTGGTGGTATAGTTGTCTGGGCTAGAGTGGTGGTATAGTTGTCTGGGCTAGAGTGTTAGTACAGTTGTCTGGGCTAGAGTGTTAGTACAGTTGTCTGGGCTAGAGTGTTAGTACAGTTGTCTGGGCTAGAGTGTTAGTACAGTTGTCTGGGCTAGAGTGGTGGTATAGTTGTCTGGGCTAGAGTGGTGGTATAGTTGTCTGGGCTAGAGTGTTAGTATAGTTGTCTGTGGTAGAGTGGTGGTATAGTTGTCTGGGCTAGAGTGTTAGTACAGTTGTCTGTGCTAGAGTGGTGGTATAGTTGTCTGGGCTAGAGTGTTAGTACAGTTGTCTGTGCTAGAGTGGTGGTATAGTTGTCTGGGCTAGAGTGTTAGTACAGTTGTCTGTGGTAGAGTGGTGGTATAGTTGTCTGTGCTAGAGTGTTAGTACAGTTGTCTGTGCTAGAGTGGTGGTATAGTTGTCTGTGCTAGAGTGGTGGTATAGTTGTCTGTGCTAGAGTGTTAGTACAGTTGTCTGTGCTAGAGTGGTGGTATAGTTGTCTGTGCTAGAGTGGTGGTATAGTTGTCTGTGCTAGAGTGTTAGTACAGTTGTCTGTGGTAGAGTGGTGGTATAGTTGTCTGGGCTAGAGTGTTAGTACAGTTGTCTGTGCTAGAGTGGTGGTATAGTTGTCTGTGCTAGAGTGTTAGTACAGTTGTCTGGGCTAGAGTGTTAGTACAGTTGTCTGTGCTAGAGTGGTGGTATAGTTGTCTGGGCTAGAGTGTTAGTACAGTTGTCAGTGCTAGAGTGGTGGTATAGTTGTCTGGGTTAGAGTGTTAGTACAGTTGTCTGTGGTAGAGTGGTGGTATAGTTGTCTGGGCTAGAGTGTTAGTACAGTTGTCTGTGCTAGAGTGGTGGTATAGTTGTCTGGGCTAGAGTGGTGGTATAGTTGTCTGGGCTAGAGTGGTGGTATAGTTGTCTGGGCTAGAGTGTTAATACAGTTGTCTGTGGTAGAGTGGTGGTATAGTTGTCTGGGTTAGAGTGGTGGTATAATTGTCTGGGCTAGAGTGTTAGTACAGTTGTCTGGGCTAGAGTGTTAGTACAGTTGTCTGTGCTAGAGTGGTGGTATAGTTGTCTGTGCTAGAGTGGTGGTATAGTTGTCTGGGCTAGAGTGTTAGTACAGTTGTCTGTGCTAGAGTGTTAGTACAGTTGTCTGGGCTAGAGTGTTACTACAGTTGTCTGGGCTAGAGTGTTAGTACAGTTGTCTGTGCTAGAGTGTTACTACAGTTGTCTGTGCTAGAGTGGTGGTATAGTTGTCTGGGCTAGAGTGTTACTACAGTTGTCTGGGCTAGAGTGGTGGTATAGTTGTCTGGGCTAGAGTGTTACTACAGTTGTCTGTGCTAGAGTGTTACTACAGTTGTCTGTGCTAGAGTGTTACTACAGTTGTCTGGGCTAGAGTGGTGGTATAGTTGTCTGTGGTAGAGTGGTGGTATAGTTGTCTGGGCTAGAGTGGTGGTATAGTTGTCTGTGGTAGAGTGGTGGTATAGTTGTCTGGGCTAGAGTGTTACTACAGTTGTCTGGGCTAGAGTGGTGGTATAGTTGTCTGGGCTAGAGTGTTAGCACACTTATTGGGGTTAGAGAAGCAGAACTAGTGGGCAAAGCTTTATCCTTTCTCTGATTTAAGCCTGGTTGTAGGTACGCCGTCACCCAGCTGTAGAAATAAGTACTACATAGCAGACTCCCTTTCCCTTGGTGCTTGTATGGCATGATAGGGATACATGTTTGGTTTTAATCAGATATTTTTTATTCAAAAGTTTAATTTATCAGTTGACTTAACTGAAATTTTATATTTGTTTTCAGAATATCAGGAGATAGGTTGAGCTCTAGCATGTTGCAGTCTGATAGGCATTATAGCAGGAGCTACACATCATCCCCATTTCATCACCAGAAGTAGTTGTCATCATATTCGTGTGATTTCTTCTCACCTTTTCTATAATTCACTACTTTGAGCCCAGTTGCTGGAAGTTGATGCCTGTAGGGATTTTGTACAGGAAGAGTGCATTTATACGCCACAGCCTGCCAAATTCATACAATTCACTACTGGTTGAGATGATCACAATCAAAGCTGTCCGTGATCGCGTAGCTCAGATCTACTACACTTATGGACTGTTTTGTGCCAGCCATCCATTTATTACAATCATTTCTGTTATTGTTACAGTTATCATAACATGGTGAGTGATAGTCATAACATGGTGAGTGATAGTCATAACATGGTGAGTGATAGTTATAACATGGTGAGTGGTAGTTTTGTTTTTGACATTATATTTACATATAAAATTTATCATCTGGTGAATGTGTTGATGAAAACTCATGTGTTTATTGGCATCATGGGCATTCACTTGAATGTCAGAGCTACCATTTTGTCCTCAAGCCCTCACTAGCTTCTGCTTGTGTTACATCAGACTGGTGTATATAAGCAAGGGTTCATTGTAGTATGTCCTGACAAGGCAAACACTACAGCTGACTTGGTGATGGGATGCATCAGCTCATCTTATTTTCCATGCCTTGGGAGTTGAAGAAAGTCATGACACCCTACTGTCATCATCATCACCACTGACAGAAGAGATCAGCATTGTTTTATGTGGCATTTAGATCAAGATCTTCTATTATTTGATGTGACATGAAAATTTAAAATGAAAGTCTTTATATTGTGCTTAAATATTATGTTAAGACAGATGTTGTAACCTGAGGTTATTTATGTAAGCTTATGTTCAGTTATATGGTAGTGATAGTAATGTAAAACTACATTGTTTTAGCAGTACATAAATATTGCATTAAGATTTATGTACTTTGTTCAGATGTGGACTTTGTGGCACTTTAGTTTTATAGTTAACTTTTCTAGTCTTATTTTTTTAAGAATAAACAAAAACAGATGAAAATAATGAAGATTAATTGGAGTAATTGAAAGTGGATTGGAGAATTATCATCAGTTTAGACACATGCAAAAAATACTTGACAGTGTTAGTTTTGGTATCATGTTGTTTGTATTCATGAATAAATTAGTAGTGTTAATGCTTAGGCTCTCTTCATCTTTAGTTTTGAAGCAGGTTGAATACTGGATGTTCGTGGAGATATGCTGAGCATATTTCTCATGACCGATTCTATCAAGATTTCAGTAGCATAATCAACAGGGTGGTCTTTGTGTCTTCAGTTATGGCCCTTATTTCCTCTTCAAATGATAAATTTATAGGTTTTTAACATGTAGGGCATAGAATTTTAAAGTCACTGTGTTAATCTACAAATAATTGCATAGCTTAATATGGCAGCTTTTGAGGCTGTATTTTGAAGAGCTTGACAGAGCATTATTGGAATACATGAGTAATTTTTTAATGAATGCATCAATGGCTTGCTTCCACAGTTACCCTCTGAACAATCTCCCATTAACTGGAAACACTCCAATTGAGCACAGAACTTTGAAAGTGGGATATGCTGTGCCAGATGGATCTCATGTCCCAGCTCAAGATGGGTCTTATGATGATCAGAAGCGACCACGATGGGTAAGCTATTTCAGGGGAAGGTGAATATTTTGATGTGCATTGTTCACGCCAGCAGGAAGTTCTATATTTGACTGTGGTATAGATCAAGAGACTTGAGGAAGTGATGAAGGGAAGCATAGAGACCCCTGCAAAGCAGGCAGGTTGAGATGCTACACATAGTGAACAACAGATATTGCCAGCAAGACAGTGTTCTGAGTGAACAGAGAGGTGCTTCATGTAAACTATGTGCAGAAATTATTCACATGTAAGGGTGGATTCAGTGATGGGTGTTCAGCAGAAACCACATCAATTTTGTGGCTGATCTGTGCTAAGACTGCAACTGTTGATATTAGAGACAAATATTCCAGAAATAAAAACACTAAGTAAATCAAAGTTCATGTGGACAGAATGTTTTCAGCATTAGCAACAGTAAGCACACAGCATGTAGAAACTAAAATTTATAATACATGTGTAGAAACTTATCTTAACATAGCATATTTGTATTACAGTGTTACAGTCAGGTCACCTCTGTAAGATCACTTTTCTGAGAATAATGAAAATCTTAGTTTGGGCTGAGATTCTGATGTTTATATCACATTAAATACAGTTTTTGGGAGAACCAGTGGCCTACGTTCAACAAATTGTTGTAAAGTCAGCTGTATCACCTTGGCAACCACAGCAAATGATGACATCAGATGCCTTTAGAGCGCCATTACTGTCAGTTTTCAAGATCATTCAGGAAATTGATAACTTCAAAGTCAGTATAAGGTTGGTGTTTTTACTTATTTCATCATTTTTTTCCCTAGAGAATGTTGTTCCAACTTACATACATCAGCAAGTGATTATTCAGTGTTACAGATGTTCTAGAGATGAAAGTTTTTTCTTCATGTTGACAACTACCAAATGCTTCATATGTTTCTTTTTTTTTTTGTTTCTTTCTGTTACAAAGTTGATATGAGTGTACCTCATCTGTTGCAGTGTAATGAAAATGCTTGAGATTTTATCTCTTATAAAGTTAACTTATCTTTTGTAAAAGTTAAAATGTATATTCTTTCCTTCAGTTTTAATTTTTATTGTTACTTTGTGAGTAGTAATGAAGTGAAAGTTACTATTACAGATTGTGATGTTTTTTTTTTTTCTTCTGTTGCTTCTCGCGTAGAGGAAGGGAGATATCACTTGCAGATGTCTGCTACAGAGTCTCAGAGCCAGTGAATGCTCGTCATCTTCAGATGCTGTTGCCTGACTATTCTTGCTTCATTGTGTCGCCAGCAAACTTTTGGCAGCAGGATGTGTCCAAGTAGGTGAAGATGGAGTCACTAAATCAACGCCTATATAGCTTCTTTAACTGAGGGAAATGAGTTCTATCCTCACTGTCATCAGTATATAGTTAATGAAGATTCTCGCTAGTGCCACAGAGTACATGCACCTACCTTGAGATTTTCTGTTCAAGGAGAACACCTAAGCGTCTATGGATTCATCTGGAAACATTTTAACTGTTAACACATGACTCTGAAGATAGATGCAAATTCTTCAGTATTTATTATCTTATCTTGCTCAAGCTTATCTTGCCTGAAGAGTGCTGCTAACTTTGACCATGTTTTAACAGTAAAATAATGTTGCTACATATTGTTTATTATGCATTAGTCATATTGGTTGCATTATCTCAACACAGCCAGTGATTCAGTAACCAGTAAAATATTTCTTTGTGAGACAGTTTAAGAATGATAGTAATAGCTCTTAGTATGTAAATGTGCATTTCATATCCCATCCAAGTTTTCATTTTTTTTTCTTGAACTTCCTATAGATTTAAGAAGGATGCAGAGATTATCAAGACTATGTACAGAAGACATGGTCAGGTAGTAGAGAGTCAGCCCACAACTAAAGGTAAAAAAAAAAAAAAATTAATGGAAAAAGTATTTAGTACTGCATTTTTGTTTTGTGGCTTTGAGATTGAGTAGAGAACAAAAACAATGGCACAAAATGAGCAACATAAGGAAATTTAAATGAAAGTCATACAAGTCATGCAAGCGAGAGTGCATGAGTGAGATTTTCTCAGTATTTAAAATTTAAAAGTATTTAACAGTTACTTTATTTTTAGCACATACTGTCACATATATGCGAGTTTTAAGAAATTCAAAAAAGATTATTGAATCTTTTGATACATGTGAACCATTAAAAACCTAAATGTAGATTGATCATATTCAAAATACAAATCATGACCATCAGCAAGGCCAAGCAAAAACCATCTATAATAAAATTATAAATCTAAAAAAAAAATAATGGAGCAGATGAAACATTTCACAAATCTCCAGCACTGATAACAGATTATTGGAAATATGAAACCAAAATCAATGAGAGAATAAGGATGACTTGAGTAAGGATGGCTAAAATAAGAATGGCTAATTGCACTTTCATGAAAAAAATGAAAATGACCTCGAAGTATATGGTACATAATGAAAGTTGCCAAGTGTTATCTGTAGTACACTGTGACACTGTGCTAAGGCACAGAGAGATGGATGAAACAAGAAGAGGTTCATAAATGTGAATACACAGAAGAAAATGTCACTTTTCACGCACAGAACATGAGACACAAGTTTAGAAAGAAAATGAAAAGAAAATCATTGTAACGAGACAAACTGTTGTGGACATTTAAAAGATAAATAACAGATCCATTGGAACAGGAAGAGCAAGAAGACAACAGAAGTCTACATAACTTGATAGAAGACAAAATGTCCAGGTGCACCAAGTAGCATGAGACAAGTGATCTAAAGAACCACAGACACATTAGGGATAGAACTGTATAATTATGATCCACATATCTTCTTTAACATATTTTCTTGCATTAATTTTACTATTATTTTTTTTTTACATTGATGTGCGTTTCACAGTTTAAAAAGCTGGGGACACTGCTAGCAACATTCTTTCTCCTGATACATTGTAGAGAAAGCACGTTTATATTGTCCTTCCATTTCTCCTATTGAAGATCTCTTGTTTGGCATTCCATGGAAAGAGACGGGCATCACTCAGTTTTACATTCGAAATCGACAGCGTATCATTACATATGCAGTCACTATCATATTGAAGAAATACGAACCAAAGTAAGTGATAGTCAGAGTTGCTGAAGCTGCCATATTTTTGTTCAGGACTTTGTGATAAGAATCTACGTTAAGGATGAAAGAAATGAAATATGTTATAGATAAGTTCTGAAGAAAGAACACATATTTGTAGAAAACTTATGTGACAGTGCCTTACAGTTAAAGCCATGAATTTTTTTTTTTTTCTTAAAGATTGATGAAAGGAGGGGGGGGGGGGGGAATATTATGTTCCTACATTGAATATTTTGAGCCATAATAATACACATTGTCAGTGCTTGCAACTTCTTTACTCACATGCTGTCCTTATACAACCTTTTATGAGTGGAGCAGTAGTACAGTTGTAAAACAGCTGCCATCCCATGTTGTGGCTGTGGGTTAGATTCATAATTATTGTACCCTCTTTAACTTGAATATAGGAACTGGAACAGACATACTTGGATTAGGAAAAGTGGCTTTCAGATAAAAAATAATGTTTATTTGCAAGACTGGGCACACAAGGGTTCCTACACAAAGTTGTTCGTGTACCCAGATAAACAAACACTGCTATAAATCTATCACATGAACATAAGCACTCCTATAATTCTATCACATGAACAAGCACTGCTATAAATCTATCACATATGAACATAAACACTTCTATAAATCTATCACATATGAACATAAACAAACACTCCTATAAATCTATCACATGAACATCAACAAACACTCCTATAAATCTATCACATATGAAGGCCACATCAGAGTTCATAAGTGATGAAAGAAAAAAAACGAACAAACAAAAGAATCTATGAAGGAATTAGAAAAAAATCAAAACTATAGTTCAGTTTTTGAACACAGGGAATTTATTATGTTTAGAGGGAGCTTTTTTTTTTTTTTTTAATAGAATGCTTTGTAAACAAGCAAAGGTTTGTGAGTTTGGTACTGGTTCTGACCAGTTGTCCCAGCTGTTTAATTGGATACTCAGTACTTTCATGTTGGGAAGAACAAGTTTTTTATGACCAAGATTATCTGTATGCAGTGTGAAGCACACCAGATTTTACAGCACATGTGGCTGTCAGTGACCAAAGGGGCATTAGTATATCATATAAATCTAGATCCACAAATAAGAGATTTTCACTTTAGTCCAAAGGTACATTACATTCTGTCATTCATCTGGAAAGGAAAACTGCATTCTGGAAATTTCCAGGTCCAGATGATTGTGTATAAAGATTTGCAAGATTGTATGTAGTTCGCATGTTGCCAGTTTATTTTTGATAGTGTCTAGTTATAAACTTCATGGCTAGCACGTTCATTATCTACAGTGGATGACTGCAGATTATCTTTTCCAATGCTAAATTGATAAATTGAAATAAATGCTACTGTCTTTGTATTCATATAACTATAATGAAATTTATATATTGTTTTTTTTTTTTTTACTCTCATAAACCCAGTTTTATATCAGCACTGGCAGAAATGCTTGAACAGCATCATCCAGAAACAGCTGTCAATGTCAATAACTCTCAAATTGAGGACCTGGTGCATGTGCATTTCAAGGATGTTAATTATTTTGTGGAGTACACTCCCCTGCTGGTCACGTACTTGGCTCTTTTGTTGTATCTTTACTTCTCTGTGCGTGAGTATTTGATGATCCCGCTCACTGTATGTTTGAAAAGATCATTCACTTTTGCTGAATGTCTGTGTGCAGCGATTGCACTTGGTGAATATTTAAGCTCCAGTTGATTCACCCATTAGTGAATATTAGTATGTAAGGATTGATTTTCATCCTTAGTGAATGGTTGTATGCAAAAGTTGTTTAGTGAATGTTTTCAGTGATTGTTTAACCTTGGTGAATGATTGTATGCAAGATTGTTTCAGACTTCATCAACTATTATGGGCAATAAATAATGTTTGTCTTCTGTGAAACTTTAAAATGTTTACAGTAGTCTAGATTCTAAGATATACTGCTTTACATTTTGTGATACATAGAGGAAAGAAAATGTCAAGTTTTCATGGAAAATTATGTAAATACATGCCTATGAATGACAATAGAAGCAGGAGACAGATGAGTACTAAAATCAAATCAGAGTAGCAGAGATAAAACAACATTATACAGCATGAGAAAGATACTAGCAAATATGAGAATGTTCTTGACAGGATTACTGTAGTACTGTATGCTTGCGAGTCTTGGGTAAAACCAGATAAAAGAGAAACTGGTGGAGACAGATGTGGTTGTTAATGAATATAAAGCTGTACCCTGAATGATAAGAAAAACAAAATAGAAACAAGTTCTTGGAAAGGTTGCTGAACGGTAAAAGCTAGTTAAAATCATAAAGAAATGTAGGAAAATTTCTTTTGGCTTATCATGAGATGAGAGCCTGAAATACAGAGAAAGATCAAGAGAAAAGTGGGTGATAGGTCTGATGTAGTGGCATGAGAAAAGAAAGACTGGCAGTCCTGTTAGAAATAACATGGGACTCTACAGAGAAGTTAAGCAGGATGACTAATGGCTGTTAGCACAGTACAGCCCAAAATGGATGAATAGACTGAGCTTATTAACTTTTTTTGGTTATTGTGATTGCCCATGAAAAGTTGTTAATTGTGTTACATCAAATAATTATAACTTTTTGCACTACGAGTTTAATGACTCATTTAAATAAATATCAGGTTCTCAGCCATAAATATCAGTCGCTTGTATATGTAATTACTCATATGTTGGTGAGATATCTTCAGGTAAAATACATTTAGCATGATATGGCTACAAATGAATTCTTTTCTTTAAATAAACATATTTAAGATGTATGGTAATACTTGAAAGCTCCTTGTATGTGAATTTATGATAGCCAATGGAATTTTTTTTTTTTTCTGTGATTTTGTAGGCAAAATTGAAATGGTTAAGTCCAAACTGGGTTTGGCTATAAGTGCTGTAATGACAGTCCTTGCTTGCCTTATGATGTCTGTCAGTATATGCACACTGTTTGGAATGAGGCCAACACTTAATAGAGGGTAGGTAATTCTATCTGTGCTGTGAAAAAAACACTGTACAGAGGATAGATAGTTCTGTTTGTGCTGTTATAAACAATATAAAGGGTAAGTAATTCTGTCTGTGCTTTTAGAAACAGTATAAAGGGTAGGTAATTCTGTCTATGCTTTTAGAAACAGTATAAAGGGTAGGTAATTGTGTCTGTAATTGTTCCCACAGCTACTGGAGCCAGTGTTTCCTTTAATGTTAATTCCACACTTTGCTTGTTTCAGTGAGATCTTTCCATACCTGGTGGTGATTGTTGGTGTAGAGAATGTCCTGGTCATCACCAAGTCTGTAGTATCCACCCCAGTCCATCTGGATGTGAAGATCAGAGTAGCTCAAGGTTCAGTTTTGTCACAGTGGTTCCAAAAACTTGACTGACAGTTTGACCTTGTTAAGATAGCAACAGTGCCATAAATAATGATATTTACTGTTTTGCATAAACATATTTAGTAAATCGGAGGTTGGAAGTTCTTTGTAAAAATAAAGGCAAGTGATGGATGTCAGGTTACCAGTTTATAGTCATAGATCATTTGTGTTATTTCTTAAAGTGTCTTCTTGTACTCTTAAGGTTGGTAGTCATAGATAATACTGTTTCTTCTTTAACACTTGCTGTCTAAAGAGTGTTGGTTGCATTGTGTTATATTTATGTGCCTTTTAGCCCAACACATCCAACTTTTCCTCAACATATTTTTAGATCTGAGTTTGTCTTCTCATTTTGATCCCTGTTCACTTCGCCAGGATACTGTCTGCTTCCTGGAGCACAGATGAGAGGTATAATAAGGTCATAGCTGGCCGTGGTTTGCCAACCTTGACACACGTAGTCGGCTGTCTCATTCAGCTTGAGTACTGTGGCTTTACTTTTTATCAGTAGTGTTACTTCATTAGGGTGTCTTCTTGTACTGTGAGATTGGTAGTCATAAATCAGTAGTATTTGCTGGTATTCATAGATCATTATTAGTAGTATTTCACCAAGTGTTTTCCTATACTGTGAGCTTAATAGTCATAGATCATCAGTAGTATTTTTTTCCACCGTCTTCCTGAGAATTGCTGTTTGTACACTTATGGATGTGGATGTTCGTAGTTAAGGATCTCCATTGCTGTCCGTTTTTGGCATCCAGCAACCTGTTGTTCATATGCTAGATTGATGAAACATAGCTGACCAAGACACTGTCCCACCATTCTGTTGATACCCCCAGTATTAGCCTGGCTAATGGGGCAGGGGTTGCTGTAGTCCCCGTTTTGGTGGAGTCTGTTAAAGAAGTATTGCACACCCCTGCTTTTGAGCTGCATTCAGGGACTGAAAAAAAGTAGTGAGCATAACCTGCTTGGCAGTCTGCACGATGCTGGGCCTCGACACGTTCACCACATCAGCTACAGAGAACACCAACTCACAGTTCCAGGGTGAAAGAAGAAGGCTTTCCATTTTTATTTGTATTCAGTGGTTTTTTTTTTTTTTATGTGAATGTAAATAATTTTTTTTTATGTTCTCATTCACTTTCTCTGTGAATTTTACTAATTTTTTGATATTTGTTTTCATTGTGAATGCAAATAATGTATAAACTGTACTGCTACTGCTTGTTTTCTTGCTTGCAGGCCTAAGTCGAGAAGGCTGGTCAATCACTAAGAACCTGCTTTCTGAACTGGCCATAGTGTTTGTTGGTTTCTTCACCTTTGTGCCAGCTATACAGGTGTGCTATGCTAACATGACTATTCTGATTAAACTCACTGATGTACAGTCACGTACTTCAACATGTCTGGACTTTTAGAAACTTTAGGAAAATGATATGATATTTCTAACACAGTTCAGAGTTTTGGAAAGAAATGTGATGCTGCTTGAAGACACAGTGAACGCAACATATACCTCAGTTGTGATTAACATGTTATGATAAATATTTGCCTAATAATAATGATTCTGTCAGTGTCTGTCATGGGTGATTCTGTTGATCTTTAATTAAAGTTTCTTTGAGTAGTTAGAACACACTGTTCTTGTGTTGCTAGTTCTAGTCCGTCTTATTTACATTTACCAACTTCCTACATCCACATCAGGTACATTCATAAATATAGTATAAAAAAGAAACATCACACTACAGATAACAAAAGATGTAGTGGGACTTTTTGCCCACCCTGTACTGTTTTATGTAGATTTAAGTAAGCGAAACATAGATTTAAGTAAGTGAAACATAGATTGTATCCTGCTACTTTCTACTCCTGACCTAGCAGAATCCACTGGAGCACAAATATTTTGTGTTTCAAATGCAGATCACCATTGCCAGGTAGTCAATTTTAAAGTCAGAAAAGATTCTAGATATCATTGTATAACATTCAACTTCAACTGATCACTGTTATAAGCATTGAAACATAATTTGACCACGCATTTATCTTGAAAGTATTTATCTGTCTGTATGAACACCATCATTTTAATATTTGTTTCATCAACAGGAGTTTTGTGCTTTTGCTTTGGTTGGTGTTTTGTCAGATTTCTACCTGCAGATTGCTTTCTTTGCAACTGTTTTGTCTCTTGATATCCGTAGAATGGAGGTAAGTACTTGGCAGCTTTGTTTATTTGTTTGCACATTATAAATTTAGTACAGTTATATCAAAGCTTGTTCATAGTCATATTAGAAATCAGTACTGTTAAGTCATTATTTAAGTGTGGTTTATTTATATCAGTGTTTGATTGTGGTTACATTATATCAGTGTTTAACAAAGTTACACTAGAAATCAGTACAATAAATCTTTTAGTCAAGAGCAAAACTGACCATAACATGTAGGCAGCTGAGAACAGGACAGTTTCTTTGCAAAGTGACAGATAATTGGTAGTGGAAGCATTCAAGATATAAATAATTGGTAGTGGAAGCATTCAAGATATAAATAATTGGTAGTGGAAGCATTCAAGATATAAATAATTGGTAGTGGAAGCATTCAAGATATAAATAATTGGTAGTGGAAGCATTCAAGATATAAATAATTGGTAGTGGAAGCATTCAAGATATAAATAATTGGTAGTGGAAGCATTCAGGATATAAATGATTGGTAAAGGAAGCATTCAAGATATAAATGATTGGTAAAGGAAGCATTCAAGATATAAATGATTGGTAGTGGAAGCATTCAAGATATAAATGATTGGTAAAGGAAGCATTCAAGATATAAATGATTGGTAAAGGAAGCATTCAAGATATAAATGATTGGTAAAGGAAGCATTCAATATATAAATGATTGGTAATGGAAGCATTCAAGATATAAATGATTGGTAAAGGAAGCATTCAAGATATAAATGATTGGTAAAGGAAGCATTCAAGATATAAATGATTGGTAAAGGAAGCATTCAAGATATAAATGATTGGTAAAGGAAGCATTCAAGATATAAATGATTGGTAATGGAAGCATTCAAGATATAAATGATTGGTAAAGGAAGCATTCAAGATATAAATGATTGGTAATGGAAATGCTCAAGAGCAGCTGAAGTGATGATGAAAATATTTGTGCTCACTTGATTATCTGCACACTGAGGGATGTGTTAAGGAGGAGACCTGAGGGCAAGGATGATGATCTTAGGCAAATCTTTTAAATATCACAGCATGCATCATTATTCTCCCTTACTTTGAGCAGCTGTAACCACTGGGTGCACATCATTTTTATTCATAAATCTTTGGGTTGCTATCAAGTTGTGGAAATACTGGAGTAACTGGAAAGTTTGAAGATTTAGAAGCTGCATAAAGTTATCTTCTAGGCTTACTGTGCTTACTCTTCTGATCATCACCCACTCTTCTGATCACCACCTGTTCTTCTGATCATCACCCACACTTCTGATCACCACCCGTTCTTCTGATCACCACCTGTTCTTCTGATCACCACCTGTTCTTCTGATCATCACCCACTCTTCTGATCACCACCTGTTCTTCTGATCACCACCCGCTCTTCTGATCACCACCTGTTCTTCTGATCATCACCCACTCTTCTGATCACCACCCACTCTTCTGATCACCACCTACTCTTCTGATCACCACCTGCTCTTCTGATCACCACCCACTCTTCTGATCACCACCTGTTCTTCTGATCACCACCCGCTCTTCTGATCACCACCTGCTTTTATATCACCACCCACTCTTCTGATCACCACCTGCTTTTATATCACCACCCACTCTTCTGATCACCACCTGCTTTTATATCACCACCTGCTCTTCTGATTACCACCCGCTCTTCTGATCACCACCTGCTCTTCTTGTCACCATCGGCTCTTCTGATCACCACCCACTCTTCTGATCACCACCCACTCTTCTGATCACCACCCGCTCTTCTTATCACCACCCACTCTTCTGATCACCACCCACTCTTCTGATCACCACCCACTCTCCTGATCACCACCCACTTTTCTGATCACCACCCACTCTCCTGATCACCACCCACTCTCCTGATCACCACCCACTCTTCTAAGTGTCAGATGTTTAGTGCTGATGTAAAGTTTTTGTGTTGTTAAGATGTCAGCATCATCACATCTAGCTTTCCCATCCTAAATAAAAATGACATGTCACGGAGTGTATGTGAGTGTTTCGTTTGCTTTTTATATAAATCTCCTGGCCTTGATAAAGCTGTTAAACATGTCTGCCTGATCCTTTATTTTTTCTCCATCTTTTAGTTTAGTTTTAGTTTAGCTTAGTTTCTTTTTTTTTTTTTTTCAATCATTTTAATTGCATCTTTTCAGCTTGATAATTTCACTTTTCATTCATTTAAATAAGGTCCTGTCAAGATGATGACATTAACATGGTCTTCTGATGTGATAACTTAAAACTGTCAGTTGATTTTGAATGAATCTTTTTTCAAACAGTTAAAGAGCTGTCTTTATTGAATTTCAGCTGTCGGATCTGCATCGACAGAGTGTACAGCAGGCTGTTCAAGATGACAGCAATAACATGTTTGTCAATATTCAGCCTCTCATTTTATGCCCTTACATGAGTAGAACCCCAACATCCAGAAGTCTGTCCTCTCCAAGTCCTGACCCAAGCCCTTCCTCTAGCACAACCACGGCTGGTCAGGTTGAGCAGAGGATTCCTCTGCCATCACCAGGAAGACAACCCACCCCGCAGCCAGAGAGACCCAGATATGAGATGCCACGTCGAGTCAAATTCTTCTACTTCCTAGCAAGGTTCCGCATAGTGCAGAAGTTGATCATGGTAGGCAAACTGTGACTGTTAGTCATCAATCTCTCTCTCTCCCTCCTCTCTCTCTCTCCCTCCTCTCTCTCCTCTCATTCTCTCTTCTCTCTCCTCATATCTCTACTCTCTCTCCCCCTCTCTCTCTCTCCTCTCT
This sequence comes from Achatina immaculata, assembly GCA_009760885.1. Lineage (NCBI taxonomy): Eukaryota > Metazoa > Mollusca > Gastropoda > Stylommatophora > Achatinidae > Lissachatina > Lissachatina immaculata. The sequence goes on from CM019717.1 coordinate 33,378,289, forward strand.
CTCTCTCCTCCTCTCTCTCTCTCTCCCTCTCTTCTCTCTCTCCCTCTCTTCTCTCTTTCCCTCCTCTTTCTCTCTCTGTCTCTCTTCTCATTCTTTCTTCTCTTTCCTCATATCTCTTTCTCCTCTCCTTCTCTCTCTCCCTCTTTCTGTGTTTGTGTATGTATTTATTTCAGTAGCATAGAAAATAATTTGTTGATTCCTGATATGATGCAAAAATAACAAATTGCTTGCCTAATTTTTGTTACTTTTTCAGACTGTTTACAAATCTCCAGATAAACTGTAATTATTTTTCACTTAAGAGATAAATAATAGATGAGTAAGATGTCTTCTAAATTGTCTTGCTGTGCTGAGATGTTTTGTTTTATTTATTATGTTCTCTGTGTTGTTGAGTATGCACATCACAAGTTGTAACCCATAGAAAAAATGATGGGAGAAGAAACTGAAATATAATTTTTACTTCACTTAGTTACTTTTTTACCAGTGAAAATTTATCATTCCCTCCAAAAATGCCACCAACAACTTGACTCATACACAAAGAGTGATTCTGCCTATAAAAAAACTCCATGATACTTTTTTGGCATCAGCTCTGTAAGTTTGGGTAATAAAAGCAAAGTCTACACACATGCAACCTTTCCTTACTTTCCGTCTGTAGTTAGTGGAAATTATATTCCTGCTAACAACCAATAAATGATGCACTCAAAAGTTATATAGTTGGAAATGAATCTTTCACTGTGCGCTTCAAATAAATCATTGCACTTTATATTGTTAAGCAAATATACCACCGTAATTATCATGTTTTGTTTTATTTTGTTCTTAGGTATGCACCGTCATATGGATTATTCTGATCTTGTACAAGGCTGGTATAGTGGAGAGACTGACAGGTGAGGAAGAGTCTCATGGCATGCCCAGACCGTCATTTCCCAGACAGATTGATGCTGGTTCTACTCAAGATACACCCAGGTTCGTGCATCAGAGACACATTTACGATGTACAGTACTGTAACACTGATAGTATTTAGATTAAAAAGCCCAAGTTTGACATGAAATCTTATTTTTGTCATTTCAAAACTGTACAAGTGGGAAAAAAGTGCAGAGTGTCTTTTGTATATGATTTCACATCTTCAGCCATGCTCCCATTTTTGTTGTGTAACAGCTGAAGCGTGGTACTCCCCGGTGTAGCTGTTCTTTCATTTTATGTCTTTATATAGTCGTCCCGATCCTCACTGTGTGGAATTTCCCACTTTTTTCTGGAGATTTCTTACGTAGAACTTTTTTTTTTTTGCATCAGAAATTAATGAAATAAAAGTGTTATATTGTTGACAAAATTTTGAATATCCAGTTGTTTCTATAGGATCCATTGTATTCTGTTTCTTATTCTGTTTCTCAGTTGTTTCTGTAGGATCTACTGCTATATTCTGTTCCTCGGTTGTTTCTGAAGGATCCGCTGTATTCTATTCTTCAGTTGTTTCTGAAGGATCCGCTGTATTCTATTCTTCAGTTGTTTCTGTAGGATCCGCCATATTCTGTTCTTCCGTTGTTTCTGTAGGATCCGCTGTATTTTGTTTCTGTAGGATTCGCTGTATTCTGTTTCTCAGTTGTTTCTGTAGGATCCGCTGTATTCTGTTTCTGATGTTTATCTTTCATGACCCAGCCTGTGCAGATATTTTAGGCACACAAAAGCCTGAAATGTTTGCTCCTCAGAGTACACAGTAAATTCCCAGAAGGAGGTTTCTAATGACATATTTGTCTTATTTCTGCATTTCCCACCATATAAGGTGCATGTTTTTCGAAAAGAAAAGCTAATTAAAAATCACTCTGTGTCTATACTCCCATGGTTAGGTTTGTGTAGGCCTTGGGGTAGAGGTTACGGGTGCTACACTAACACCTACCAATGTTTAAGTCTCCTGGTAATGCAATATATATGATTATAAATGATTAAATTATGATAACCAACAAAAATAATGTTAAAAGTATTTTTGAAAAAACCGCAGTAACCTGCAGCACATATCTCAGCAGCCTCGTTTGTTTCCAGGCTTAGTGACATGCCATATAAATGTTAAAATAAAAATGCCACTTGCCAACGGTGGCCTGTTTATGGCTGGAGTTACGCTGCCATATTGTTTATTCCTTGTAGTCAAGTTGTAAACACTTTACAAGTATATTGCTTACTGTAGTTACCATATTATGGTAAAATCAGTTAATGGTGGTAAATTAGAGACAGAACATGTTGGAGTTCAGTGAATGCTGCTGCTGTTATTTCACTTTAAGGTCATGTGGTTAAGTGCACAAGAGTTCAGTATTAAGTGTGCTGCCACAACAGAAATTTACGTTACTGGGGGAAGGTATGAAGTTCACAGAAAATGTTTTTGTTTTGTTTTTCAAATATTTCTGGCCAAATTATAGGTGCATCTTATACGCTAGTGTATCTTGTGTAGTGGGAAATGTGGTATGTAATTTTTTCTTGTAATTCCTTCCTCCAACTTTGCACTATTGGTGTATTTGTTAGGCTGAGTCTTCTGTCTTTCTTAGCTATCATGCACAAACTGCTGTTTTAAAAGTGTAATCCTCTACTCCTTATCCAACAAACAGCTATTCTCTTTCTTCAGAGGCAGTTTCTCTTTTGTGCCAAGTACTGTATGTATGATAGAGGTTTGAGTGAATTGTGCCAAGTACTGTATGTATGATAGAGGGTTGAGTGAATTGTGCCAAGTACTGTATGTATGATAGAGGGTTGAGTGAATTGTGCCAAGTACTGTATGTATGATAGAGGGTTGAGTGAATTGTGCCAAGTACTGTATGTATGATAGAGGGTTGAGTGAATTGTGCCAAGTACTGTATGTATGATAGAGGGTTGAGTGAATTGTGCCAAGTACTGTATGTATGATAGAGGGTTGAGTGAATTGTGCCAAGTACTAGGAAAAAATAACTGCCCCTGCTGCGTTACCTGCCCCGTAGTTTGGGAAACAAAAACAATCACCTTTCCCAAAACTATCCTCACTCTTCATGAGGGATTGACATGCGAGTCCCGAAATGTGATATATGTCATCGTTTGCAAAAGATGCAGGATAACATATATCGGTGAGACTGGCCTCAAATTAGGGGACCGCATGCAAAAACATCTGTACGACATCGCCCAGCATGCTTCGAAACAGGTCCCAAATCATTTCAATGGCCCTAACCACAGAGGCAAATCTGATTTTCTGGTAACAGCCATTAAACAATGTCACACAGATGACACAAGCCGCCTGGCACTTGAGAACCGCTGCATTCAAAATTATGGGATGCTGGAACCACATGGGTTAAACTCGCTGTTTAGTTACACGTAACATCATCTTCTTCAATCATTATAGTACCTCTCCACTAAATCCACCCTTTCTTACTTTTCAAACTTCCTCACAGCATCACTCTGCAACCCCGCTTACTTTTCAAACTTCCTCACAGCATCACTCTGCAACCCCACTATTTTCTCTGCAACCCCTCTTCCCCAATCATCTGTTTCAATTTCTCCTAGCAAGGTCGGTATTGCGTCACTCTCTCTCCCCTCCCTGGTTCCCCATCCACCACCCCCAGTTGCAACCCACTGACCACATGTCACAGTTCTCTGTTTAAACAGTCTCCACATCCCACTAGATCCATTCCTGACACACACCGCCGGACAAGCCACACCTTGCAATTTACAGCTAAGTACTCTTTTAAAAAAAAAATTTTTTTTTTAAAATAGTATTCATGTGAATCTATACTTTATCTCCTCTCTCTGTTTCTTTGTCCTGTATGTTTTTGTATGATTAAGGCTCACACCGAAACGTCACAACTTTGTAATCGTTAAGTAATAAAGCTGCTCCTACTTTTTTCCTATTTTATACATTCTGGTATCACAGCTTTACTGCAGTGCTTCGTGTATAGTTGTATACTTATACACTAATTATTGTGCCAAGTGCTGTATGTATGATAGAGGGTTGAGTGAATTGTGCCAAGTACTGTATGTATAGTAGAGTTTTGAGTGAATTGTGCCAAGTACTGTATGTATGGTAGAGGGTTGAGTGAATTGTGCCAAGTACTGTATGTATGGTAGAGGGTTGAGTGAATTGTGCCAAGTACTGTATGTATGGTAGAGGGTTGAGTGAATTGTGCCAAGTACTGTATGTATGGTAGAGGGTTGAGTGAATTGTGCCAAGTACTGTATGTATGGTAGAGGGTTGAGTGAATTGTGCCAAGTACTGTATGGTAGAGGGTTGAGTGAATTGTGCCAGTAAGATATTTCCAGCTCTTAACAGTTCTGCTCTCACTCCCACAAACATTTTTGGTCAAATCATGAACTATTGTGTGTCTGCTAGAAATGAGGAGGATGTCCAGGGAAACTTTGGACGAGGGGAAGAAGAGGTCAAGGCAGGACCTGTTGAACATACTGACTTGGAGTTGTGGAGGAAGCTTTCCTACAAGCACTGGCCAGCATTGTTTCACAGTTTTAACATAAGTTTATCTGGCAGGTGAGTCCAGTCATTTGTGTTGTTTGTCTTCATCACATTTTTTCTAAATCAAGAGTGCTCTATTTTATATTCAACCTGGGTAAAAATTCTTGGTCGAAGAAAATTGTTCCAGAAGCAAATAGATGTCAAACATTTGAGTTTGACTAGGTTCTCAGTATCATCATGAACAAGACACTCCCATAATTGCTCCACCATAGTTCACTAAGAACCATCAGTGCTGTCTGATGCAAAGTTCAGAGCTCACAGTGGTGCCACAACACTAAGCGCAGTAGTTTGGCACACAGAACCGACCTCCATCTTGAAAGCAGTGATGACACTGTTGCTCATTTGACACATCCGTACATTCCTGTTTGCACCACATTCAGTCAAACTGTGAAGAACCACCACAGGACACAGGATAGGAGTATAACTTTTGGAGTGTCGCTTGTGAGAGTGTGGAAACCTCAGATGTGACCTACTGCCATTGATGAAATGGAAATCAAAGATTATATGCATGTGGTACATCACCTCTGTTATGCTGGGATTAGTTTAATAGAAGGCTAGTTAGTAGGGCAGATTTTAGTTTTGCCAGTTTTCAACTTTGTCTTTTTATTTCATGTTGTCTTTTACACAGACTTGTTTTTATCTTTTTTTTCCTTTGTGTTTACGTGTTCAGTGTAAAACTTGTCTAAAATTGAACATAAGCACAGGCTATGTATTTTAGTTTAGATTTGCTTAAACTTGACCATTTCGCAGATTTATTCCCATGTTTATTTTTAGCATCTATATATATAAGGGCATGCATCTTTCCCATCGCAACATATGCCTGTGAGACCTGGACACTTAACAAAACAGCTGAGAAACACATAAATGCCTTTGAATGTAAATGCTATAGAAGAGTTCTTCAAATATCATGGACACAAAAAACAACAAATATATCTATACTACAAGAGCTTAATATTGAAGAAGGCTGGCTAGTAAAGAGGATTAAAGAGAGAAAACTTAAATATTTTGGACACATTAAACGTCATGATAATTTAGAGAAGACCGTATTGGAAGGATACATAATGGGAAAAAGAAAAAGAGGAAGACCAAAACGAAGATGGCTGCAAGACATCTTTGATGATCTGCAAATGAATGCAGCAGCAGCAGGCCATCTTGCTCACAACCGAGAGGCCTACAGGAGTGCTGTTTGGGAGGCAAAGTTCGGCACGGGACATGCAAATGAATTAATGAATGATATATATACATGTATCTTTAGCAATATTTTTGTTTAAAATGAAAATTAAGGGTATATTTTATCATTTAAAATTGGAGTCAAATTTTCACTTCAGGTACATCAGTATCCTGCCAACAATTCACCTGTCCGAGCTGATAGATCCTCAAGTTGCCATTGATTTAAGACACCCAGTTGATAAGACTTCAGATATCTCTCCAACATCTCAAATGTCTTATGGTAATGTTGCTCACATCCTGAATGTGCTGAATCATTTTAATATAGACCTCATTGACATTATATCTGTTTATCACAGTCATAAGACTAACAGATACATTATGTTTCATGTGCATAAACATTGAGCTGTGTGTAATTACAGGTTTTTTTTGGTTCTTATTTAAAATTATTTTGGTAATGATCAGTATTGGAAACCTGTTTTCCTGCAGGTGAGAATGGCTCTCATGATGTGGTACAGGCTCCCAAGTTTGACAACTTCTACCCCAAGTCACAGAATGAGTACATCATCACCGTAATGCTGTGCCTGCTGTCGGTCATTGTCATCACATACTTCATGACTGTGCTCTATCGCTGCATGTGCTCACGTAACTATTCTCGCTGGCGTACTTCCTGGCGCAGAACAGTCCACAGAAGGTCAAAGGGCTACTTCAAGCAGATCAAAGAGTCTGTACCTCTGGTTTTGTCAGGACACACACAGGTGAAGCTTCACCGAGTTAACTTACACATTTTTATAGTTGTAGTTTGAGTGCATGACCTAGTTCTTTTGCAGTGTCTTTGTACTTTAATTTTCCAATAATTGTCACTTACAATATATAGGCTTTATGAGTGACCATTGCCAGTCAGTCATTTGCATGTCCCTTGCGGAACTTTGCCTCCCTAATAGCTCTCCTGCAGGCCTCTCGGTTGTGACTAGGATTAGGAGTTATCTTCTTCTTCTTCTTCTTCTTCTTCGTTCGCACTGTCTGTCTATATCTGCAGTCCTGTCTCTTGGATAAATTTCACTGTTTTTTGTAACTCATGTATGGAACCGTAGAGCTTATCTTCTTTAGTGGTTTCACTGGGCCAGTATTTATTTCTCAGTGTCTCGTAGTTGATGCAGTTCTGGAGGATATGTTCCACGGTTTGGGGCACCTGGGCACATGTACATAGATTAGTAGTACCAACCTTAAACTTTGTATACATATGACTTCGGAGTCGGCTGTGTCCTGTTCGGAGACGGAAGATGGTGACTTGTTCCTTTCTGTTTAGCATGTGATAGTCATCATGTGGTGGTGTTTGTGGCTTCCTGTATGTTTTTATCATGCTTTTCTTCTGATTATAGGTGACTGGTATGTCTGGTTGCTCCATTTCAGATTAGGAGTTATAAATTAGACTATTTAAAACGGGTAGAAATACCTGTATTCATTAGCAGGGTACACAGTTGTAATGTTACATTACATCCGTATGCTCCTTTAGTAAATAAAACTGTTCCTGTCTTTGTATTTTAAAGTAGCCATATTATTTCTTATGACATTTTTACTGCACCCTCTTTGCTTGTTTAGTTTTAATATATACTTAAGACCAAAAAAACAATTTGTATGTTTATGATTAGATGTTGTACAAGTTTTACTGTATTTGACTGGTATCCATCTTCAGTATGTTTTCGTGTGTTGTTTTATTTATTAATATTTCTTTGTTGTGAGTGAATTTATGTTTTAGTTATAACTACCCTGTTGATGACAAAGAGTTTTGTAATGTTTCTCCAGACTACTTTATGCATTTTTGAAGCCACTTTATCTTTAAGCAGCCTCTTCATAGTCCAGCCTTACCTACTAGAATAACTGTTTATTTTTCAACTGCAATAATTGCTGATGTTTCTGTGCAGTATGTGCTGATATTGCTACTGCAATAAGTGCTGATATTTCTACTGCAATAAGTGCTGATATTCTGCTACAATAATTGCTGTAATTTCTGATGCAGTAACTGCAGATATTTCAGCTGCAGTAACTGCTGATATTTCAGCTGCAGTAACTGCTGATAATTCTACTACAACAGGTACTTGTTTATCTCCTCAACAGAACATCGAATGTTTACTTGGAGACAATGGGCTGGTTGTCAGCTGCTGTCTTGGAGGTCACCTTAAAATCTGGAACTCTAACTCAGGGGAGTGTATCAACACCATCATGAGAAATGGGTAGGTCATCAAAGTTACACTGTAATAGCTCTTGTAACTGTGTGAGAAGTAGAAGTTAGTGAATGAGAAATGGGTAGGTCATCAGAGTTACACTGTAATAGCTCTTGTAACTGTGTGAGAAGTAGAAGTTAGTGAATGAGAAATGATAGGACATCAAAGTTAAACTTGTAATAGCTCATGTAACTGTGTGAGAAGTAGAAATTAGTGAATGAGAAATGATAGGACATCAAAGTTAAACTTGTAATAGCTCATGTAACTGTGTGAGAAGTAGAAGTTAGTGAATGAGAAATGGTAGGACATCAAAGTTAAACTTGTAATAGCTCTTGTAACTGTGTGAGAAGTAGAAGTTAGTGAATGAGAAATGATAGGACATCAAAGTTAAACTTGTAATAGCTCATGTAACTGTGTGAGAAGTAGAAGTTAGTGAATGAGAAATGATAGGACATCAAAGTTAAACTTGTAATAGCTCATGTAACTGTGTGAGAAGTAGAAGTTAGTGAATGAGAAATGGTAGGACATCAAAGTTATACTGTAATGCTCTTGTAACTGTGTGAGAAGTAGAAGTTAGTGAATGAGAAATGGTAGGACATCAAAGTTAAACTTGTAATAGCTCTTGTAACTGTGTGAGAAGTAGAAGTTAGTGAATGAGAAATGGTAGGACATCAAAGTTATACTGTAATGCTCTTGTAACTGTGTGAGAAGTAGAAGTTAGTGAATGAGAAATGGTAGGACATCAAAGTTAAACTTGTAATAGCTCTTGTAACTGTGTGAGAAGTAGAAGTTAGTGAATGAGAAATGGTAGGACATCAAAGTTAAACTTGTAATAGCTCTTGTAACTGTGTGAGAAGTAGAAGTTAGTGAATGAGAAATGGTAGGACATCAAAGTTAAACTTGTAATAGCTCTTGTAACTGTGTGAGAAGTAGAAGTTAGTGAATGAGAAATGGTAAGACATCAAAGTTATACTTGTAATAGCTCTTGTAACTGTGTGAGAAGTAGAAGTTAGTGAAGAGTGAAAGCTAGGCTCAGACTCAAATATCCACACCAGTATTAGCTACAGAAACAAAATTGGAGTGTTTGTGGCTTGGGAAATAACTGTCCTAGAGCAGAAAATTTAAAGCAAGGTCTTAACTGAACATCATGATCTCGAGCAGTCCTTGAAAGCCTTGGAACTTTTGTAAGAAAGATTTCTGTTACATTGTACTAGAATTGTGCCTAGCCCTGGCGCCACTTAAACTAGCATGGTCCGATTTTTTCCTTAAAAATGCTGCATCCTGCAACACTTGTTGCCTATATCTGTATATTATGAATGTGAAATTATGTTCATCTGGTGTAATTTTTTAATACTCTTCCAAATATTCACTGCTGTACTAACTGTACTAGAAGTTATTGTACTTACTACGTTTCCTTTTTTTTTCACACAGTTTCTGATTGTGAATATTCACAGTTGAATACTTCTTTTCACAGGTTATATGTACTTCTCTTCTGTTGCTAGTTTAATACTATTCTACTTCTACTTTCACTTACAGTCGAGATTATACTCTTTCATTTACAGTCAAGATTATACTCTTTCACTTACAGTCGAGATTATTCTCTTTCCATGTTTGTTTAATTATCTGCTCCACAGACTCTTTCTTCCCAGGAACGATCATTCTCTCCAGCCCCCCAGTAGCAGCACAGTAGAAGCAATATTACGTTTTAAAAACCACAGGGTGGCAATGACAATAAACAATGTTGACGTGCATAACAGTGGCATAATCCAGATCCAAGACTCAGGACAAAATGAATTTCCAAGTCAAGACAACATATAGAGTAAATTCCCAGCAGTTACAGCCGCCCTAGATGTCACTGCCATCAGAACTTCTAGCTACATTTCTAAACAGTTCTACACTAACACAGCACAAAACTACATTTATGTCACAGACAAGCTAACTCTGATCTACTCTGTCCAAACTAAAGCTTCAACTGTTTCAAAATCATCAGATTTCTGTCTCTCAACTTTTCTTTCTCCTGCACCCCCATGTGAACAATGAAAAAAGCAAGGATAGTGGGTCTCATATCAAGGGGAATAAATCGTCCAAGTGTTTACTATGGGACATAACCCTTTTTTGTCCCAACTTTCCAATTCTGTGATGACTTGTCTGACTTTTCTGTCATTATCACAGCATGCCATTGAGGCATATACAGGTACCCCCCCCCCCCCCCCCCCCCCCCCCCACTTTCTGAAAGTAGAACGTTCCTCACAACATCCCCCAGAAAAAAGTGACCTACCAGATCACAGCAAATAAGACGTAAGACATAAAATAATATTAACATGTAGTAAGAGAAGGAATGATAAAATAAATACGCAGCCTATATAAAAGTAGAGATAATGTATGTACAGTGTAGTATCATATATCAGCCTAAATCATCTTCTTCATACGCATTTAGCAGCAATGCATTGTACCATGATTTTTGTGATACGCCTTCTGGCTGGGTACCTCCAACTTCAGCACCTTTCCTTGCTAGGGCAGGCTGTGGTCTTGCTCGGAATCCCTTGAAGACGGTGGTGTAGGCTGGGCTGTTTGTTTTCCAGCCTCTGGTGGCTGTACTTAACCCTCTTCTCCACGTCAGGCCCAACGGCTTTGAGACAGTTCCACAGAGACACTCCAACTTTGGGATGAGGAATCAGATGAGTGCTTCAGTGATATTCATTCCCTGCCACCTATAGTCTGCTGGCTCTGTTTTGTTTACATCATTCTGGTAGCCACTGTTGTAGAGACTTGCCACATCCTGGATTCATTGGTTTCACATCAGATTTTCCTCTTCCCTGCCAGTGATCTCTATGTCCCCATCCGTCCACCAACGTAACATTATAATTAGTGTTGATTGCTACAGGTTTCTGGGGTACAGAAGTAGATCAGAATTTTTAAGCAATCAGATCTATGTTCCCTGTCTCACGAAGACTATGTTAAGATAAGTACAGTTGTTTACAAGGGAATCGGCCTGTATAAAAGTGGAAATAATCTGTGTACAGTGTAATATCAGCCTATATAAAAGTGGAGATAATGTAAGTATAGTATCATATATCAGACTATATAAAAGTGGAGATAATGTAAGTACAGTGTAGTATCATATATCAGCATATATAAAAGTGGAAATAATGTAAGTATAGTATCATATATCAGCCTATATAAAAGTGGAAATAATGTAAGTATAGTATCATATATCAGCCTATATAAACATGGAGATAATGTAAGTACAGTGTAGTATCATATATCAGCCTATATAAAAGTGGAAATAATGTGTGTACAGTGTAGTATCACTAACCAGAGCTGGTAAAACAGTGAGCACATGGGAAGGTTTAGAGATGGTGGTGATGATGATGTGTTAGGCTGATTCATTGGAGGTTGGAGTGGCAGGAGTTGTAAGAGACCAGGGTATAGGAGAGAGAGAAAGAGGGTCATCTGTTAACATTTCTTCATCATCTGGATCCATCAGGACAGGCATATCACTAATGTCTACACCTTATTTGTCTGCCAGCCTTGATGTTAAAGTTTGTTGTCTGCTGTGGATGTCATGAAATATAACAGTAAGCTCGACTGTTTAACCTTACATACTTTTCTGTCGTACAGTTCTTTGTATACACTCACAGTGTCCTGCAAACTTGCCCTTTCAAAATTAAAGTCATACTTGTCTACAGTCATTTCAGAATTGTCAGTCATAGTGAAAATCTCGCTGCTTCATGTTCCTGGACAGCTTTACTTTCGAGCTGTTCACTGTTGTGATCTGTTTTTATTCGTATTCTGCCCTCTCACAGTTGCATCAGCTCTACATCTGTCAGTTCTTGGTTATGGGATGCCAAAACCTCTTCAGCATCTTCTTCATCAACTTCACAACCCAATCTTCTTTTCAGATGCTCAGATATGGTTGAGAGCTATTGTAGATTGATGCTGAATTGAAGGAACTTGGCATTGCCTCTCTCCCTGCCTCTATAATGGCTCGCTGCAGAACAGTGCTATTTTCATGCTTCGCCTCATAAAAGTGGAAATCCTCTTTGGATTTCTTTTGCTTCACAAAAACAGGTACTAATATAGGTCTTTTGAAAAAACAGTGACACAAAGCAAACTTCCAGAAAGCAGGGGTGGCCTGTAATGGAAGGTTATGATATCCATATATTCTGTGACATATTGACGGACCAGGGGGTGATGTGGTTAGTATCATTCTTTCCTTACCTAATTTAGTCAGCTTTCCAAGCCAGTGTGGCTCGCTGCTGCAGACAAGACTTGTCTCCAGATGTTCTTACCTTATCCTGGCAGTTGTTCACCCCTAGGGCTCATAGGTTTCCTTCAAGATTCTCATGCCATCATTCTCTTGATCTGGCTTACCTAAGGAACCAGGTGTTCATTCTTACAGCTGGCTTGACTGGGGCATTTCTGCTTGAGATTGAACCACTAACTGTAGTCATGAGAGATGAATGCACTAATTCACTGCTTACTTTGTGTAAACCTTCATAGACAATGTATTTGCAAAACTTTTCAGAGTCATCGCAAAGTATAAAGTAGTAATAACACTTTTTATATTTTTCACATGCGGTATAATGTATTATAGTGCTTTATAGTCAGTATTACTTCATGCTTGTGAAACTTGGACAAGGAACAACATATTTGTTATTTCCAGTATATGATTTACTGATCTGTTTATTGTCCAAGTCTCTTAAAAACACAGAGTACTAGCAGCATTATAAACAATGTAGTACTCTTGTAATCACAGGACTCTCTCTTATTTGTTTACCAAGTCTCAAATGTCATGATTAAATGGAATTTTCAGTGTAGCGCCTGCAAGCCTTCGACGGCCATGTGTGGGACGTAACATTGAAGACAGTGATGCAGATTTGTACGCAGAGTATCACGGAGCAATAGAGAGCAGGAGTTCATCAGAAGCCTCTCTTGTGGATTTGAGAGGTGCTGGGGAAGGAGATGGTGTGAGGATTAGGAGAGGTAATGTCTCACTGACGGACACAGGCAGCGGACGTGGAAAGAGGTTAGGACATTCAAGGAGGACAAGCCGCAGGTACCAAGATTTCATGCCAGATCTGTCATCGTCGATCAGTACAGAGTTCTCATCAATGGATCCTCAAATGCAGTCTACAAGTTCAGCAGCTGGTTATGACTTTAAGAGCTGGTTTGAAGGTCAGTGGTTTGCCAAATCCATTAACAGCTACAGAATGTGCTTCTTTGCAGAAAAGTTACATAGCCTTGGCAAGTTAAAGAGGTTTTCTAGCAGCCAAATATGAGTTGTCCATTTCTTGGCATTTTTATTGCTTGCTTCTCTTCATTTATTCTGAAGATGGCACAGAGTGAAATGACATCAAGTGATATTGCACTTGGTAAATTTCACACAAGTTGATGATATGTCTGTTTTCTGTAAGCTGATTGTACAGTTTAGGTTGCTTACATAGTGATAATGGTTTATTATTTATCAATTCAAAACAGTGGTGCAGTAATAGACTGTAGGGTAGAGTAACCCTGCCATGCCTTAGAGGCACATAGGGATGTGATGCTAGTGCCCATATCTTCCTTGACCTGTCAGCACACTAGAGGGTGATATGGTCAGCATCACATCTGGCCACCTTTCCTTCCCAAACTCAAAAGAAGTCAGGTACCTGTTGTTACAGCTGGGTGAGTGGGGTGGCCACATTCAAACCCCCAACTTTCACCATGAAAGACTAGTACACTAACTATTTTGGCACTCGGATGCAGTAACACACTGTAGTTTGGTGTATATATTATTTTGCAGGAAGCATATAGGTTTCTCATTGGTTTCTAAATCCAACATTAATTATAAACTTAATTTAGGATGTGATTTTATTATATTGTTGCCATGGTTTACCTGTCTGTTTCAGATATATCATATGTTTTCACTAGTCCCTGATTTTAATAACTTTTTTTACCTCATTACAGTCCTTGATGTCTCCCGCTACTATCATTATAAAGCATTGTAAAACCTGGACACTTAACAAAACAGCTGAGAAACACATAAATGCCTTTGAATGTAAATGCTACAGAAGAGGTCTCCAAATATCGTGGACACAAAAAAGAACAAATATATCTATACTACAAGAGCTTAATATTGAAGAAGGGTGGCTAGTAAAGAGGATTAAAGAGAGAAAACTTAAATATTTTGGACACATTAAACGTCATGATAATCTAGAGAAGACTGTCTTGGAAGGGTATATAATGGGAAAAAGAAAGAGGAAGACCAAGGCGAAGATGGCTGCAAGACATCGTTGATGATCTGCAAATGGACGCATTAGTACCGGGCCATCTTGCTCACAACCGAGAGACCTACAGGAGTGCTGTTTGGGAGGCAAAGTGCCGCAAGGGACATGTAATGAATGAATGAATGAAAACTGTATTATGGGACATAATTTTCCTGTGACATTTCATGTGTGGAAGTCAAGAGTTTATATCTGGTAAGCGAACCATCATTACTAAACATTCTGATTTGTCTGTCTTGCAGGTATATATGAAGAACATCGGAGATTCTTGACTGATGAAGGGAGTGGAGCTCTGAACTTAAGGGTGCATTCCTCAGGGGATCTTACATTGTTGTCTAAACCAGATGAGCGCTCTCGAAGTTGGAGTTATGGTATGTCATGTTGGTTGCCGCTTCCCATCTTTTCAAACACTTTAGCTGTGCTGTGTTGTTATCATAACATTGTAACTGTAGCACTCCAAAAGAAAGATTGGAAAAGAAAATCTGAATGAAAATGTTAATTTTTTTTTTTTTCAGTGAAATTCTGGCCAGCCTCAGGAGAAATAACCTGGTTACAACCAGTCTTTTTGTGCTTTCATTTCAGCTGTCTTTCATTCCTTGTCATGATTTTATCTGTCTTTTATCTCTCATCTGTCAGTTCATTTCTTTCATGTTTTTCTTTTACATTTCATCTCATATCTTTCAGTTCAACTCACTTTCATCTCTCTTTTGTTACTTATTTTAACTGTTTCATTTCTAGTCTCCCATTTCAGCTATCTCTCATCCATTGGCTTCCTGTTAGCTATCTCACTTTCATCTCTCTTTTGTTACTTATTTTAACTGTTTCATTTCTAGTCTCCCATTTCAGCTATCTCTCATCCATTGGCTTCCTGTTAGCTATCTCTCATCCATTATCTTCCTGTTCAGCTATCTTTCATCCATTATCTTCCTGTTCAGCTATCTCTCATCCATTATCTTCCTGTTCAGCTACCTCTCATGTCTTCTTGTTCAAAGTCTCTCTATATTTCCCAGATTGCATGTCACTTCATTACAGAGTATAATTATACTGTTGTATAATATAATAATTATACTGTTGTATAATATAATAATTATACTGTTGTATAATATAATAATTATACTGTTGTATAATATAATAATTATACTGTTGTATAATATAATAATTATACTGTTATATAATATAATAATTATACTGTTATATAATATAATAATTATACTGTTGTATAATATAATAATTATACTGTTGTATAATATAATAATTATACTGTTGTATAATATAATAATTATACTGTTATATAATATAATAATTATACTGTTATATAATATAATAATTATACTGTTGTAGTGTCAGATTCCCTGTCTTCCTTGGCTAGCAAAATAGGTCTTGAAATTAACAAAGACAAAACAAAAATAATGAAACTTCTCATTAATCAAGAAGAAAAAACGGGAATGATGTAAGAAGTGTCATTTAATTTGAAATGTGAACGATTAACTCTTGTAGGTGTTTGATTTCTTGTACTGATGATCTTTTATCATTAGGAGATCAGTCAGTTTTAGATGCATGGGCACCAGAGGAAGACGCAGAGCAAGCTTCTGCTGTGTGGTGTCTGGCAACCCTGCATGGGCTTATAGTCACAGGTTGTGGAAATGGTCGCATCGAGGTCTGGGAGGCGGAGACGGGGGAGTTGCGTTATCATTACGGAGTTTCAGAGATCGGGGTCACTGGTCTGTGCGTTGTGGCCAATAAGTGAGTCAGCAGTTTACTAACATTATATGAAGATTTTTGTTGTTGTGGCCAACAAGTGAGTCAGCAGTTTACTAACATTATATGAAGATTTTTTTTGTTGTGGCCAATAAGTGAGTCAGCAGTTTACTAACATTATATGAAGATTTTTATTTTCTTTGATCCATGTGTTATTTTGTGAGCCTCCATTCCAGACCTGTCAGTATCATGTTATCATTATTTTCAAGAAACAAGTATATTCTTTCACATGATTTTATCACTCATAACAAAATAAATAAAGTAGATTCTAGAGTTGCCCGGTGCTGAAGAGTTCATCTGATGAGCAGGATGGGAAACAAACCTACAGAGCATTATGGGACTGAGATATTTTTTGCACTTGCTTGTAGTTCCTTTAGTAGTGCATTAGGTAGTGATCTCTGATGCTTGGGTCCAGAGATGGAGAATGTCTGTCAGTAAGACAAGACTAAACAGATTATTGTTGGGACTTGTCACTGTAATAAGGAAAAATATAAATTCACATAAAAGCTGGTTCCAGTGTTCCTGAATTTGTGGTTGGTGAATGCAGTGAAAAAACTCATTTGTATCAGTGCGCTAGCCAATATCTTTCTTTATGTCAAGGATTGTGGCAGCAAGACTGGATGGAAGTCTTGATTTCTTGGAAATGGAAACATTTAAGAACCCGGTAATCAGCCCACCTCCATTGAGCCCACATTCAGGCCAGCATCAGAGAGGTTGGTATGTCTGTGCTCACGTGTCATCTACCAGTGACTGCACTGTACATCTCAAACTTGAACAAACATTTCTTGTCTTGTCCTGTCTCATTCCTCAGGTACCATGTAGTGGTAAATAAGTAAATAAAATTCTTGATGGAGATCAGCAGTTTGCTACAAGTAAGGGGGCGCTGAAGGTTTCTGTTAATCCTTCTGTATCATGCCTGGATGGCCTGCCACTGTGTCTCCTCTTACTCTCATTGTGAATGAAGTGCTGCTGCACCTTGTACAGAGTTGCTGTTTATGTGTTCAGTCTTCTGCCAGTTGTTCTCGGTCAGTGAACAAGCAGATGCCTTACAGATATCCTGCTATCTCACTTTTTGGTATGATCTCTTGCCATGGCAAAAGTTTCTGTCTTCTGCAAGCCTTGAATTTTGCTCATTCCTGCAGTTAGAATCCATCAGCATTTATCTCTGTTCCAGACTTTCTCTCTCCAGTTATTTACTATAAGTTCTTTAAATCTTCTTTCATGTGTTTATCTGGCATGTCATCATAGATGGAGGCTTATCAGTATGCGCAACCTTGGAGTTGCTTTGTTTTGTTGCTTCATTATTCTGCAAGGATAGAAAGTATGTTTCTTTTTTTCTCAAGCCTTCTGCTGTCCACATTTCAGACCCATATAGGAAGTTTCTAAGCATACCAGTTTGATAGATCATTCGTCTCCATTGTTAGTCTTTTGTTACTCCTTACCCCCTGGGAACAACTGTGTTAAGAGCACACTTATCTTAACATAGTGTTTGTGAGACAGGGAACATAGATCTGTTTGCTTAAAAACTCTGACCTACCTCTGTAGCCCAGAAACTTGTAGCAGTCAACACTAATTGTAATTGTTATTTTTGTAAAATGTAATGTCAGGTTGGTGGACGGATGAGGACATGGAGATCTCTGGCGGGGATGAGGGAAGTCTGGTGTGAAACCAATGAATCCACGACGTGACAAGCCTATGGGTCTTTACAACAATGGCTATCAGAATGATGTAAACAAAACAGAGCCAGTAGACTATGGGTGGTGGGGAATGGATATCGTTGAAACACTCATCAGATTCCTCATCTCAGAGTCAGAGTGTCTTTGTGGAACTGTCTCCAAACCATCTGACATGGAGAAGGGGCTTAAGTACAGCCACCAGAGGCTGGAAAACTAAGTTTTGGCCAGGCCAGCCACACTGTTTTCATGGCAGTCCGAGCAAGACCACAGTCTGCCCTAGCAAGGAAAGGTGCTGAAGTCGGAGTTACCCAGCCAAAAGGCGCATCGCAAAAATCAGGGTAACACGCATTATCGCTAATGAAATGTCTCTATCTGCAGTGTTCAAACATGGTGCTCGCCCTGTGAAGACTAACCAGGCAGGTGCAGTGCCGGGCCCCCTGCCTCGAAAGGGTCCACCCAATGCTACTGGAGGTCCTCTCAGTTCGTCTTGTGGAGTCAGGAGACATGAGAGTAGAGCTACTGGCCAAAAAATACAATGGAAGAAAACAGCCAAAAAGCAAGAACTTAAAATAATGCAGTGGAATGCTGAGGGTGTCAGCAGTGTTAGAGATGGCTATAGCAAAAAGGTGGAACTAGAGAACATACTTTTTGCAGAGCAGGTAAGTATATGCTGCATACAGGAGACGCACCTAACCAAAGATGCCGCCTTTAAAATCAGAGGCTACCAGTGTTTTAGATCAGACCGACAGGACAGAAGAAAAGGAGGAGTACTCACACTTGTTAAGAATACCATCAGCGCATGTCAGGTGGGAGTGTACATGGAAGGAGCCGAATACCAGATGATCCATCTAAAAAGTAGTAATACAGATTTCCACCTCCTTAACTATTACTGTCCTAATGACCGCCCACTTGCTTTAGAAACAATCCCACACAAAGAGAGACTGATGGTCTGTGGTGATTTTAACAGCCATTCCCAGAGCTGGGGCTATGACCACATAGACAAGAGAGGAGAGGAAGTTGAGAGCTGGCAGGATGATAATGGACTTCTGATAAACCAGCCAATGGATCTCTCAACATTTTACTCAAGGGCTTGGCATACAAAATCAACACCAGATCTGGCATTCCACTCTCCAGATCTGAAGTGGAACATTACACGTGAAGTTGGAAAACAACTTGGAGGTAGTGACCATCGACCAGTCTTCCTGACAATAGAAAATGAACTCCTTAACACCAGTAGCCCTCTCCCCAGATGGAACTATAAAAAAGCAAACTGGACAATGTACAGACATCGTACAGGTATCCTGGTGGGACAGCTGTCCATAGAAGGTAAGGATATTAACAGCATAGTGAAGGAATTCAATGCTTGTATCCTTCAGGCCGCTCGTGAAACCATTCCCAGAGGAGCTCGCAGGGATTATAAACCATACTGGTCTAGTGAGCTGGGAAAACTCCATGATGACGTGGAAGCAGCTCGAAAGCAAGCAGAAAATAGACCATGCCAAGAACACCACAATAATTACCAACATTCTAAGGCCAAATTTCAGAGAGCAAAGCTGCAAGCCAGACGGGAAAGTTGGAGAGAGAAAACAGAGTCCCTAAACTTTGAAAAGGATGGAAGGAAACTGTGGAAACTAATCAAACAGTTAAATGATGAGAGTACTGGAAGAAGTACAAAGGTTACACTAATAGAGAATGGGAAAACTCTTACAGGTAAGCAGGTAGCAGATCACTTTGCTCGCATGTTTGCACAGGACTGCAACATTGATATCCATCCAGAGAAGGAGCGTACAGTGCGCATCGAGCCACAGAAAGAGGAGGAACAAGTCAGAAAGTGGAGGTCATGGATGCACCAATCACACGCAGTGAGTTAGACCTAGCAGTTAGTAAACTGAAACCAAGGAAATCACCAGGACCAGATGGAGTGTCCAATGAAATGATCAAGAACCTGGGAATGGCAGCAATGGGAAAGCTGTTGGATATTTTCAATATGTGCTGGAACACAGGTAAGTTACCTCAAATCTGGAAGGAAGCAAGCATGGTACCACTACTAAAACCAGGGAAAAACAGTGATACTGCCTCCAGCTACAGGCCAATCAGTCTCACTAGCTGCCTATGCAAAACGATGGAACGCATCATTGACCTGAGGCTAAAACGGTACCTAGAAAGTGAAAACCTTCTCGTTCCACAACAAGCAGGATTTAGGCAGTACTACAGTACGGAAGATCAAGTGACCTATCTCTCTCAAGAGATTGAGGATGCATTCCAAGAGAAAAACCTTGTACTAGCAGCGTGGATAGACCTGAAGAAAGCCTTTGATAAAGTATGGAAAAAAGGTCTGCTGTGGAAACTAAGAAACTGCAATGTGAGTGGAAGACTGTATAACTGGATAAAGTCCTATTTACACAATAGAAGAGCTAGAGTAGTAATGGATGGACACAAAAGCCAGAAAGTACTTCTGCGACACGGTGTACCACAAGGAGGAGTCCTTTCGCCTACACTATTCCTTGTATTCATTAATGACCTGGTCAAGGAACTTCCCTATGGAATCAAAGCGGCGCTGTATGCAGATGATCTGGTCATGTGGTGTACAGATGAATATGCGACAGTTGCTACACAGAAACTCCAAAGAGCAGCAGACATCTTGACATCATGGACAAACAAATGGTGTGTAAGTATCAACACAGAGAAATCAAGTACCACTCTGTTCACCTTCTCATCTAAACAGAAAGCAGGTAAGATCTTTGTAAATGAAATACCCTTAAGGATGGACAACCAACCCACTTACTTAGGAGTGACTCTTGACTCAAAACTAACGTGGAAGCAACACATCAACAGTGCAGAAGCAAAAGCCAGAAGAAAACTAGCCATATTAAGAAAATTGAGTGGAACCACGTGGGGAGCTAGTGAAAGAATCCTCAAGAATGTATATCAGCAAAGTATTCTACCACATTTAGAATATGGCTCAACATCTTGGTGCACAGCATCAAACACTACGCTGCATAATCTAGACAAGGTTCAAAATCAGTCACTACGGATTATCACAGGTGCCATGAGGTCCACACCAATAGTAGAAATGCAGAAAATAGTTGGTGTTCAAGCGCTAAAGGAACGTAGAGACACAAAGATCATGACCATGGGAGAAAAATTCCTTAGCTCTGTAAGCCATCCCCTGAAGGAGAGATTCAATAACTTGGCATTAGGACGGCTTAAAAGAAGCAGCTTCATTCATCAGGCCAAGCATATGCGTAAGCTGATACCTGACCTTCCAACTGTAGTCGCTCCATTATCATCTGTACCAGAGCATACACCATGGAAAGAAGCAGATTATACACAAATAACTATTCAGACTGAAGTGAAAGGTGTGCAGAATGGTGAGATGCAGAGCAGTCTTGTAAGATCAACAGCCACACTTAGTGTTCTAGATGACAAATATCCATGTGACACCTGGATACGTGTGTATACAGATGGATCTGCACATAATGCCATAAATAATGGAGGGGCAGGAGCATATATTGAATATCCAAACAACACCATTGACAAGATTTCCATACCCACTGGTAAATACTGCAACAACTTTGATGCAGAAGTTAGGGCAATTATTGCTGCAGTTGAAAAACTATCAGACTCCAGAATTGACACATGTCCTGTAGTAATTCTCACAGATGCAAGATCAGTACTGGAAGCTCTTCAGTGCAACAAACTACCAGACCTTAAGGATGCCTTGTCAAAAATTGGCTTACAACATGGAGTCACTTTGCAATGGATTCCCTCCCACTGTGGGATACCAGGCAATGAGAAAGCTGACCATCTGGCCAAAGAGGGCACTGAAATGGAGCAACCAGACATACCAATCACCTATAATCAGAAGAAAAGCATGATAAAAACCTACAGGAAGCCACAAACACCACCACATGATGACTATCACATGCTAAACAGAAAAGAACAAGTCACCATCTTCCGTCTCCGAACAGGAAACAGCTAACTCCGAAGTCATATGTATACAAAGTTTAAGGTTGGTACTACTAATATATGTACATGTGCCCAGGTGCCCCAAACTGTGGAACATATCCTCCAGAACTGCATCAACTACGAGACACTGAGAAATAATTACTGGTCCAGTGAAACCACTAAAGAAGATAAGCTCTACGGTTCCATACATGAGTTACAAAAAACAGTGAAATTTATCCAAGAGACAGGACTGCAGATATAGACAGACAATGCAAACGAAGAAGAAGAAGTTACTCCTTACACTTTTCCTTAGTTTGCTTAATGTAATAGCTGCTTTCCCTGCACATGTATTGATTTCTTTGTCTAAATAAAAGATTGTCATAAGTGCAGATCCAAGACAAAAATGTACTGTCACCGTTATAAAGATCAGTTGCCAGAGTAACTACAGATTTTTTTTTTTTCAATGTACTAGCAGCGTTGACAGAAATGGAAATTAACTACGTCTAAATCTGCTTCCAGGCCATATTCGTACCTACAGTACTGGCAGTTCTCCGAGCATCAAAGTTTGGGATGAGGTGATAAGATGTTCAAGTGTGACCACCTGTAGGGCTCACCAGCTGCCAATCAATGCGATCCAGTGTGCCGGAGGGAGAATCGTCACAGCCAGCCAAGATCATACACTAAAAGTAAGGTTTGTTTTATAGCTGAGCTATGCTTCTTGTTTTTCTTTTTCATCATCAGTCAGTCAGTGAGTCAGAGATTGTCTTGGTGAAGGATGCTTGCCTCTGTGTTTTTAGCATGATTTTGTTCTTGTGCCATTTGAACTGTCGAAGAGCCATAAGAGCATTCAACCAATGTCTAAAGAAAACCAGTGGATAATTTCTGAAGTATGATTTGATATACTAGCACTACTATAGAAATATTTTTTTGAGCATCATTGGTGTACTTATGTTATTTGTTAATGGCTGACTTTATAACAGAACAAAATTAGCAGGTGTCAGAACAGTCTCTGCCTGATTTAAATGATATATTTAAAAATATCACTTTGTGTTTTAAAATTTTGCATTTGGTCATTTAGTGGAGTAAAGAGTGAACAGATGTGATCGTCACTGAAGAAGAATAGGATAATAAGCATGTCCAGCAAGCAGGTTCAGCAAGGTCATGAACAACTTCGGAAGAGGTACGGCGGAGACCACTGACATAGAAGAATATCTTCAAACTACCTCCCATGAGACCCATTCTCACCATCAGAGCTTGCTTATAACCTTCTGCTGGCAGAAGATTCAGCATGTCCACTCTGCAATGAAAGCCAGACATTGGAGCACATGCTTTCAGCGTGCAAAATATTATTAACCAGTATTTCCTCTGATGATCTGGAGAGTTGTGTATTTGTTTTGCTTTCTGTGGTAGAGTTTGTATTTTTGTGGTTAGATATCTAGGTTATATTCTAAAAGTTCTAAAAGGAAATAGTTCTAAATGTAACTTGTTAGAAATTATTTTAATGAATGTTAAAGAATGTGATGTTAGAAGTACTGGACTGAAAGTGTATTTTTCTGTGTGTGCACGCTATCTTATTAACTCTTCCCGTGTGGGAGGAAGAAACACGGATGTATTCTGGAGTGCGGGAGTAAAAACGCGGGTCTTGGTCTGTAAGGGGGTCTAGTTGTAAAATGGAATGGAAAACAGTATTTCCATGTACTTCCGTATACTTAATATGTTTCAAAGTATAGCTAAATGAATGAAAATTTCATAAATGCAGAGTTTTTTAGGAAAAAAGAAGTAATGTGATGTTTTTAGACACTGATTGTGGCCAGCTCACCATCGGCGAGGTCTAGATCTTTTGAAAGTGTCACCGGAATCGCGGACGAAATATGTACAATCTAAATGTTACACTGCTTGTTTTAATGAAACAAACAGTTGTCACTATAATGACCATACGGTAGCTTCGGGACACCGGAAGTGTCACTATATCGACCAAACGCACGTAAAGAGTTAAATTAATTATATCTTATGTAGTTCATTCTCTTATATTTATGAATGTAATACTTTAATTTTTCACCCTTTTTTGATGTTTTTTTCCTGATGTAATTTCTATACTTGTATTAAAATAGAGTGTGTGGGAAGAATGAAAGATGGAGTGATGAAGGGCAGAATATAACGGGCCTGCATGCCCAATTCTTTACTCTTTGAAAATAAAGATCATTCATTCATTCTGAACAATAAAATCATATTTTAGCAAAATCAAAAAATCTAAAGAATATTGGATTGAGGAGAATGCAGCAACACTTTGGAATCAGCTAATAGCCCTGTGAGTCATGGTAATGCTTCATCAGTTAAATGTGACATCATATTCTACTGTGGTGGATTTTAGAAAAAAAGAACAAAGTGTTTAATTTCTGTGGAAATTGGGGTTCAGAGATCTAATTTGCAGGGCAGAAGTTGTCACAACTTTTCTTCTTTTTTTCTCAAGGTTTTCAGGTTAGAGAACTCGTTGTGCTTGTATACAATGCATGGGCATGAGGGTAGTGTCACAGCTTTATGTCTGGACAAGGTCAGTGCTGAGACTGTCATGTTATAGGGGCCAACATAACACATGTGACATGCTTCTGATTATGCTGGCCAATATAATAGAGTTTAAATGTTTGAGTATAGTGGTCAAGATAACACGTCCTCCAAATATGCTGGCCAATATAATAGAGTTTAAATGTTTGAGTATAGTGGTCAAGATAACACGGTCAACATATTGCTTGATTTTTGTCAGTTGTAACATTAATGCATTAATTAACATTAATAATTCATCATTTGGAGCCTTGATGTTAACTTGACCATCTTTACAAACTTAAAATAATGGGGCAAATGGTCAAGTAAGAAGGGGATTAAATTTTCCCCCTAAATTTTAAAGAGTAGGCTAGGTATAAGTTTACTTACAAATGTGTAGATAGGCCTACTTGTTTCACTTCGCTACAGAGTAATATAGATCCTGGACAGGAATTGATACTTCCACCATCAAATTTCAGCGTCGCTTTATCTGTTCATATTGCTCACTGGACAGAAGAGACAGAGAAGATGTCTCTGCTACAGCCAAAGCACTAATTAGTGAAAACACCAAAGATATGACAACACTACTTTCATTATACAGATGGATCAGGTGTTCAGGGCAATTCAACTCAAATGCCAAAACTTTGAAAGAAGTCAGGGGAGCTTTATCTACAAGAAGAAGCAGCCTCATAATGGAAGCCATGGCTGTGAGAAAAGCTGTGAGCTGGCTTTAGTCACAAGACAACATGCAAGCTTGCATCTTGAGTGACTCAGAAAATTTATTCTGGCTCTCTAAGGCAACTGCTGCTAGAATTCCTGCAGATGTCATAGGTCCATCAACTGACCTTTATATTTGTACCAGGTCATGCATGAAAGAGCAGATCATTTGGCTGACTCACCTATCTTATAGGATGGACTGGCAGTGGACTGAGCATACATTCACTTTGCTTTAAGAGAAGCCGGTAAAACAGAAGAGTTCACCTACAACTGCGACTTGGCATTGTTGTTGAGAATGAAAAAGATGGAATGAAATTTAAGATGGTGAAAAATGAATGACTGATCAAGAGCTCCAGATGGATGGTCAGCCAACATATGAGGGGTGATTGATAAATTCTCGGCATAAGGTACAACGTGGACAATTTTTTTGGGTTATTTCTCAACATAGTCCCCTTGCAAGTCTATGCACTTAGTCCAGTGATCCTGGAGCATACGAATCCTTTCTTTGTAAAAGTCAGCATATTGTGCCAGTAGAAAGTGGTCTACAGCATGAATGACATCATCATCCAAAGCAAATTTGCGACCACTTAGCTCCTTTTTGAGTTTGGTAAACAGGTAATAGTCCGAAGGGGCCAAATCTGGGGAATAAGGAGAATGTTCAAGAAGAAGCCACATTCATGATTGGCAGCCATTGCCACCGCCAACATGTGAACTGGAGCATTATCTTGATGAAAGATGACTCCTCTCGCCAATTTCCCTCAACGCTTTTCCTTCAGTTTGATCCGCAGTTGCTTCACAAGGTTAGCATAATAGGCCCTGGTGACCGTTCTGCCCTTTTGAAGATAGTCTACCAATACCACACCTGAATCCCAAAAGATGGAAGCCATCACTTTGCCTGCAGACAGAATCATGCTTGGTTTCTTTGGAGGTGGGGATCCATGTTTCCACTGCTTTAACTGTTCTTTGGTTTCTGGTTGAAAATGATGAACCCAAGTCTCATCCATAGTCACAAATTTGTGAAAAAAACTTTTCAGGATCTGCAGAAAAATGGCCAAGATTGTCTCTTGACATGTTGAGACACTGTCGTTTGTGATCAGCTCCAAGAAGTTTCGGGACCCATCGAGCAGAGACCTTTGTCATTTGAAGATCATTGTGAATAATGGCATAAACACTTTCCTGGGAGATGCCCAAACCGCTCAGTTAGTCGTCATTCCTCCATTAACATTTCATGGATTCTGCTGGTGGTTTCATCGGTGATTACTATTCTTGGATTCCTGGACAGGGATCATCTTCCAGACTCTCCCTTCCAAGTTTGAATTGAGCTGCCAATTTCTTCACTGTGCTGTAAGAAGGGGCACTCTCCCCTAGTCTCTACCATATCCTCATGATCTCCTTCGATGATAAGCCCTTGATGCAGAGGTAGCGAATGACTGCTCAAAGAGAAGTTTTATCCATTTTCTCAATTTCTGCCACCCCTTACCACTTCAGTAGCCTTTAAAAAGTTTGCAGTTAATTTCTTGAAACTTGGTGTTTAATTTTACATTAACCTGATCTACAAATGCACTTAATATCAACAGTGTGTTTAGGTTTTCCAGTGAGAAAGTCCAACTCTGGACTGGATGGGCAACCACCTCTCACCCAGCTGGGATATACTGATATCCAAAATATGTCAAGGTTTTCCAGTGTGAAAGTCCAACTCTAGGCTGGATGTGCAACCACCTCTCACCCGGCAGGGATATACTCATATCCAAACCACGTCAAGGTTTTCCGGTAAGGAAGTCCAACTCTAGACTAAACTTGTGCAACAAAAACCACGGTGTCACGCAATGCCACTTCTGATACCCACCAAGAATATAAGCCCAAGCCCCATGATGCTCTGAGCCTCCATCCTAAATGAGACTATGACGAGAACCACAAGAGTAAATTCAGTAAGATCACATGAACTTTGTGCTTCAAGTATTTGTACCTTATGCTGAGAACTTATCAGTCACCCCTCGTAGAACAGGCCTTCTCAGTTCACTGAAGGAGATATTGAAGAGTAGGTCAGAGCACCAGTGGATGTGTCCAGAGTTCATGAGTGATGGTCCTTATCAACTACAGAATGAATTTTTTTCAAAACAGCATTTCCACTAAGTTATTTTTAAAATTCTGGGTATTTTCATACGTGTGGTGATCAGAGATGAGAATATAGGACCCATGTTTTAAAATGTGTTTTTACATATAGTTATCCCTGCTAAAGTAATACTTGTATGATGTTCAGGAGTCCCATTACTTTACTTAATGTTGTAGTAACAGGTTAAAGGTAACTATGTACATTCTGTATGATAACATAATTTTCACCATAACATTTTGTTAGGTTGCACCATTTGCAGCAGTAAGTGGATCTGTGGATGGCACAGTTCGCATCTGGGATTTGATAACAGGCACATGTGTGCATGTGTTTCATTGGCACAGCGCTGCAGTTGTGACTTTGACCACATCACCCCTGTACATTGTCAGTGTGGGCCTGGATGATCGAATGTGTGTGTGGGAGAGGACCAAATCAACTCTTCTACACACAGTTGACTTGGTAGGTATCATGTGTGTGTGGGAGAGGACCAAATCAACTCTTCTACACACAGTTGACTTGGTAGGTATCATGTGTGTGTGGGAGAGGACCAAATCAACTCTTCTACACACAGTTGACTTGGTAGGTATCATGTGTGTGTGGGAGAGGACCATATCAACTCTTCTGCACACAGTTGACTTGGTAGGTATCATGTGTGTGTGGGAGAGGACCAAATCAACTCTTCTGCACACAGTTGACTTGGTAGGTATCATGTGACCAACTTCAGAAATGAGGATGAAAGTGTGAAAAGCAGAATAAACTTCAGTCCTCTTCCAAGTTGTAACTGAATGAAAAGATTTTAGCAAAAAGGTTTTTTTTTCTCGTCTTATTTAGGAGAAAATGTCATATTGTCACCTTTTTCTGTTTGATATACATGTACTCTTTGTCATTTTCTGTTTGATATACGTGTACTCTTTGTCATTTTCTGTTTGATATACATGTACTCTTTGTCATTTTCTGTTTGATATACGTGTACTCTTTGTCATTTTCTGTTTGATATACGTGTACTCTTTGTCATTTTCTGTTTGATATACATGTACTCTTTGTCATTTTCTGTTTGATATACGTGTACTCTTTGTCATTTTCTGTTTGATATACATGTACTCTTTGTCATTTTCTGTTTGATATACATGTACTCTTTGTCATTTTCTGTTTGATATACATGTACTGTTTGTCATTTTCTGTTTGATATACATGTACTCTTTGTCATTTTCTGTTTGATATACATGTACTCTTTGCCATTTTCTGTTTGATATACATGTACTCTTTGCCATTTTCTGTTTGATATACATGTACTCTTTGCCATTTTCTGTTTGATATACATGTACTCTTTGCCATTTTCTGTTTGATATACATGTACTCTTTGTCATTTTCTGTTTGATATACATGTACTCTTTGCCATTTTCTGTTTGATATACATGTACTCTTTGCCATTTTCTGTTTGATATACATGTACTCTTTGCCATTTTCTGTTTGATATACATGTACTCTTTGCCATTTTCTGTTTGATATACATGTACTCTTTGCCATTTTCTGTTTGATATACATGTACTCTTTGCCATTTTCTGTTTGATATACATGTACTCTTTGCCATTTTCTGTTTGATATACATGTACTCTTTGCCATTTTCTGTTTGATATACATGTACTCTTTGCCATTTTCTGTTTGATATACATGTACTCTTTGTCATTTTCTGTTTGATATACATGTACTCTTTGCCATTTTCTGTTTGATATACATGTACTCTTTGCCATTTTCTGTTTGATATACATGTACTCTTTGCCATTTTCTGTTTGATATACATGTACTCTTTGCCATTCTCTGTTTGATATACATGTACTCTTTGCCATTTTCTGTTTGATATACATGTACTCTTTGTCATTTTCTGTTTGATATACATGTACTCTTTGCCATTTTCTGTTTGATATACATGTACTCTTTGCCATTTTCTGTTTGATATACATGTACTCTTTGTCATTTTCTGTTTGATATACATGTACTCTTTGCCATTTTCTGTTTGATATACATGTACTCTTTGCCATTTTCTGTTTGATATACATGTACTCTTTGCCATTTTCTGTTTGATATACATGTACTCTTTGCCATTCTCTGTTTGATATACATGTACTCTTTGCCATTTTCTGTTTGATATACATGTACTCTTTGTCATTTTATGTTTGATATACATGTACTCTTTGCCATTTTCTGTTTGATATACATGTACTCTTTGCCATTTTCTGTTTGATATACATGTACTCTTTGCCATTTTCTGTTTGATATACATGTATTCTTTGCCATTTTCTGTTTGATATACATGTATTCTTTGATATTATATCTTTGACATAAATATTTTTGAGAACTTAAAAGTGGATCTTCAGTTTAATTTTTTTTTTTTTAACCCATAATCAATACAGGACCAGGGTGGTGTAGGGAGTGCAGCTTTGATGTCCAGGAACCTTATTGTAACAGGAGGTCAGGTAATACACTCAGTGTAATTAAATAAAAAACTGTTCTTGAGGCTGTGTATCAATTTAAAAAAAAAAGGTTTACTATATTAAATTGAGTACAGCTAGGGTCATCTTCCATCATGTGACAGGCTGTCAGTCTGTCTGCTTTGTGGGTGGCTTGGGACTCAGGCTGTCTGTCTGTCTGCGTTGTGGGTGACTTGGGAGACAGGCTGTCTGTCTGCTTTGTGGGTGGCTTGGGAGACAGGCTGTCAGTCTGTCTGCTTTGTGGGTGGCTTGGGAGACAGGCTGTCTGCTTTGTGGGTGGCTTGGGAGACAGGCTGTCTGCTTTGTGGGTGGCTTGGAAGGGTCAGAAGCTGGAGGAGTAAATCTTGAAAAGGTTTGTCCCCCTGTCTCTCTTCTGTCACTCCACTTTTGTTTGACTGGCTTTCATACTACAGACACTCCTTTGGAGCTGACAGACATGTGAAAGAGGGAGAGTGCAACATGGACAAGGAGTTGTATATTTTTCATAACAAATAGTCCTTCTGAAGCAGGAAACACCAGTCATACCAAATGTTTGTAGATTCAGCCGTGCTCCTATGTGCAGCAGATTCCACAAACAGCCTACATTAATCTGCTTCAAGGGCATATTCTAAGATACAAGAAAGGTGTCATACTTGTAGGCATGACATTCTGTAATTACAACAAAAAGAAAAAAAACAAAACCACTAACTTTTAGTTTCCCTAGGAAAGGCAAAGGAAACCGACAGCATCATTTGTTTATGACATAAAGTACATTCAGTTTTTAAAAAAAAACAAAAAGAACTATGAAGTAAAAAGAAGTTGAAGACAGTAAATGTGTAGTATTATCTCTCCCTCTCTCTGAACCTTAAGTGCCCAGGGCACATGGGGCTTCCACTAGGGATTTCCACAAATGCCTGTCCTTTGCTTTTTTTTCTCACTCTTGTCCAGGTGTGCCCTCTATTGCTCAACATCCTTTCTGTTGTTCTTCTCCATGTCTCTTTTGGTCTACCCTTACTTCTGTTCCCCTGTGGTGTCCATCTCAGTGCTGTTTTTGGTAGTGAGTTGTCAGTCATTCAGAGCACATGTAACAACCATCGCCAATGTCTTTCCTCAATAATTGTTGTCAGTGGTTTCATCTGCATTTCTGCCAACAAGATGTTATTTCTTATGGTGTTTGGCTAAAATATTTTTCTAATTCTTTGTAAACATTTATTCTAGAAAGAATTCAACTTGTTTTCTATGGCTTTGGTGATTTTCCAGCATTCACTTTCATAGAGTAGTACACTTAGAACATTGCTCTTAAGTATCCTGATTTTTGTCTTCATGCTTAGTTTTTTTTATAGATTTCCATATAGTTTGCAGCATTGCAGAAGCCTAGTTTGCTCTAGCAAGTCTGGTGTTGATGTCCTCTGTGCTGTCTCTGTTTTCTACTACTCTACTGCCAGTATATACAAATTCGTTGACGTCCTCCACTAACTTGCTATCTACTCTCAGTACATTTCTGTTGTTCACATTTTGCTTCATTAACTTTGTCTTTCCTACATTGATCTTTAGTCCTATGTTGTTTGCATTCTGAGTTAGCTTGTTTATTTTATCTTGCATATCTTTGTGACTGCTTGATAGTAGACAAATTTCGTCAGCAAAGTCAAGGTCTTCCAGCACTGTGTCGAGGGTCCATTGTCTGATGTTGCCTCCTTCATTAACCAGTCTACTGCCAAGATAAATAATGTTGGCGATAGTACACATCCCTGCCTCATTCCTGTTTGTACCCTAAAGCTGCTGGAGGTATGTTCTCTGCAAATTACTTTGCACTGAAAATCCTCATATAGGGCTTTGATGACATTCACTATCTTATGGAGGAGGCCATGCCATCTTAGAATTTTCCACAGTGCATCTCTGTTGACACTGTCAAAGGCTTTCTCAGAGTCTGTAAACAGTGCATATGTTGTGCTGTGCCACTCATTTGCCTGCTCTAATATTTGTCTAAGTACAAATATATGGTCTGTGCTTGATCTTCCTTTCCTAAATCCTGCCTGCTCTTTCTGAAGTTTTCCCTCAAGTGCTGGTACAATTCTGTTGATGATTATTCTGCAAAATACTTTACTGGTGAGTGGCAAGAGGGTAATGCTTATCTAGTTCCTGCAATCTCTGAGGTCACCCTTCATTGGTAGTTTTACTATAAGGCCAGTTTTCCACTCCTATGGAGCTTTTTCTAGATCCCAAATTTGTTGTAGTATCCAGCTTTCATAGGACATGCAATGAGAAGAGGGAGCATTGAAAATATTATAACAGGAAAATTAGAGGGAAGAAGAGCCAAGGGAAGACCAAGAGAAATGATACCGGACAGTCTGACGAGATGGTGTGAGAGGAGATCACCAACTGAGCTGATGGCCTGCATGAAGGATCGTGTACTCTGGAGAAGCATAATAGCCAACACCAGTCAGCAAAGCACATGATGATGATGATATCCAGCAGAGTTGTTTCGTGTTTCTTTTTCTTCTGCTTTCAACATCTCAGCAGTCACTTCATCTTCACCTGGCACTAAATTTAGCTTCTTTATTGCCTCCTTTATACTTCACTTATTGTTATTGGTCCTGTATTGATGTTTAGTTCTGTTTTTGCTTCAGGTATGTCTATTGTTTGTGCTGCTTGTGTTCTGTTTAGTGGGGTGTTAAAGTGTTCCCTCACTCTTTCAATTTTTTTCTCTTTCTCCAATGATCAGTTGTCCCTTATGTGTCCTTAATGCACTCTCACATCTTGTGCTGAAGTTACCTGTCATTTGCTTTGTGATTTTGTACATGGTTTTCGTGTCATTTGCATATGCTGCTTTCTCTGCTGCTTCTGCTCTATTTCTGATATCCCAGCACCTCTTTTGCCATCTCCTATAGTGTTTCACTGAACTCTAGTATAGACATTTCTGCTTCGTCTTGTAGGACACTGAAGCGGATCTTAAGTTTTAACTGAGAATTCATTCCTTGTTTGCTGGTCTTTCAGTTTTGTTGTATCAAAGCATACCCTTCTGTGTTCTCCAATTTTGGCTTTCCTTAATTTTAGTCTTATTTTCGCTATCAGAAGGTTGTGATCACTTCCTACATGTGCTCCTCTTGCTCTCACATCTTGTAGTGACCGTTTCCAATTGTTTATGTGATTGATTTGATTTTCTGTGGTTTTATCTGGGGACCTCCAAGTCACTTTATGGATGCTTTTGTATTGAAAAATTGTCCCTCCGATGGTCGTCATGTTTTCTTCACAGAAAGTGCACAGTCTTTCTCCATTTTCATTTATTTCTCTGATTCTTTCTCTTCCCATGCTTCTTCTATCTTCATTTCCTTCACCTACTTTTGCATTGAAGTTGCCCAAGATGAGTATGATATTGTGCTTTGGTAATTCTTTTCTACTGTGGCTTGGAGGCTGTTGTAAAAATCTTTTAATTCCTCTTCAGTTGCTTCTGTTGGTGCATAACAAACTATATATAATAGACAGCTTTGCGAATCTCGAGTTGAAGCGCACATATAATAATCCTTTCATTTATAGGGATCCGTTTCAACAATGCTCTTGAAGCTTCTTTTGTTATATTCAATGCTACTCCTCCTTCATGATGATCTTCTTTACATGACCATATTATTGTATCTTGTGTGATGTGGTAATTTCCTTCTGCCTTGTCCTGTCCATCTTACCTCTTATATTCCTAGTACGTCTAGTTTTTATCTCTGCATTTCCTTGATGGTTTGTGCTAGTTTTCCAGTCTGGTTAAGTGTTCTTACATTCCAGCTGCCTATTTGCATCTTGTGTTTAGGTTCCAGGAGGTCTACTTCCAGTGGCTGGCTTTCATCCGCAACTTTCGTGGGCTCAGTTTCCTGATAAGCATTTCTCCTTTCACCTACATTTGTTTTTTCCCTTGCTTCTGTTTCTGTAGCAGTCTGATAGTTTTTTTTTACCAGACAGGGTTGCTGTCCCTATGCTGAACCCTCCTTAGTTGCCTTTTACAATCATGCATGGTAGGGTACAGTGGTCCTATTCTTTGCTTCCTAGGCATGTGCCCAAGTCCCGGGTACCAATACCACTTTGTTTTTTGGTGCACAGTCTTCACACTACAAAAAAATTATTAGAAGTTCCTGTATTTAAAGTGAAGTCCCTGTGTATAAAGTGTTCTCATTTATGTTACAAGTTATAGCTGTAATCTTTACTAAATGGAATTCCATAGATTTATTGAGTTTTAATTGTAATATATTTAACATCTTCCATAGATTTATTGAGTTTTAATTGTAATATATTTAACATCTTAGAAAGAGTTTTACTGTAAACAGTCCAGAAACATTGAACATTTTATTGCAGGGTAGCATTTCACTTTGGGATATTCCAAGGGGGTCACTTCTAAGAAAGGTTGTGTTTTCTGATGGTGAGCAGAGGGTGTTTGTCAATCACATTGTCAGTGTGGCCAACAATGGGATTGTCTGCGATCAGGGACAGGATCTCAAAATAGTCTTCTTTCCAACAATTCTTGAGAAAGCAGAGTGACTTGGTTTGCTATGTATGTGGGACTTTTTTGCAAAGGTGCCTTGGTGTGCTGTACATAAATACAACTTTTGCGGTATAATACCAAGGGAGGCAAACTATGACTTGTTGACATCATTTAAGAGATTTCCAGAACATTTTTTTTCTTCAGAATGATCCAGTGCTTTCATTTGTGATATATTTGCTTACATGCCACTGATTATCTATGTATCATGACCTTTAATCTGTGCCAATAAATTTTATGTGTGCAGCTTGATGGAAATATTTGCATTTTTTGATGTGTTAATATTTTTTAAATGTTATAATTAATCTTTAAAATGTTGCTTCAGATTAGTTTAAAAAAAAAAAAAGAAAAGATGGCTGTAGTGTCTGCAGGACAAGGCTAGTGGACTTCTAATGTATGGGACATTATTTTTGCAGTTAATGAAGGAGAACATCAGTCAGTTGGAAAAAAATTATGAAAATTTAATTTATTAATGGTGAATTATGTCAGATAAAATTCACTCAATTTTGTTATTGATAAGAGGATAAAGCTCTTATAGCTGTAGGGATTTTTTTTAAAAAAAGTTTTGTGATTTCAGTTCAGATATTCAGAATGTTGCACTAGTTGGCTCTTATAATGCACGTGCATTTCAGAATTTCGGAATCTTACTTGCCATGGTTGTATAAAATTGCAGCGTGACTAGTTCATTGTCCCGTTTCTCCTCTTTCCCCCCCCCCCAAAAAAAGTTGGATTTTACCTGTGATCCACTGCTAGCTTGTTGCTATGATTCATGGGACCTCTTTCAAGCAAAATACAACTTTTTTTATGTTGGTATAATACCAAAATCTTTGACCACTCCTTGTAACTTGCTGAGTTTCCTACCAGACAGGTTCAAATTATGGATCAAATCTTGATCATCTCACAAATTCATCATCATATATTATTGTCATAGTCACCGATTGCAGAGTTTGTGCAGATCATATAAAAATGATTATATTTTCTTTTGAGTTTCATTTTCTATGTATAATTAATTTGCCTTTTTTTCTTTTTTTCTTTGATGAATGTAGAATGAACTTAAAGACATGAATAACTACAATAAATGCACTTTATGGTGACCTCTATTTATAGTTTGTGATTAACTCGGCATTTTACTTCTAATATTTTTTTCTGCAACTAGCAGTCAGTGAGGTGCTAAGCAAAAGTTGTAGGCATTAATTAAAGAAGTGCTAAGCGAAAACTGTAGGCATTAATTAATGAAGTGCTAAGCGAAAGTTGTAGGCATTAATTAAGGAAGTGCTAAGCAAAAGTTGTAGGCATTAATTAAGGAAGTGCTTTTGTAGGCATTAATTAATGAAGTGATAACCAAAAGTTGTAGGCATCAATTAATGAAGTGCTAAGCAAAAGTTGTAGCTATTAATTAAAGAGGTGCTAAGCAAAAGTTGTAGGCATTAATGAAGTGCTAAGCTAAAAGCTGCATTATTCTGTTGCACCAGATTAGCATGAATATATCTATGCAGCACAAAATGGTCTCAAATATTTTGTTCGCTGGATATCCTGAACATGTTTCTAATTTATTTGTAAATGATTTAATTTTAGCTGGCAGTCTCATAAACAGTAAGTCATGGAAGTGACAGATGAGGATCAAAGATACTTGAAAAGTTTAGTTGTTCTTAAAAGGATGTAACCGTAAATCTGAAATAAAATGTGTGGCATTTAAACCTATTTTAAGCAGATTTTTATTTGCATGACATTGTAAGAAAAGCAAGGCTCCCTTATTTTTGTGTTTGTATTATGATATCCTCTTCTTAAATTGAGAGTGTGAAAAGAATGAAAGATAGAGTGATGAAGGGCAGAGTGTAAGACGGGCCTGCATGCCCAATTCTTTAGCCTTTAAGAACAAAGATCATTCATTCATTCATTCCTTTCTTTCCCTCCCCCCCCCCCCAAACTAAAATAAATCAATGCCTTTAAAATGTTATAGTTCATGAATGTAATAAAACTGCATTTGCTTTGGGCATTATGTTTATTTTTTTGTTTTAATCTCAAGCATTGCTATGTCTCTGTCAGTTTCAGCTCAGTGCAGCGATTTGTCAAAAGACCTTGCATTTTTTATTTTTTTTTTAGAAAAAAAAAATATATTTAACATGACATGAATATGTAAGCAGTCACAATTTTTCTTGCCAGCTGCATTCACACATATGAGAGACAGAGAGAAAGCACAACTAGCAACAGCTGAATATCAGATTTTGTCGAAATCATTTAAAAAACTATTTTGATCTCATAAACAATGTTTTAAGACATTTGACCATGGACATAGGTGTGAAACAAACTGTACAAAACACTTTATTTCTTGTCTATAGACTAGCTAGATGTATAGTTGTGTTTGATTCATTTTTCAATAAATACAACATTCCTGAATTTCAAAATATCCTTTTTCTCAGCACACATGCTTAATAATCAAAACACTTTTTTGCTCAGGTGAACAAGTGTATCAAAAATCTCATATTTTCATCCCACTATTGTTTTATTCTTGAGCTATAAACATTAACCAGTTTCTCATGAAGTTATTTGATTGTAATGTATGCTACTTCCACTGGAATGATGCAGACAGAACCTTCAATCAAAACAGTTGTGAGCATAAATATGGAATGTAATATAATTTTACATGTCTCATATTGTGTACGATGTCATTGCTGCAGATGTCAAATGTTTTTTGATACATGAATTTATGTGAGCAGATTTTTTTTTATTATGTTTGTAATAAATGAAATTATTCACAATCTACTTTTCCAACTGTCAAATTATTTCATTTTATCTATACTTATTACTGTTTTACAATCTGTGTAAAGGGAAAATAAAACTAAAACTGAAACGCCAACACAAAAAATCAATACACAGAAAGATAAACAGCCACAGCCTATACGAAGAGAATACTAACAGTAATTTCAATCAGGAACGTCCCAATCATTCCACAACACTCGGTGAAGTAGAGGAGATAGGTATAGATGAATTATGGAATTCATACAGCACAGCCATAATCACAGCAGCAAAAGCTAATGCCAGACTGAAAAAAATCAAATAGAAAAGCATGGATATCAGAAAACACTATGAAGTACATACATGAAACACAAGCTGCCAAATTAGCCATGTTAAATATAAAGACAGATCTTGAAAAAGATCTGGCAAAAGCAACATACAAGAAAGTAAAAAGTTCAGCTAGAAGGGATAAAAGAGAATACATAGACAATATGGTGAAAGAGGCAGAGAAAGCAGCAAAAACAGGAGACAGCAAAACTTTATATAACAAACAACAGAGGCTAACAGGTACTATTACATCTAAAGAAAGACCAATCCTTAGCAAAACTGGAACCCTATTAACATCAAGTAAAGACCAAAAGCAAAGATGGGCTGAACACTTCCAAGAAATACTTAATCGATCACACCCAAAAGTACTGATAAACCTTGAAACCGACTTACCAACCCCACAACTAAATGTCAACCTAGATGAAATTACATTGCATGAAACTGAAACAGCAGTGAATTTAATGGCTAACAACAAAGCTGCAGGTGAAGATGAAATAACACCTAAAATGTTAAAAGCTATCAATATTGACAACAACAGACAACTACAGAGAATGTTTAATAAGATTTGGAAAGAAGAAAAGGTCCCTTCTAAATGGAAAAAAGGAATCATTGTTAAAATACACAAAAAAAAAAAAAAAAAGCAACCTTAGTGACTGTAACAATTGGAGAGGAGTAACCTTAATATCAGTTGTGTCAAAAGTATTTTGCAAGGTCATTCTGAATAAACTTAAAGATATAGTGGATACTGCAATGAGAGAAGAACAAGCAGGATTTCAAAAAGAGAGAAGCTGTCTCGATCACATCTTTACTTTAAGAATACTTAAAGAACATACTGAAAAGCAGAAACCATTAATACTGAACTTCACAGACTTTACAAAGGCATTTGATAGCATACACAGAGAATCACTGTGGAGAATTTTAAGTCTATATGGAATACTATCTAAAACTGTCAACATCATACAATGGATATGTTTGTGCAGTTAGAAGAAGGGATGAGTGAATGGTTCCAGATTGAAACAGGTGTGAAACATGTATACTATCTCCTTTGCTTTTTGGAATTGCAATAGACTTCATAATGAAAAAATGATGCACAGGTAACACAGGTATTAACTGGGTACATGGGACCCAACTAGAAGATCTTGATTGTGCTGATGACATAACTCTTATCAGTAACAATGTGAATTCCATGAAAAAAAAAACCAGATATTCTGTTCACTGGCTAGCAAAATAGGACTTGAAATTAACAAGGACAAAACAAAAATAATGAAACTTCCATTAATCAAAATGGAAAAATACATGTAAAAGGGACAGCTGTTGAAGAACTAAACCAATTTCCATACCTTGGCAGCTACACAGACCAGGATGGTGACACCAGAAAGGAAGTTAGAATTGCAAAAGCAGCATCAATCTTTAAGAATCTTGAGAACATATGGCATTCAAAAGTTATAAGCACAAAAACCAAGTTAAGACTATTCAATTCAAATGTAATATCCACCCTCATTTATGCATGCAAAAGCTGGAAAACAACTAAAGAAATAGACAAGAAATTAGACTCTTTTGAAAACAAATGCCTAAGGAAAATACTTGGCATCAAGTGGAACAAATTCAAGAACAATGCAGAGATAGGACTGATGAGTGAACAACCAGTCTCATGGGTGATCAAGAAAAGGAGTTGGACATTGTTGGTCACGTGATGAGAAGAAATGATCAGAGAATTCCAAAACAAGCTATAAAGTGGAACAGGCTGCAGAAAAAGAGACAGACCACGTGAAACTCTAAAGAGGACATTATTAAGAGAGGCCAAATCAATAGGCATAAAATCCCTTGATGAGGTTGAAAAGCTCGCCGAAAACAGGAAAAACTCATAACTACATTTAACAGCACGGGAATGATATAAGATATATAAGATATTATTGTTTTAATGTATGCTATCTATCACTGGTGACAGCATAAATGCTTTATGTTAGAAGGCAATGTAAACATTTCTGTGACTGTAAAGGTAGAAAATTGAAATAAGTGATCTTCATAATAAGACAGTTCACAGGGCAACATTTCTCAAATTATTTTAATAAACAGAAGGCTCTTGTCATATTTCAATGAAACAAAGTAAATATGAACAAGTCGGAGACAGGAATTATACACTACTGGGCGAGGCATGGCCTCTGTCTGTTTTGCACCCTTATGACCACATAGTTTCCAGTCCAGAGAGATGATTCATTTTCCTACTCACCTTTAGAGCAACACCATAAGCCCATCTCCATTAAAAGAATGTAAGTTAGAAATTTATTTACATTATTGTTACCCAAATTATATATTTAGGATATTGTGGTATTATGCTAGTTATTTTGTGCCATTTAGTATAAGATCAAGATCTTTTGCAGGGGTAACTTTCCAGTGTTAATCTGACACTGAGTTAAGATATGCCATGTAGACTTAGCTTTCTAACATTTTATGAAGTGTTAATACTAAATTTCATATTTACTTCTACCTTAGATAATTCTCTTAATTAAAAGAGATGATAAAACCCAGTACTGTGAAATTTTAATTTGTCAAATATGGCAACTTAGTTTGTAAACTATGTCTAGCTTATGACAGCATTGATGTATTAAGGTACAAGATTTATTTAATGGAATTTACTGTAGCTATTTGTTTCCAACATTAAGGACATATCCTGCATAATGTAATTTGCAGTTACCTGTCCTGGGTGTTGTAAAGAGGAGATCACTATACAAACATTTTAGGAGCTGTCATTTAGACACAATCTAGAATTATCGACAGTAGTCTCATGTAGTACATTTTCTCTGACTAAACTGGGCACAATAAACCCTGCTGCCCCTGACAATGACCCTTTATATTTCACATATTTGTTGTATTTTTTAGGTGGAGCAGAGAGCACGAGAGAATGAGTCTGCCATGGACTGCAACACAGGTTAGATACTTCAGTTCCCCTAGTCAGGGTTAGGTAATGGAAATAACAATGGGTCAAAATCCTCAGCTTCTCCAAGACATCATAAGTCGCCAGTCCTCGTCCTACTATTCATTCTGTTTACAAAGTCATACCACCATCATCATCATCAGGTGCTGTGCCTTCTGGCGTTGGCTATTATGCTTCTCCAGAGCACCCGATCCTTCATGCAGGCCATCAGTTCAGTTGGTGATCTCTCACACCAACCCGTCAGACTGTCCAGTATCATTTCTCTTGGTCTTCCTCTTGATCTTCTTCCTTCTATTTTTCCTGTTGTTATAATATTTTCAATGCCCTCTCTTCTCATTGCATGTCCTATGAAAGTACATTGTCTCTCTCTTATCTTTCTGACACCACCACTCAGTGAAAATGATAGCACTCTCCTCTCTCTCTTAGTTCAAAACCTGGCCCACTGCAATAACAACATTGATAACAACACTGTAAATCGAATGGAAACACAGCAATGGGCACTTAAGGAAGCACTTGAATGTTAATATAAACATTGAATGTTGTAGTTTCCTGGCTTGTGCAAACTCTTACAGTTACAACAATTCTGTTTCTTGGAGTTCTATAATTTCTATCTTGTTTTTCAAGCATTTCTATTTACAAGAGACTATCATATACTTATCTGTATATCACATACTTGAACTAGCAAACTATGAAAACATATCCAGTGAACACATGAAGAAAAGAAGAAAAACACAGTAAATGCACACGTTGACTATGTGAACACTTAATGCTTACAACAAATCTATCTCATCTTGTAGCATGTCCATATCACACTGTAGAGCTTGCATCTCATGGAGGACTTGACCAGGAACTGATGGAGGTGAGCTCAACATGTTTTCACCATCGTTGAAGTTGCTGCTCTCTGTTGATGTGGAAAAATCTAGAAATGGCACTACTTGAGCATTTTCCTCTGAAATAAATGGTGTGAGCAAAAGTATAGGAGCTCTCATGATCTGAATAACAAACCTGAGGCTTTTGGTCTGAACTAATTCTCTGCATGCCACTGGCATGTCTGGCCAAATGTGCACTAACATGAAATGATAAGTTTGGTAAAACTTATATTGTGAATTAATGAAGAAAATGTGACACTTGATTGTGTTTGCTCAACTTAGAGGGGACAAAACATATCTTGTAAACATTTCATAAACTGTTCCTTCACATTAGACTTGTGTCTGTCTCATATTCTATTTTACTGTTCCACAAGTATCATCTTTATCTCTACCATTATCTTGTGTCATCTCCACACTGTTTGCCTGAAAAGAATCTTCATTTTTGAACTTTTGGATAGGCTGTTTTCCAATTACTCTTTAGCTTAAGGGTTTTTTTTTTTCCTTTTAAAAAGAGCTTTATTTTATACTATTATGCTTCACAATGCAGGAGCCAAGAATTTGTCTCATTTATTCAAGTAAATCCCACTTCATCATCACTGTTTCCAAAATTATTAAAAAAGGTAAAGGTAATCCTGTCATGCCTTAGAGGCACATAGGGATATAGTGTCAGTGCCCATATTTTCCTTGACCTGTCAGCACACTAAAATTCTGTTTAGCTGTATTTTTTTTTTCTGGTCCAAATTTCTGGCTTTGACTACTTTCATTAAAATTTCTGTCAAACCTCAGCACTGAATCAACTGTTATTTACTGTCCCTCCATTTGTGATTACTCTTCATAGTTGCAGATTATTTTACAATCCTTAATTTTGATATTCTTTGTCAGCAGAACATCATTATCAAGTGCCATGCCAACTGGCATTGGAAGTCCTCTATTTGTCTGCACTGTTAATTTAACCACACTTCCTTTGTTTCTCCGCATTTGCATCTTATTTCTTTATTTATCCTGCTATATTTTTTGTTGGTTATTTTTACTACTCCTTCTCTTGTCCATCAGTCCCAAGATGTCATCTGTCATCCATTTATTCTTGGGGGCTTCTTTTTTTAAGTGGTATTATCTCCTTAGAAGTTTGGTGGATAGAATCTCTTAACACTGCCCATTGTTCATCTATACTATTTATCTTTGCTATTGCATAATGAAGGAGGCAACATCAGACAAACGCAGAGGATTACAATGGACCCTTGACACAGTGCTGGAGGACCTTGACTTTGCGGACGACATTTGTCTATTATCAAGCAGTCACAAAGATATGCAAGATAAAATAAACAAGCTAACTCAGAATGCAAACAACATAGGACTAAAGATCAACGTAGGAAAGACAAAGTTAATGAAGCAAAATGTGAACAACAGAAATGTACTCAGAGTAGATAACAAGTTAGTGGAGGAGGTCAACGAATTTGTATACCTTGGCAGTAGAGTAGTAGAAAATGGAGACAGCACAGAGGACATCAACAGCAGACTTACTAGAGCAAACCAGGCTTTTGCAATGCTGCAGACTATATGGAAATCAAAAAAACTAAGCATAAATATGAAAATCAGGATATTTAAGAGTAATGTTCTAAGTGTATTACTCTATGGAAGTGAATGCTGGAAAATCACCAAAACCATAGAAAACAAGTTGAATTATTTCCAGACTAAATGTTTACGAAGAATTGGAAAAATATTTTGGCCAAACACCATAAGAAATAACATCTTATTAGCAGAAATGCAGATGAAATCACTGACAACAATTATTGAGGAAAGACGCCGGCGATGGTTGGGACATGTGCTCCGAATGACTGACAACTCACTACCAAAAATAGCACTGAGATGGACACCACAGGGGAGCAGAAGTAAGGGTAGACCAAAAGAGACATGGAGAAGAACAACAGAAAGGATGTTGAGCAATAGAGGGCTCACCTGGGCAAGAGCAGAAAAAAAGGCAAAGGACAGGCATTTGTGGAAAACCCTTGCTGAAGCCCCATGTGCCCTGGGCACTTAAGGTTCAGAGAGAGAGATTGCATTGTATCTGTTACAACAACTCTGTATTGTTCTCGCAGTTCTTGGTTATTTTTAAGGAGTTCTGCATTCAGTTTGATGTTTCTCACTTTTCTGCATACTTTCTTTACTCTATTCTAATTTTTCCACAGAGTGGGTCGTGGTCACTATTGCAGCCAGCTTCTGGCATAGTTGTTGTTGTTAGTAATGCATTCTGGAATCATCTGTTGATTAATATGTAGTCTATCTGGTTAAAAGTCTTTTTGTCTGCGCTGCACCACACTGCCAGTCTCTGGGGATGTTGCTTAAACCAGGTGTTTCCTACAACCATGCTATGTACTTTTGACCATTCAATTAATTTACTACCTCTATCATTCCTTTCCCCCAGTCCGTAATCACCAACAATATCTAAAGTTCTTCCTTTATCAACTTTGGCATTAAAATCTCCCATCACTATAGCAACTACTATGACTTTGTGTGTTTCAGGGCTGTCGCTATGCCATTATAAAATCGCTGTAATCCTCTTCAGAACTATCAGCTACTGGAGCGTACACTTGCATAATA
Source organism: Achatina immaculata (assembly GCA_009760885.1). Classification (NCBI taxonomy): domain Eukaryota; kingdom Metazoa; phylum Mollusca; class Gastropoda; order Stylommatophora; family Achatinidae; genus Lissachatina; species Lissachatina immaculata. The sequence continues at coordinate 33,421,617 of CM019717.1, forward strand.
TTTATGTTTATTAGTCGTCCTTTAAGTTGAAATAGTAGGACTAGGTCCAAGATCTTCAAATATCCCACAACTGCCCTTGCTGTAGTAAAAGATACATACACTATATCTGTCATATTAGTCTGATAATAACTTTATTTTACAATCCTTAATTTTTATATTCTCTTTGTCAACAGAAGATACACTATATCTGCACTATTAGTCTGATTATAACTTCACTTTGTAATGTGCTACTGTCAATCTAGTTGTGAACTAAAAGTAAAAAGCACAGGAGTTTTTTGTTTCTTTTTTTGCAAATGCATTCTCAGAAGTTTGTAAGGAATTCTTGTATACCTCTTTCCTATAAATCATTCACCTTTTCAGCAAATCTGTATTATTGAACTGTTACTACAAATGAAACTGAGAAAAATGTAATACTTGTACTGCTGAGAGATGAATCAAATTTCTTGGCTACAGCATCAATTAATCAATCAAGTGCCGCGCCACGTGGCATTGGCGATCATTTCTCTCCACAATTCCCTGTCCTTAGACTTGATTATGAGACAGTGACTTTCTTCCTAGCCACACTGACAGCCCATCCAATAACTTCTCTCTCTCTGTCTCTTCTTCCCTCAATTTTTCAAGTTGCCACAATGTGTTCCAATTTTCCTCTTCTCAGAAAATGTCCTACAAATCTCATTTGTCTGCCTCTGATCTTTGCCGTAATTTGCCTTTTAACTCCAGCCTCTCTTAGGCACTCATCTAGCAACCAAATGGTTGAGGGTTTGAATCCCCAGCTGAGAAGGACTTTTTTCTGACCAATACAGCTGACCCAGGTCAACCCAGCTCGTAAAATGGGTACCAGAGAAAATCTGGGAAGGAAAGGCAGCGAGGAAAGGAACTGGCCACCCTACCTCATATGCTGATGGCCCAGCATAATGAGGTCTCTAATGCTTCATTCCCTACAGCATTTGCTATGGGACTATCTTTATCTCTCTTAAAATTCTTCATTGGTTTTCTTAGTTGTCCATGGTACCTTCAACATCCTTCTTATGAACCACATTTTCATGGGTTCCATTTCTCGCTGTACTCTCTTATTCATGGATCATGCTTCACAGCATGATAACAAATAATGTAAAATTATACCTGCCACCAATCTGACTGCAGATAACTGCTCACCAGGTTCTACTGGCTGGCCTAATCCTGAGCCAGTTACAATGTTAGCACTCTGGGAAAGTGAAAGTGAATCCTTGGTGTGCATTAGGCTGATGTTACCTTCCAGGTGAGGTACCAATCTTTCTGATGTTTATGGAAAACAATACAAACTCAGAATGTGTTCACATCAGCAAAAATCTTACATGAATGAGCTAAAAGCAAACTATGTTTCAATGAATGGTTCATCTGTCATTTATGCTTAAGCTTCATATGAACTGAATTCATCAAAAGATCCATATAAAATGTCATATTACCAAAATAAAATATTCTTTGCATGATGCTGGCCACAGTCACTAAGTTATAAACCATCTAAAGCATAGTTTTTATTATTTTTTTTAATTTGCAAAAAAGTCATCCAAAATATTTCCAACATGAATGTAAGAATGAGGAAAATGTAAGCTGTCTTGTGTTGTGTTCTCTGTCACAACTTAAATTAATTATCTATTAAACTAGAATGGCAAAGACAAATTTGAAGAAACAGAAAAAAAAAAAAGATCACCATTTTCTCTCTCTTGACTTTGTTCCAACGATTTCAGTATTTCATCAAGCTCATCCAACTGTTTGGCCACATCTGTATCAATAACAATAACCTGGTTATTTTTTTAAATGTATAAACTAGGGAAAAAAGTAGGAACAGCTTTACTACATAATGAGCACATAAAGTAATAAAGCTGTTCCTACTTTTTTTTATACATTTTGTTATCACAGATTTACCGCAGTAGCTTTGTGTGTAGTTATACACTTAGTTTTATATACTTATACACTAATTATTCAGTTATTTTTTTAGACTGATACAGTACTACTGTTACAGAAATTCAGTCAGTCAGTCATTTGCCTGTACCTTGTGGAACTTTGCCTCCCTAACAGCTCTCCTGAAGGCCTCTCGGTTGTATGCAAGACGCCCTGCTGCTGATGCGTTCATTCACAGATCATCAACGATGTCTTGCAGCCATCTTCGCCTCAGTCTTCCTCTCTATTTTTTTCCCATTATGTACCCTTCCAAGATTGTCTTTTCTAAATTATCAGGACATTTAATATGTCCAAAATATTTTCAGTTTTTTCTGTTTAATCTTCCTTACTAGCCAACCTTCTTCAATAATAAGTTCTTGTAGTCATCATCATCATTGGGTGCCATGCTGACAAGCGTTGACTATTATGCTTCTCCAGAGTACATGATCCTTCATGCAGGCCATTAGCTCATTTGTTGATCTCCTCTCACACCATCTCGTCAGACTGTCCAGTATCATTTCTCTTGCTCTTCCCCTGAATCTTCTTCCTTCTATTTTTCCTGTTATAATATTTTCAGTACTCCCTCTTCTCACTGCATGTCCTATGAAACTACAAATAATTCAGATGGGAAATGCAAAACAGAAATTAAGAACAGAATAGGCCAAGCAAAGGCTGCTTTTCAGAGTGAGAAACGTATTATGCAACACAAACTTATCAATGAATGTTAGAAAACGAGTCCTAAAATGCTATATTGAACCTATCTTGTTATATGGAAGTGAGTCATGAACAATAGGCAGGTCTGCACAAAAGTCATTGGAAGCTGCAGAAATGTGGTTTATTAGAAGAATGTTGCGAATTCCCTGGACAGCAAAAATATCTAATGAAGAATGTTTGAGAAGAGTTGAAGATTAAAAAAAAATCTTGTAAAAAAAAAATAAGAGAGAGGCAATATATTTGTTTTTTTTATGTCGAAGATATTTGAAGGGCTCTTCTGTAGCATTTACATTCAAAGGCATTTATGCGTTTCTCAGCTGTTTTGTTAAGTGTCCAGGTCTCACAGGCATATATTGCGATGGGAAAGATGATGCCCTTAAAAATCTTATTTTTTTAGCTCTGTATGTTCCTCTCCACAGCTTCTTTAGTTGTTTTACTTTCTGAAGAGCAACAGATGTCCTCCTTTTAATTTTCCTCATTGTATCTCCATTATTAGTTAGTAATGATCCAAGATATTCAAAACTCTCCACCTCTTTGAAATTTTCCTCATTGATACATATTTCAGCTGCCTTATTTGTTTTGTCATCAATTTAGTTTTCTTTGCATTAAGATAGAGGTTTTACTCTTCTCTATTCTTACAGACTAATATAATTAGTTACTTCATTCCTTTTTTTGTTGTGGATAGTAATGCTGTGTCATTAGCATATCTAATCTCTGGTATTTCATAACCTCCAATTTTTATAGCATCATAATATTCTTTGTCTACATCTTCTTTAACATTCCTCATTATATTTTCAGTATACAAGTTAAATGAGTAAGGCAACAGTATGCACCCCTGATGGACCCCTTGTTTTATGTCAAACCAAGTTGTTTCATTATTCATTCTCACTGCTTCCTGTTGGTCCAGATACATCTTACATCCTTCCCATGCCGTTAAACATCACATAGGGCTCACATAGTTGTTTGACAAGATTCCTGTTCTCTGCAAGTCTTTCAACTTCATCAAGGAATGTTATGCCCACTAAACTGGCTTCTCTTAACAATGTCCTCATTAGAGTTTCACTTGGTCGACCCCTTTCTCTCTGGCCTGCTGTGCTGCACTTGATAGCTTGTTTTGGTATTCTCTGATTGTTTCTTCTCATCACATGGCCTACATATGTCCATCTTCTTTTTCTGATCACCCATGATACTGGCTGATCATCGGCCATTATTTTTCTAAGCATTTGTTTTCAAGAGTCTAATTTGTTGTCTATTTATTTAGCTGATTTCCAGCTTTCGCATGCATAAATGAGGGCGGATATCATATTTGAATTGAATAATCTCAACTTGGTTTTTGTGCTTATAACTTTTGAATTCCATATGTTCTCAAGATTTTTGAAGGACAATGCTGTTTTTGCAATTCTAATTTCCTTTCTGATGTCACCATCCTGGTCTATGTATCCGCCAAGGTATGCAAATTGGTTTACTACATCAACAACTGTTCCTTCTACGTATATTTTTCCTTCTTGATTAATGAGAAGTTTCATTATTTTTGTTTTGTCTTTGTTAATTTCAAGATCTATTTTGCTACCCAAGGAAGACTGAATCTATTTTTTTCTGCATTGATTTCACATTGTCACTGATAAAATTGTATCATCTGCAAAATCAAGATCTTCCATTTGGGTCCCATGTACCCAATCAATGCCAGTTTTACCTGTACAGCATCATTTCATTATAAAGTCTATGGTAATTCCAAAAAGCAATGGAGTAATATACATCCTTGTTTCATGCCTGTTTCAATCTGAAACCATTCGCTCATTTCTTCTTCTGTCTTGACTGCACAAACATATCCATTGTAGAGCTCTATAATGATGTTGACAATTTTAGATGGTATTCCATATTGTCTTAAAATTCTCCACAATGAATCTCTGTGTATGCTATCAAATGCTTTTTTAAAGTTTATGAAGTTCAGGATTAATGGTTTCTGCTTTTCAATATGTTCTTCAAGTATTATTCTTAGAGTAAAGATATGATCGAGACAGCAGTGATATTAACTGTTTCACATATGTTGGAAATCCCATTTTTCCCCCATTATTTCCCAAAGTTTCTGGTGTTGTACACAATAAAATGCCTTTGAATAATCTATAAAAGATAAATATAGATTCACATTAAATTCTCTGCATTTCTCTATTATTAATCTTATCTATATATATAAAAATGAACATATGTATGTATATATGTATGTTAGAGCATCACGCTGGAATGCCTGGAGCAATTTCAACCAAACTTGGCACACATGACTTACAATCTGGACAATGCACCGTAAGGGTTAGAGAATCCCTAGGACCCCTGGGAGGGCCTGGGTTGTGGGGGCTTCGATCGATGCAAACAATACCCCACTGAATGATAGGAAGTAACTCCTGTTATATTTATGCCTGCTTTGGATTATCAGTCGTGATGGATAAAGCTCAGCCCACACAAATCGATGATGTTATATCTGCTGAAATGCCGAACCTCTGGCATTAATAAAGAGAAACATTATACACAGAGCAGATTTCTGATTCACGAAAGACACCCTACTGTTGTTCACCTCAGCATCCATTTAGAAAATGGTCAGAGTGTTTATTTCATAACAGAGAGTGCCCATACAGTGGTTGATCAGCCACCAACCACATGGAGGCAGGGGCTAGCAGTGGGGGTGGAATGGGGGTGACATTTACAAATCATTGAAAACAACCAATATTAGTGTCAAATCCATAGTTTTTGGGTCGCTGAGATGAATAGTGACACACCCGATGCCATTTAAGTCCAAGCTCAGTCCCCATCGGTTCGGGGGGGGGGGGGGGGCCCTTGGGCTGGGGGTGGGAAGGGGGTTGAATGTACGAAGCATCAAAAATGACTGATATTAGTGTCGAATCCATAGTTTTCGGGGTCCCTGAGATGAATAGTGACATTCCTGACGACGTTTAAGTCCAAGTTCAGCTCTCCTCAGCCTGGGGGTGACAAGTACAAATAATAGAAAACAACCAATATTACTGTCGAATCCATAGTTTTTGGGGTCGCCAAGACTTGCACTTGCAAGTTCAGCCTCCATCGGCCTGGGGGGGGGGGGGGGGGGTGTGTGAGAAGTGGTGAAAAATAAAATGTCCAAACTGACCGAGATTAGTGTCAAATCCATAGTGTTCAGGGTCACTAAGCTGATTGATGACAGTCCTGATGACAATTAAGCCCATGTTTAGTCAAATAGAAGGAATAGAACTCTGTAGAACCATCTAGACTCTACAGAACCTTCTAGAATATTGTAGAACCTTCTAGAAGGTTGTGGAAATGAATAGAAATTTGTTGATTGGGAGAAATAAATACCCAAGCAATGCCAGGTAATTAGCTGGTATTGAATATATGATCTCTTGCTTCTCTTCCTTGTCTAAAACCAGCTTGGACTATACCGACTTCTATTTTCTTACAAAGTAAGAAACTACAGATGCAAGTTATGATTCAATATATCTGCTGTCTTGTCATAAATTTAAAACACTATTTTGTTATTACAATTAATGCTAAACTGTAGGATTAAATACCATAAAGTTTTCTTTTTCAAAATTAAAAAGAAAAAAAGATTATGGTTTATAGTCTGGATCATCATTGCACTCCGGACATATCTCTAGGCGCTCAGATCCCCCTCAATACATCCATCAGCGTCCTGCAGCTGATAGTGCCAATTCTGTGCTGGTTTACAAGTCCTCTCATGTAACCTATATACCTTTCATTCCTGGGCATGCCAATCTGTAATCCCAGCTCTCTCATTCTAAGCAGTGATGTAGATTCACTTATCCCAAAGTCCTCCACTCTACCTATCTCTCTAAGTGCACTGATAATATCAGCTCAATCCAGTGGTTTACAATCTGCGATGATGGCAGAACCAGACAACCTATCAGTTTTTTTCATTTCCCCGGATGCCTGTTTGCCCAGGGACAGAGATGAAGGTTTGCAAATTGTTGATCCTCATAATGAGTCAAGCCACACCTGCATACAGAGTCTGCCTCAACCTTTCAGATCATTCTCATTGAATCACACAGAATGCAGACACAGGCATAGTCTTAGGACTCCAGCCATATGAATGCTTCTGTTACTGCTAAGCACCTGCATCGATAGAATTACCAAACCTGAATCAAGTACATCACCAGGCTTTTTACATTTCAGATACATAAGATACATATGGGAAAAATGGCAACTTCAAAGTTAAGTCTGAAAAAAAAAAAATTAAAATTGCACAATTTGTGATAATTTTTAAACTGTTTGCCCACTATGCTGACCACTTTAATATTCAACTTTAACAGTGTCTCAGTCCATCTTATTGACTGCTCTGACAGTCTACTTCAGTAATGTGTATATCACCTGATCAATCTTGAAAACTACTCAAACATTCTATCTGAGTAATCTTTGTGATTACAGTAATATTCTAAAAGGATTATCTCAGTGGCTGCTCAGCTCCAATGACAATACATCAATTTTAAGTATAACAGTAACATCCTACCTGGACTATCGAAATCATCTTCATCATCAAATACAGCCTTGATATCATCAATATCAACACCAGAATCTCCAGTTTCACTGGCCAACTGTTTTTTCTTTAAAGTTTTCTTTACCTGCCGATGAAGATCTCTGATGGCTGCAGTGTAATCTTCACCAGCAATGTACAGCTCAAATGGATAGAGATTCCTGTAACATTAACTCTATTGTCAGGTTACTGCTGAGTGAAGAGAGGATATGGTCAGTGAGAAGACAGAATGCTCATAAATGTAAATAACTGTAATAAAACACTTTTGGGTTAATACTCTCTGGCTAACCTCTCCTGACACATCCCCCAGATGGTACACTATGGCATAACTTCTCTCACAGATCCTGAAGCACTTTAACACTCTCTTTCTCCCATTCTGTTTTGCAGATTAATCTCTTGAATAATTAAAGACATGGAAGCTTAACTCTTTCCGTGCTGGAGGAAGAAACACGGACGTGTCTTGGGGTGCGGGAGTAAAAACGCGGGTCTTGTCTGTAAGGAGGTCTAGTTGTAAAATGGAATAGAAAACAGTAGTTCCATGTACTTCCGTATACTTAATATGTTTCAAAGTATAGCTAAATGAATGAAAATTTCATAAATGCAGTTTTTTAGGAAAAAAGAAGTAATGTGATGTTTTTAGACACTTATTGTGGCCAGCTCACCATCGGCTAGGTCTAGATCCGCGCTACTTACCCCTACTTACCATATGAGATGTGTAGATCTACTTGTCGATCTCGTATTGTGACTCCGTATTGCATTCTCGCTGAATGAATGTCTGAACTAACCTCCTAACTACTTCTCCAGTCGTTTAAATATGTCTAGATCTACTTAGAAAACATTCAAGAGCAGTGGGGTGGCCATAGGCTATGTCCATACCCCTATCTACATCGTCAAAAATTGAAAAATTTCCATGCTTCGCGTCCTTATTCTCGCTCGGCATCGCTCGTAACTTGGCACACATTCTCCATTTTGAAAGTGTCACCGGAATCGCAGGCGAAATATGTACAATCTAAATGTTACACCGCTTGTTTTAATGAAACAAACAATGTCACTATATCGACCATACGGTAGATTAGGGACACTTCCGGTGTCGATATATCGACCATACGCACGGAAAGAGTTAATACTGAACAACAGTTTTTAAAAAATAATGAGGTTGGAAGGAGGAAGGAAAAGAACATTCACTGCTGGAAATGAGACGACTTGCTGTTCACAACAAATGTCACTTTCTCATCCTTATTAATCCTGTCTGCTGAATATTCTGACAACTGTGGCTTGTGTTACAGTAAATGAACTTATGTTTGTCTCTTACTTTTGTCCATAAAAAACAAAAATGCTCCACTTGAAGAATCCTTCCACACAAAAAATCTAATATGAAGATTACTATCTGTATAACACTAAGTCTGAAATAAAGATTACTGTTTGAGCAAAACTAAGGCTGATATGAAAATAACTGTTGTGTAAACTAAGTAGATTTGATATAAAGATTACTTTCTGTATAAAACCAAGTAAGCTCTTATATGAATATTATTGTCTGTATAAAGCTATATAGAACTTAATATTGAAGAAGGCTGGGTAGTGAAGAGGATTAAAGAGAGAAAACTTAAATATTTTGGACACATTAAACGTCATGATAATTTAGAGAAGACCGTATTGGAAGGATACATAATGGGAAAAAGAAAAAGAGGAAGACCAAGACGAAGATGGCTGCAAGACATCATTGACGATCTGGAAATGGATGCAGCAGCAGCAGGCCATCTTGCTCACAACCGAGAGGCCTACAGGAGTGCTGTTTGGGAGGCAAAGTTCCGCAAGGGACATGGAAATGAATGAATGAATGATAAAGCTATGGGTGCCTGACATAGAGATTGCTAAAATAAGTATGTTCAGTGTGAATACAATTACCTCTTATAGAATCTTTTTGCCAGACCACCACCTTGTTTGGAATGTTGATGAGTCACCTCTGTATATACTGCTGGCCACAGATGGCGTTCACACGTCTGGATAAAACAGTTTAAATGTTAGCCAAATCTTTATACACAAAATTATGCAAAGCAATGTCTAATATCAAGAGACCAGAGGCAGAATGATCTAGATTATATAATTGTTGGAGAGATGATAATTAGGAAAGCAGAAACATACAAATATCTAGGCACACCACAACCTTCAAAAGAAGCAACACAGCAACAACAGCAAGGAAATTAAAAGCAGAGTACAGATAGGGAATAAAATATACTTTGCCTTGCAACACCTGTTAAAATCCAAAATCCTGTCCCAAAACACCAAAATAACAATCTACAAAACTATAATAAGATCAGCCATCATGTATGGATCAGAAACGTGGAGTACAACAAAGAGAGATGAACAATTGCAGATCTTTGAAAACAAGATCCTAAGAAGAATCTTTGGGCCGATAAAAGATACCAACAGTGGAGAATGGAGAGCTAGAAAGAACGAATTATAAATGTCCTGAAACTGAACAGACTATGCTGGCTGGGGCATGCAGAAAGAATGGAAGAAAACAGACAAATGAAAACAATGTATGCACAAGAGATGAGGAAAACAATACCAAGGAGTAGACCAAGACAGAGATGGGAAGACAATACAGAAGAGGATATAAAAGAAACTGGCGTCAGCAACTGGAGAGAGAAGATTAAGAATAGAGAGGAATGGAGGCGAACTTTATCTACAACAATGAGCCTTAATGGCTTGGAAAGCTAAGAAGAAGAATATGCACTTCAAGTTTAACATTTATATGTATGCTAAACAGGTTTTTGCATGCATTTCTTGTGCAGGAACAGCTAAATCAAAAGTATGACACAGCTGTTCTACCTAAAGGTGATCATAGAAGCTATGGACTTGTCCAGAAACAACTAAATCAATAGTGTGACACAGATTCTCTAGCTAAAGTTGATCATGGACTTGTGCAATGATGAAAGAAAACTCTTTCATGTTTTTTATCAAAGCAAGCTGCCACTGCCAGGAAAGCTGGAAAAGTGTCCATCCTGACTATCAGTGAGTAGATTAAAATTTATATGGCAACTCACAGAATGTGACTGTTTTGGGTAAACATTATTGTCATAATCAATTAATTTCAAGTTTCACTTACTGACCTTAAGATATCCATATCTTTCATGGACTGCCATAAACAAACCAAACATGCTAACTTGTATGTTCTGCCATGTTGGTCCATCAGAGAGTGTGAGATCATTGTGCAGCATGAACTGGGAGATGCTTTCCTCAAAAACCCACTCATTTTGTTTGTACATCTAGTCACAAGAAAGCATAATATTCATTTCATATCTGACTTTAACAGTTAACAGATTAAAATTTACAAATAAATTCTGTCCTTGAAATACTTTAATGAATTTACTGCTACAGGATCTAGCCAATAACTGACAAAATACATGAACAAATTAGAACTTCTCTTGTAAATGTATAGAATGATTCAATATTTTACTCAATAGCGAACAAAATATTTATCTTGTTACATCATGATAAAATAATCACTGAACTCTGTCGGAATAAAAAAAAACCCAACAAAATCTAACCTGAACATCTTTCATAAATCTTTCTTCTTTAGATGAGTTCAATAAATTGGATGGAAATGTAAGGAAATCTGGCTTCTTAATTTCTGACTGCAAGTTTCTATTCTTCTCTCCAACTGTACTAATGTCATGTATCATATTTTTGAATTTGTCACTCTGTGATGAAGATTTTTTGACAAGTCCATTGAGATTTTCTTTTAAGCTCTGTGTGTGTGAGTACTTAGATAATTCTCCACTGTTAAATTGATTTCTATGACCAAGAGTCATATTTGTAGAGTCCATATGTGTAGGAGTTTTGTCAGAAAAGGCCAAGTTCTGCACTGGACTCGGTTTCTTCATATGGTGAAGTGCTGTTATATTTCCATTCTTCCTTCCTGAAAGTAAATAAACAAAAAAGAAGTTATTTATAGAAACAAGAAATGCATTTTAAAATGTCTGTGTTCTGGATATTTTTATTTAACAGAAAATTACACTAAATAAAAAAAAGAAAAAAGACAACTGTTATAAATAGTAATTTATCAAGTATTTTTTTTTAATGTTACGGCAGCCTGGTTAGCTGAATGGTTAGGCATTCAGTTTACTAAAGCAGTTGTACCATGTTCAGTCTCAGCAAAAGGATTTTTTTTCTGGTAACACCAAAAAGTCCACAGGGTTGACCCACCCTCTAAAAATGGATATCTGAGAAATCTGGGAAGGTAAAGCAGCCAGACCTCATCACACTTTCATGTGCTGAAGGTCATGAATAATGAATGAATGAATAATCTTTATTTTTAAAGGGTAAAGAATTTGGCAAGCAGGCCCATCTTACATCCTGCCCTTGGTCATGGAAAATACAAGCCCAACACTGATTTCCCCAATAAACCTTAATGGCATGGAAATGAGAATTTTACCTTTTTATGTTAAAAATCTAGCTACAGTATTGTGTGGATTAAACAGAATTACTCTTTATGGCAGTCCACCATTCTCTATCCAACAGAAATATAAATTATTCCATGCCACAGTCTGTTAGATAAAGTCCTTAACAATCCAATCAATTATTACTGAGAAAAATATACCACATCTCTTGATTACCCTTAGATTGAATATAATGAAAGCTCTATTTCTGCCTTTCAAAATTCCTACAAAAATCTAATTACATCAAAGAGGACAAAAAATGTAAATAAACAAAAAAGCTTATAAGAGTTTAAGACTGTTCTACAAACTTAGTTCCGTTCTTGCTGTGGTAAAGATCATGAAACAAGGCATCAAATCAGCTAGCGGCTTTCCCACAATAAATCTCAGATGTAAGCTTCACCATGATAAATTAAAGTTGATCCCTACCACGCTGATCAAGTCAAGGTTATGTAACAGCTTGTCACCAGGACCATTCAGGCGAGATGGGTAAGGGCCTTAACCAGATATGCTTCTCTAGTCAGACTGATATGATGATGAAACACTCTGTCACAAGGACCATTCAGCAAGATGGGATAGGGTCTTGACCAGCTATGTTTCTCTAGTCCTGAAACTACAAAAAACAGAATTTACAGATATTCACTATATGACACCAAAGCACATCCATATAAACACATTTTGAAACTTCATGACTTAGAGGTAGTGTACTTCTTTTTGCTTTTTGGAACTGCCATAGACTTCAAAATGGAAAAAAATGTCGCACAGGTAAAACGGACATTGATTGGATGCATGGGACCCAACTAGAAGATTTTGATTTTGCAGATGATATAACTTTTAAACAATGTGAATTCGATGCAAGAAAAAAATGGATACTCTGTATTTACTTGCTAGTAAAATAGGACTTGAAATTAACTCTTCCCATGCCATTGGTCGGATTTTAGACCCTTCCGATTTCCCGATGCTTGCCAATGGTCGCAATATCGACTCTTGGTTTGTTTCAATAAAACAACTGGTGTAACATTTAGATTATACATATTTCGTCCACATTTTTGGTGACACTTTTCAAAATGGTGAAAGAGTGCTTAGTTACGAGCGATGCCGAGCGAGAAAAAGGAAGAGAAACAGGGACATTTTTCAATTTTTGATGATGTAGATAGGGGTACGGACATGGCTTATGACCACCCCACTGCTCTTGAATGTATCCAAAGTAGATCTAGACATATTTAGACGAATGGAGAAGTAGTTAGTAGGTTATTTCAGACATTAATTTAGTGAGAATGCAACACAGAATCAGAATACGATATTGACAAATAGACCTAGACATATCAGATAGTAAGTAGTGTAGATCTAGACCTAGCCGATGGTGAGCTAGGCACAATCATTGTGTAAAAACATCACATTACTTCTTTTTTCCAAAAAAACTCTGCAATTATGAAATTTTCATACATTCAGTTATACTTTGAAACATAATAAGATCATGGAAGTACATGGAAATACGGTTTTCCGTTCCATTTTACAACTATACCCCCTATATAGATCAAGACCCGCGCTTTTATTCCAGCACCCATCTGAACGTCCGCATTTCTTCCTCTGGCACGGGAAGAGTTAACAAGGAAAGAACAAAAATAATGAAACTTCCCAGTAATCAAGAGAGGCAAAAATACTGTTGAAGTAAACCAATTTGCATAACTCGGCAGCTACATAGACCAGGATGGTGATACCAGGAAGGAAGTTAGAATTAAAAAGGCAACAATGATCTTCTAGAATCTTGAGAACATATGGCACTCAAAAGTTAAAAGCACAAAAACCAAGTTAAGATTATTCAATTCAAATTTAATGTCCACTCTCATTTATGCATGTAAAAACTGGAAAACTACAGAAATAGACAACAAATTAGACTCTTTTGAAAACAAATGCCTAAGGAAAATGCTCGGTATAAAGTGGAATGAATTCAAGAACAACAATCTGTCTCAGGTGATCATAAAAAGGAGATGGACATGTGTGACATGTACTGGTCATGTGATGAGAAGAAAAAGAGAATCCAAAAACAAGCTATCAAGTGGAACACAAGAGGCCAAAGAAAAAGTGGTCAAGCACATTAAACTCTAAAGAGGTCAGTGTTAAGAGAATCTAAATTAATAGGCATAAAATCCCTTCATGAGGTTGAAAAGCTTGCCGAAAACAGGAAAACTTGGAGAACTACCATACGAACCCTATGTGACATTTAACGGCACAAGAAGGATGTAAGACTCTTTTGGTTTTTTTTTAGGTAGACATTATGTCTGAAACTGACTTAATGCATTCTTGAAGACATGCATGAGAACTGAAACAAAGACTTACGTTTAGCACAAACTGCTTTTTCTACATCACTGCAGCTGATAAAGTGGCATGTCTTCAGTCTTTCTTCAGTTTCAAGCAGGAGCAGCTTCAAGGCTTCCTGAATGGCCATCTGTAACTTATAGCCTCTCTGACAAACTTCCTTGTGTTTGACTCTTGAGGCACTAGTCAGTCTGTTATATTTCTTAGCTTTTCCTCTTTTAACCTGCTAGGAAAATGTAACTTGGTCTGTACATCTTGTTATTCTAAGTACTTAAACAAAGATGGCTTATGACAAGACAACTCATGTACTGCAATCAAAATTCATTTACAGGCAAACTAAATGTGTTACATTATTACCAAATAAGGACAAATTTAAAAGTGCTCATCCATTCTAAATCTTATAAATGATCTGTATGCAACTGGCTACTGGTCATCACTTGAAATGTAATCAACATTCATTTGGTAGACAACTTTTTTTAACCAGATATGCGATTTTTTTTCTATACTAAAAACATAACTTTTTACATCAATTCATATACGAGTTTGTGATAATGTGTTCATTCATTCATTTGCATGTCCCTTGCGGAACTTTGCCTCCCAAACAGCACTCCTGTAGGCCTCTCGGTTGTGAGCAAATGGCCTGCTGCTGCTGTGTCCATTTCCAGATCGTCAACAATGTCTTGCAGCCATCTTCGTTTTGGTCTTCCTCTTTTTCTTTTTCCCATTATGTATTCTTCCAATATGGTCTTCTCTAAATTATCATGACATTTAATGTGTCCAAAATATTTAAGTTTTCTCTCTTTAATCCTCTTTACTAGCCAGCCTTCTTCAATATTAAGCTCATAATGTGTTATGAATTACAAAATTTGGTAGTTACATATCATACTTACCTTTCCAAAAAGTTTTGACCATTTTTAATAATAATAGCTGCTAGAATAAAAATAAATTAAATTAATGCTCATTATGACACAGAACTACGTGAAATCATCCATCAATATATATCAAAGTCCCTTGCTACAAATGTGACTGCTGACAGAGCTGGAGCTCAGTATACACAAATCTCATTTTTAACAGATCATAAGAAATGTGTGGATGTTGAAAAGTTACAATAGTATTTGTGCTCTCTGTTATTAGAAATAATTTAAAAGTAATATTTCTCATGCATGTGATTGAAATTAACTCTTCCCGTGCCTTTAGTTGCTGTATCGACATTTCCGGTTTCCCGATGCTTACCATGGTCGATACAGCGATCATTGGTTTGCTTCAATAAAACAACTGGTGTAACATTTAGATTGTACATATTTTGTCCGCGATTCCGGTGACACTTTTCAAAATGGCGAAAGAGTGCTTAGTTACGAGCGATGCTGAGCGAGAAAAAGGAAGAGAAAGATCGAAATTTTTCAATTTTTGATGATGTAGATAGGGGTATGGACATGGCCTGTGACCACCCCACTGCTCTTGAATGTATCCTAAGTGGATCTAGATATATTAGACGACGGGAGAAATAGTTAGAAGGTTATTTCAGACATTAATTTAGCGAGAATGCAACACAGAATCAGAATATGAGATCGACAAGTAGATCTACACATCTCAGATGGTAAGTAGTGTATATCTAGACCTAGCCAATGGTGAGCTGGGAACAATCAGTGTCTAGAAACATCACATTACTTCTTTTTTTCCTAAAAAACTCTGCATTTATGAAATTTTCATACATTTAGTTATACTTTGAAACATAATAAGTACACGGAAGTACATGTAAATACTGTTTTCCATTCCATTTTACAACTATACCCCCTAACATTTCAAGACCCACGCTTTTACTCTGGTAAGCAACTGAACATCCACTTTTCTTACTGTGGCACCTAAAGAGTTAACAAGGACAAAACAAAAATAATGAAAATTCCCATTAATCAAAATGGAAAAATACATGTAGAAGGGACAGATATTGAAGTCAATAAATTTGCATACCTTGGCAGCTACATATAACAGGATGGTGACACCAGAAAGGAAGTTAGAATTGCAAAAGCAGCATTGATCTTTAAGAATCTTGAGAACATATGGCATTCAAAAGTTACAAGCACAAAAACCAAGTTAAGACTATTCAATTCAAATGTAATATCCACCCTCATTTATGCATGCAAAAGCTGGAAAACAACTAAAGAAATAGACAAGAAATTAGACTCTTATGAAAACAAATGCCTAAGGAAAATACTCTGCATTAAGTGGAACAAATTCAAGAACAACTCAGAGATAAGACAGATGACTGAACAACAACCAGTCTCATGGGTGATCAGGAAAAGGAGATGGACATATGTTGGTCATGTGA
Source organism: Achatina immaculata (assembly GCA_009760885.1). Taxonomy (NCBI): domain Eukaryota; kingdom Metazoa; phylum Mollusca; class Gastropoda; order Stylommatophora; family Achatinidae; genus Lissachatina; species Lissachatina immaculata. Next base: position 33,437,869 of record CM019717.1, read on the forward strand.
TGAGAATAAACAGTCAGAGAATCACAAAACAAGCTATAAAATGGAACACAACAGGCCAAAGAAAAAAAGGCAGACCGTGTGAAACTCTGAAGAGGACATTGTTAAGAGAGGCCAAATTAATAGGCATAAAATCCCTTGATGAGGTTGAAAGGCTCGCTGAAGACAGAAAAACTGGCAAACTACCTTGCGAGCCCTATGTGATGTTTAATGGCACAGGAAGAATATAAGATATAAGACGTGATTAGGACTTGGAGGAAGACTTCTGCACTAGACACCTCTGTTGTTTGGGCTAGATAAGAAGCTGAAACAAGTGTCTATATTTTTAATTTCACGCATTAACATAGGAGCAGAAAGTTAAGATTATTCAATTCAAATGTAATATCCACCTTTAATTTATGCATGTGAAAGCTGGAAAACAACTATATAAATAGAAAAGAAATTAGACTCTTTTGAAAACAAATGCCTAAGGAAAATACTCAGTATAAATTGGAATGAATTCAAGAACAATATGGAGATAAGGCATATGAGTGAACAACAACCTTGCTCATGGGTGATCAGAAAAAGATGGACATACAAGTATATCAGTCACATGATGAGAAGAAACAGTCAGAGAATTCCAAAACAAGCTATCAACTGGAACACAACACGGGAAGGATGTAAGATGTAAGAAAGGTAACAGATTTTATTAAACAAAGAGACAAAATGAAGAAGTATCATCACCAGTACATAAAAGCACAGTATACAGATGATGAATATACAGATTTTAGTAAGATACCAGAACAATACGGTATAGAAGTGAAGAACCATTTCGAAATCCTGATGGCTGTACAGGAAGAGATGACACCAGATCTTCTTCTTCTTCTTCTTCGTTCACTTCTACCACCAAAAACCGCACTGTGAACCTACTGAATTCACGCATGTGGTCCTCGTTAGGTCCCGTGGTCCCCTGTGTGGTCCAAAATAGACCACACGAGTTCCACGAAAGGACCACAAGGGGTTCAGAGTATCACAGTGCTTTAGCCTGTATTCTTGGTGGGTCTCGGAAGCGGGATTGCGTGACACCGTGGTTTTCATTGCACCAGTTTGGTCTAGGGTTGGACTTTCTCACCGGAAGACCTCGACGTGTTTGGAATATCAGTGCATCCCCGCTGGGTGAGAGGCGTTAGCCCACCCAGGCCAGAGTTGGACTTATGACACCAGATGAATTGGCTACGCAGGCCAAAGATATCTTAGTAACAACAGCTAAAGACATGGTTCCAGTAAAGAAAACACAAAAGAATAGATGGATCACAGCAGGTACACTAGAACTGATAAAACAATGTAGAGAAATGAAGACGCAATGGAGAGTGACAACCAACAACAAAGATAAATATAAAACTTTAACAAAAGAAGTACGAAGAAACATAAGAAAAGACAAAAAACAATACATACAAGATTGTTGTGAAAGAATAGAAGAACATCAGAGGTGTGGAAGAGATAGTGAAATGTTTAAAGAAATGAAGACATTGACGAGAAATGTCACACCTAAGCTAAATGTAATTTGTGATGAGATGGGGAATACCCTGACAGAGACAGAGGAAATTCTAGAAAGATGGAAGGAATATTGCAAAAGAATGTATGAAACAACCGACTGTGGAAGCAGAAATCAACAGTGTGAATTCTTATTGGAGGAGAAAGAACCCGAGCCGACAATGGAAGAAGTTTTATGGGCAATAAAGAATCTGAAAAATGGTAAATCGCCAGGATGTGATGAGATAACCGCTGAATTTATTAAAGCAGGAGGAAAGGAGTGTGCAACAATCTATCATGCACTATGTAAAAAGATATGGCATTCAGGTATTTGGCCAAAAGAATGGAAAAGAACTGTATTCATACCACTGCCAAAAAAGGGTAACCTGAAATTATGCACCAACTACAGAACTGTTGCCCTGATTAGTCATGCCAGTAAAATTCTGTTAAAAATCATAATGGGTAGACTTCGAAAGAAAATAGAAGAAGAAGTCAATATGGTCCAAGCTGGCTTCAGGCAAGGAAGAGGATCAAGAGATCATATATTCAATCTAAGATTAATAATAGAGAAATGTAGGGAGTTTAATGTGAATCTATATTTATCCTTTATAGACTACTCAAAGGCATTTGATTGTGTACAACACCAGAAACTTTGGGAAATAATGGAAAAAATGGGATTTCCAACACATTTGATACAATTAACATCACTGCTGTATCTAGACCAACAAGCAGCAGTAAGAATAAATGGTGAAACAACAACTTGGTTTGACATAAAACAAGGGGTCCGTCAGGGGTGCATATTGTCACCCTACTTATTTAACTTGTATACTGAAAATATAATGAGGAATGTTAGAGAAGATGTAGACAAAGAATATTACAATGCCATAACAGTTGGAGGTTATGAAATACCAGAGATTAGGTATGCTGATGACACAGTATTGCTGTCCACAACACAAGAAGGAATGGAAAAACTAATTATGTCAGTCTGCAAGAACAGCGAAGAGCAGAACCTCTATCTTAATGCAAAGAAAACTAAATTGATGACAACTGACAAAACAAACAAGGCAACTGAAATATGTATCAATGAGGAAAAACTGGAAGAAGTGGAGAGTTTTGAATATCTTGGATCCCTACTAACTAATAATGGAGATACAATGAGGGAAATTAAAAGGAGGACATCTATTGCTCTTCAGAAAGTAAAACAAATAAAGAATCTGTGGAGAGGAGCAGACAGAACCACAAAAATAAGATTTTTAAGGGCATGCATCTTTCCTATCGCAACATATGCCTGTGAGACCTGGACACTTAACAAAACAGCTGAGAAACATAAATGCCTTTGAATGTAAATGCTATAGAAGAGTTCTCCAAATATCGTGGACACAAAAAAGAACAAATATATCTATACTACAAGAGCTTAATATTGAAGAAGGCTGGCTAGTAAAGAGGATTAAAGAGAGAAAACTTAAATATTTTGGACACATTAAACGTCATGATAATTTAGAGAAGACCGTATTGGAAGGATACATAATGGGAAAAAGAAAAAGAGGAAGACCAAAACGAAGATGGCTGCAAGACATCGTTGATGATCTGGAAATGGATGCAGCAGCAGCAGGCCATCTTGCTCACAACCGAGAGGCCTACAGGAGTGCTGTTTGGGAGGCAAAGTTCCGCAAGGGACATGCAAAGGAATGAATGAATGAGTAAGATGTATTCTGGTGTACAGTGAGAAATGGAGGCCATGGAAAAGTGGTTTATAAGAAGGATGTTGTAGGTACCATGGACAGCCAAGAAAACCAACGAAGAAGTCTTAAGAGAGGCCGGAGTTAAAAACCAAATTATAGCAAAGATCAGAGGCAGACAAGCGAGATAAAACATTTCCTGAGAACAGGAAAATTGGAACACACTGTGACAAGTGGAAAAATTGAGGAAAGAAGAGACAGAGGAAGACAGAGAGAGAAGTTACTGGATGGGCTGTCAGTGTGGCTAGGAAGAGTCACCAGCAGATCTCATAATCAAGGCAAAAGACAGGGAATTGTGGAGAAAAATCATCACCTACGCCACACGGCATGGCACTTAGATTAGATTAGATTGTGGTGTTCACTGCTTCAAATCAGATACCTCTGTTTTTAATAATTATATATTTTACAACAAGCACCCATTAAGCAGACTGTCATATTTACACCTGATCTGGGACAGGGTGCATAAGTCACCACCTCTTTCATCATTCACTATGTGTCATAATTATTTAACTGTTTTCCACGAACACTAGGTTTCATGCTAGTAGTTTTATTACTACCAAAGAAATCATCACAGAACTCAGAACCACTGGTTTGTTAGTAGATCATGACTACCTTCTGGGATATGACATTAATCCAGTACCCTGTATTGTGCGGACACGCTGTTGATCTTAAAACTGATTTACTAAGCAGATAGATGGCTAGCCAATCATCTTTTCAGGTGAAATATCACTGATGTGTTTTATCACTGATGTACTCATGAGAGACATTTCGCCGATATACTTAGCTGGTGCTTTGTCACTGATTTACTCAATAGACAAGACACTTTATCACAGATCTGCAAAGTAAAATACACTTTATCACAGATCTAAGTAGTAGATAGATCAGGGGATCTCAATTTGAAGTATTAGCTAGTTAGCTCACCACTACTAGATATGTGATTTGCATTTTTACATGTAAAGAAAACAAAATCACTATTTGAGTCTAAAGTAATTGATGGTTATTTATGTTTTTTTTATGTACTTTAGTCCCTTGAAATAAATACTGACCAGCATATTTAAAATTATATTTTCTAAAACATGATTGTTCTGCTAATTTTCAACTAACATTTTTTTAAACGCTTTCTTGTACAGAAGAAGTCTTTTCTGCTTTATAAGTGTATATAATGAGATTTAACCATTTCAACAGTACAAAAACATATCTAAGAACAATCAAACACATTCCATTGATGAAACTCACTGTGGAGGATGGATCCATACACTTATTTCCTGCCGGCTGATCAATGTTACCTGGTCCAAACACTTCAATGGACCTTGTGCTTACCCAGCCATGACTCCGTTTTTCACCCAAGAACTCAACATGGTACTTTAAAGATTCAAATTCATCATCATCTGTGTGACAGCCATTTAATGGATCAGCTGTTACTAATGCAGGCCATCTGGAAAGACATTTATTATGTATAACATTTCACTAAAATTAACATCAACTATTGGGCTTTGTAAGCCATACCAAATGTTGTTTATTGTTAACACTGTGCACTGAAAAGCCCTGGCTAGACAGCAAGGTTTTCAATCTTTAACTTGAAGAGGTTAACAAATGCATCATCCATTTAATCTAATAGTTTCACTAGTTCATCAGTGACATTTGATGATTTGGTGGTCAATAATAGTGTATGGTATGGCTAGTATTTACTTCATTCTATACATGTTTAAAAATCTCCAGCACATAAAACCTTACCTACAATATCCAGCAACTTTAGCCCAAACTAAAGTCCCAGGTCTAAGTTTGGATGTGATGATATTAAGATTGACACTTCTGGCCAGTTTGTCATACACAGATGTGTCCTCCTCTGGAATACTGCAGCTGTACAGTGATAGAACAACAATTTTAAACACAACATAAGAAAATATTTACATACACAGAAGAAGACAAACTTTAATTAGAATACTGCATCATAAAATATTAATGTGTCTATTCTTACAGGTAATAAAGTTAGTTATAAGCAGTAGGTAAATGTCAGAGATGAAAGAGATGGCAACTGTGGTAAAACTGGTTCTGGTAATAAAGGTAGAGGTGTATGGTTCGAAGTGGTTAGTGCGCTAGTCTCTCATGGTGAAGATCAGGGGGTTTGAATCTGGTCGGAGGCACCCCAGTCACCCAGCCATAGAAATGGGTATCCAACTTCTTTCAGAGTTGGGGAAGGAAAGGCAGCCAGGCATGATACTGACAATATCACCCTCTAGTATGCTGACATGTCAAGGAAAATATGGGCATTAACACCATATCCCTATGTGTCTCTAAGGCATGACAGGATTACCTTTACCTTTACCTTTGTATGGTTCAGTTTTACAAAACAACAAAGGAAAGGAGGAAATGAGCAATCCTCTTCTATTCTTCTGATGAATGTTCCCATAAGGCTCTAGAACAGTGCTGTCTCCACACAGCTGAAATTAACAATAAATTCAGCTTCTTTAAACTTTTCTAATTTTCACCTACTTTTTGCTATCTATACTTTTGTGTCTCAGCCCACCCCCCTCATTCTGCTGCAGTTTTAGCTTTATTCCCCTAGCCCTTTCTAACAGCCTTCAAGTATTTATCGCTTTCTTGCCTCTTTCTGTTCTCTTACTTTCAAACCAGGCCACCTGTTCTGCTAAAGTTTTCCAACTGGTTGAAGTTGTTATCCCATGTAATTTTTCAACCAATCACTTCATTCCCACTCTACATTCTTGTTAACCTGGGTTATTCATGCTCATTTTCAAAGCAGGAGGAGACCAAAAAAGCTAAGTTTTTCATCTATTTTCTGGTTTTTTTTAATGTGTTGTGTTGTCCTTATATATAATCCTTGAAAAAGGATCACACTGAAATATTGAATGTTGTAGGCTTTTCATTTATACATTCTCAATTCCTTATTTTCTGCCATTTGTGTATCTGCTCAATTTACTCATTTCCTTTGTTATTTTATAAAACTGAACCCTACACCTTTGTAGGTAAAAGTTAATAATTTTAGTACATTCCTGCAGAAATTCTCATACTGTTATTATTACTATGCTCAAGGGCATGTCTGCTTATGTGATCACAATTTCTCTAGCAGTAATGAGAAAAAAATTAAATGACTGAGATATCACCATTAAGAGACCTCTAAGAGAATTGCTACCAGTCTTTTTACATCCACATGCTACTTTTCCAATTACATCTTATATGTAATTTTGTAATACTGTAAACCCTTAACTCTTTCTGTGCCACAGGAAGAAACGTGGACGTTCAGCTGGGTGCCAGGATAAAAGTGCAGGTCCTGATCTGTATAGGGGGTGTAGTTGTAAAATGGAATGGAAAACAGTATTTCCACGTACTTCCGTGTACTTATTATGTTTCAAAGCATAACTAAATGTGAACATTTCATAAATGCAGAGTTTTTTTAGGAAAAAAGAAGTAATGTGATGTTTTTAAACAATGACTGTGCCCAGTTCACCATTGGCTAGGTCTAGATATGCACTACTTACCATCTGAGATGTCTAGATCTACTTGTCGATCTCGTATTGTGATTCTACACTGCATTCTCGCTAAATTAATGTCTGGAACAACATCCTACCTCCTTCTCCAGTCGTCTAATATGTCTAAATCTACTTAGGATACATTCAAGAACAGTGGGGTGGTCACAGGCCATGTCCATACTCCTATCTACATCATCAAAAATTGGAAATTTTCCATGTTTCTCTTCCTTTTTCTCGCTTGGCATCGCTCATAACTAAGGACTCTTCCACCATTTTGAAAAGTGTCACCGGAAACGCAGACGAAATATATATAATCTAAATGTTACACCGGTTGTTTTATTGAAACAAACCAAAGTCAAATTTTCGACCATGGCACGAAATGGGGGAGCCGGAAGTGTCGAAAATCCGACCAATGGCTCTGTAAGAGTTAATTGTTTTTATACAATAGATAGTTTTTAGTACCAACTCAAAAACACTGGCACTGACCACCTGATAAGTGTGAGGCTGATCACAGGTTGGAAATCATTACTCTGTGAGGTATAGTTCCATCAAAAATTGCAGTAGACCCATGCATTTTGTACAATGATAATAATGATAATATTCTTGATAACTGATTTGTTGACAGCAAGTTAAAAAAATGGCACACTGATGTCTTCACTGCTATGTCCAGCTTCTCAACAGGCTCCATTATGTAATGACTTGTTTCATGAACCATTACATAAGTGAAAAAGAGTCACAGCAGGTAGTGGTTCACCAACCTTTGGGTTATATAACCCATCTTTTATTTTTTTAAAAATATAATTAACACATTAGAATAAACTAAACCTTAACTTTTTTTTTTTCTAGATAGAAAATAAAATTTTAAAAAGAAATATTGTTATATATTTTGAAAGTAACTAATATTTTCTTCATGTACATTTAATTCCTTCTTGCTTTTATATAATTTATTGAATAAATAATGGCAGATATAAATCTAATCATAAGCTTAGCAAAGTTAATATTTAGTAAAATACAAAAGATTCTGGGGCAATATTCCGTGATTACAGAGACAAATACAGCAGGGCTATCCTTACTCGCTGATGCAAGCATATTATTTTGGACAAGTGTGGGAAAAACATTGTTCAGTCATAAATAACACAAAATGTAAAAAAAGGCTAGAAAAAAAAAACAAGTCACAAGACTGTTTGGTGAACTTTCTTTTTCTGACCACATGACAAGCATGTGTGCTGATCTATTAGCTTTCTCATGACTACCTATTAAAATTTTCATCTTCATTCTTGTCACATGTCCAGGGTGTGTCCTCAGTCACTTGTTTCGCCACTTCTAACCTAACTTTCCTCCATTTCAGGCAGCTGGTATTGTCACACTGAATCCATCCAAATGACATTAGCTGTGAATATGAAATAAGAAGCATTAAATATGTACAACACACAACCCCATCTTCTCTCTCAATAACTGGACAATTTATATAATTTCTATTTCTTTCACAGTTATTCCAAGCAGCCTTTCCTGGAGTTAACCAAATGATGAAAATTTGTTTGTAGAAATGACAAACGTACAGACAACTAAGATATGGAATGAACTGGACAGGGAGTGGGGTGGGGGAAACAGAGCACAGCATGCACCTTGCTAAACTCAGCCAAGGTTCCGTGCAGTGGTTAGCCCAAAAGCACATGCAAATAAACTTTTCATTTCAACCAAAGTGTAAGAAAAATAGCACTGGAAATTGGGAGACCCAGATGTGGGCCAAAATAAGTTTTTGTCTCTGTCTTCTGTGCCTCTCTTCATGCATACGATGAATATTCTTACACTGTTAAAGTGTGTGAAACATCTCTACTACAAACATCTAAATTATATCATGAATAAGACAAGCCGTTAAGAAGCTTACATTATTGTATGTGCCATGATGATTAACACTGGTGATCATGTTTTAATGTTTCTGATCAGTTGAAATGTTTTTTTTTCCACGTCATTTGGTTAACATGCTAAGATATTTTTCTCCTGCGGGGAAGCGCCTGTCCTTTTACCAGGTGATTCCACCAGTTAGCAGATGGTGGAATGGCCTCTAGATATAGAGGTCAGCTGTAAATATCTGAATACACAGCAGCTGACCAAAACAGGTACCTCACTGCCCTGCTGGTTAGTCTCTTGATATGAGGGATGGTGAAGAAACTATTACACAAAAAGAACAGAAGGCAAAGGAAAGCATGCTATACCTTAATTCCCTTGTTAAATCCTTAAGATGATGAAGAAAATAATATTAAAAATAAAATGAGAGCATCACAGTTGAGTGCATCCTGCTCACCTTCTGTCTCAGCTCTGTAGCATCTCTAGAATCAGGAAACTTCACAGAACTCTGCTGTTTTACTTTATTTGAACTCATTTTCTGAAATTATATCATTGCATAATTCATTAAAATAGATAAGAAATTAGACTATTTTGAAAACAAATGTTTCAGGAAAATACTTGGCATAAAGTGGAACGAATTTAAGAACAACACAGAGATAAGACAGATGAGCAAATAACAACCTGTCTCATGGGTGATCAGAAAAAGAAGATGGGCATATGTAGGCCATGTGATGAGAAGAAATAATCAGAGAATACCAAAACAAGCTATCAAGTGGAGCACAACAGGCTGAAGAAAAAGAAGTCAACTACATGAAACTCTAAAGAGGACATTGTTAAGAGAAGCAAGTTTAGTGGGCATAACATCCCTTGATGAAGTTGAAAGACTCGCCGAGAATAGAAAAACTTGGTAAACAACTATGCGAGCCCTATGTGATGTTTAACGGCATGGGAAGGATGTAAAATGTAAGATAATTCATTACTGCTACGTGTAGAATCAAGACTATGCATGTATGAACCAGTCATGTTCCTATATCCTCTTTTACAAAAAAACTTCAAAAATCCAAAATATAAATTCGACCAACAAAAAAAAATTAATTCTGTATTGAATTCAAAGTAATGCACCCCATTTTGAAGGTTAACAATGTCTTGTACCTCATTAATTAACCACCAAGCATTATCAACATCTTACTTCATTAAATAACTATAAAAAGTTATCAATGCCTTATACTTCTCTGATTACTGAACTGTAAAAGGTTATCAATGCCTTGCACCTCACTGATTACAGAACTGTCAAAGGTTATTAATACTTTGTACCTTACTGATTATTTCAATTTCAAGACTTATCAATGTCTTTTACCATACTGATTATTTAATTATCAAGAGTTATCCATACCTAGTACTTCACTGATTATTTGTCAAAAGTCATCAATATCCTTTAGCTCACTGATTATTTGTCAAAAGTTGTCAATATTCCTGGTTAGCGGGGTAGGGGTATCCCCTATCAAAGGTGAAGTAAGACGCCTCCTTACCTCTGTCAGTCTATGGGACACCCTTGGGTGAAGTGGAGTACCCGTATAGCCCCCCGATCAAGGTGATATGAAACCATGGGAGCAGGTGGTGGATGGAATGAGAGAGCAGCCAACAGATAATGCTGGTTATGGTCACCATTCTATGATGGTAGGCAGATGATCTTAATGCAGGGACAATGGCTATGATCACTGACTAGTACAGTCACTGCCTGGAAGGAAATCAATGGTAAACTATCTTCTGGAAATATACCAAGAAACCCAAACAGCAACATGGAAAGTCAAATAGGAAACAGATCTGATGGTGAAGCCCCCAGGCCAGATAGATCTAATTTTAACACTGGAGAAGAGTGTGAGACAGAGGTCAGTACTAGAAATTGTGATGACAGACAAAATCCTGAGTGTTACTAAGGAAAACCCCTGCATCAAACTAAAAAGAAAAATAAGAGTAGGAACATGGAATGTAAGAAGTATGTATGAGGGAAAGTATCAAATAATAAGTGACAAGATGAAAAGAATGGGGATACACATTTTGGGAATCTGTGAAGATCAATGGAAATGATAAGGACACTTCAAGAGCGAGAATGATAATATCTTTATATACCCTGGTGGAGAATTAGGAGGAAAGAATGGAGTGGCTTTTTACTTGGACAAATCAACATCAAAAGCATTACTAGGTTACAATCCAGTAAGTAATAGAATCCTCACAATCAGACTTAAGGGCACTCCTAGAAATGTAACAACCATCCAGATATATGCACCTATATCAGCAGCTGAAGAAGAGGAAGTACTTTTATAACACACTGTAAAAGACGATAGACCATAGTCCAGGTAGGGAAAAATGATATTGTATTAATAATGGGGGATTTTAATGCAAAGATTGGTACAGAAAGAGCAGAAGATGAAGGACATGTTGTAGGGAAATTTAGCATCGGACACAGAAATGAGGCAGGTGACAATCTAATGGCATTTTGGATGGAAAATGAGCTAATGATTGCTAACACATTTTTTAAACAACAGCCAAGAAGACTTTACACATGGACATCACCTGATGGGAAAACCAAGAATCAAACAGATTACATTTTAGTGCAAAGAAGGTGGAGATCAAGTATAACATCAGCAAAAATCTTTACCAGGTGCTGATTGTGACATGGACCATGAGTTATTAATAGCAGATGTCTAGATAAAGATAAAAAAGACAGTTACGGGATCAAGACTACTCCGCTTTGATCTTACAAAAATACCAGAACAATATGGTATAGAAGTTAAGAACCATTTTGAAATCCTGATGGATGTACAAGAGGAGATGACACCAGATGAACTGGCTACACAGGCCAGAGATATCTTAATAACAACAGTTAAAGACATATTTCCAGTAAAGAAAACACCAAAGAATGAATGGATTACAGCAGGCACACTAGAACTGATAAAACAATGTAGAGAAATGAAGACACAATGGAAAGTGACAAACAACAACAAAGAGGAATATAAATCTTTAACAAAAGAAGTACAAATAAACATAAGAAAAGACAAAAAACAATACATACAAGATTTTTATGAAAGAATAGAAGGACATCAGAAGTGTGGAAGAGATAGTGAAATGTTTAAAGAAATGAAGACACTGACGAGAAATGTCACACCTAAGCTAAATGTAATTTGTGATGAGATGGGGAATACCTTGACAGAGACAGAGGAAATTCTAGAAAGATGGAAGGAATATTGCAGAGGAATGAATGAATGAAACAACCAACTGTGAAAGCAGAAATCAACAGTGTGAATTATTATTGGAGGAGAAAGAACTCGAACCAACAATAGAAGAAGTTTCATGGGCAATAAAGAATCTGAAAAATGGCCAGTATAATTCTGTTAAAAATCATAATGGGTAGACTTCATAAGAAAATAGAAGAAGTCAATATGGTTCAAGCTGGTTTCAGGCAAGGAAGAGGATCAAGAGATCATATATTAAATATAAGATTAATAATAGAGAAATGTAGAGAGTTTAATGTGGATCTATATTTAGCCTTTATAGACTACTCAAAGGCATTTGATTATGTACAACACCAGAAACTTTGGGAAATAATGGGAAAAAAAATGGAATTTCCAACACATTTGATACAATTAACATCACTGCTGTATCTAGACCAACAAGCATACATACAAAAAAATGGTAAAAAGAAAGAGAGGAAGACCAAGGTGAAGATGGCTGCAAGACATCATTGATGATCTGCAAATGGATGCATTAGCAGCATGCCATCTTGCTCACAACCGAGATGCCTACAGGAGTTCTGTTAGGGAGGTAAAGTTTCGCAAGGGACATGCAAATGAATGAATGAATGTCAATATCCTTTAGCTCACTGATTATTTGTCAAAAGTTGTCAATATCCTTTACCTCACTGATTATTTGTCAAAAGTTGTCAATATCCTTTAGCTCACTGGTTATTTGTCAAAAGTTGTCAATATCCTTTACCTCACTGATTATTTATCAAAAGTTGTCAATATCCTTTAGCTCACTGGTTATTTGTCAAAAGTTGTCAATATCCTTTACCTCACTGATTATTTGTCAAAAGTTGTCAATATCCTTTAGCTCACTGGTTATTTGTCAAAAGTTGTCAATATCCTTTACCTCACTGATTATTTATCAAAAGTTGTCAATACCCTTTAGCTCACTGATTATTTATCAAAAGTTGTCAATACCCTTTAGCTCACTGATTATTTGTCAAAAGTTGTCAATATCCTTCAGCTCACTGATTATTTATCAAAAGTTGTCAATATCCTTTACCTCACTGGTTATTTGTCAAAAGTTGTCAATATCCTTTACCTCACTGGTTATTTGTCAAAAGTTGTCAATATCCTTTAGCTCACTGGTTATTTGTCAAAAGTTGTCAATATCCTTTACCTCACTGATTATTTATCAAAAGTTGTCAATATCCTTTAGCTCACTGGTTATTTGTCAAAAGTTGTCAATACCCTTTACCTCACTGATTATTTGTCAAAAGTTGTCAATATCCTTTAGCTCACTGGTTATTTGTCAAAAGTTGTCAATATCCTTTATCTCACTGATTATTTATCAAAAGTTGTCAATACCCTTTAGCTCACTGATTATTTGTCAAAAGTTGTCAATACCCTTTAGCTCACTGATTATTTGTCAAAAGTTGTCAATATCCTTTAGCTCACTGGTTATTTGTCAAAAGTTGTCAATATCCTTTATCTCACTGATTATTTATCAAAAGTTGTCAATACCCTTTAGCTCACTGATTATTTGTCAAAAGTTGTCAATACCCTTTAGCTCACTGATTATTTGTCAAAGACTACACATGTTTTGCATCTGACTGGTTATTTCACTGTCAAAGGTTATCAATACCTTTTGCATATTTTATTATTTAATTGTCAAAGTTTAAAGCAGACCGTCAACAAAAGACTATATTTTTAAGAAAGAACATTATAAATCTAGGAACTTGGAACATCCATATAATGAATATCAATGAGAAAAAAAGCAAATACTGTGCAGGAAATGTGGAGATTAAGCATCAAAATATTACAGTTGTGTGTGTCTAGAAGAACATGTTCAGAAGAAATGAAATTGCTAGGTCATAAAATGTTCTATTCAGGGGAGAATCTAAAGAAAGAGGTGTGTGAATGATTATAGACATGAACATTTCAAATACTGTTAAAGGACATTGGGAAATATTAGACAGGGTACTACTAGTCAGACTACATGATAAGCCTATTGACATTAACATCATACAGGCCTATGCCCCAACAACAAATACATATATGCTGTGAAACTTGGGTAGTCTTTAACAGAATATGTAAAATGTGTTGTCCAACCCCATACATATTTTGGATTAATGCCCCTGTGTAACTGTTTACTGTGTGTCATTATGTTTTGTCCTTTTTTAGCAAGGATTTCTGGTAGTCTGTGTTTCTGTCTAGCACAGGATTTCAAAAGGCAAGGAGTGAGAGTACAGGTTGCTAGGTATTGTATGTTTGTATCCTGAGCTGTGAAAATGGGAAGTTTTTTTGTACTGTCTAGGAAGATGAAACTGTACTGTGGAGTACAAGGATTCTGCAGAATTTGTCTTCTTTGAGTGAGATTATGTTTGTTTGGAACGGCTACTAGTCAATGGTGGATTCATCATCTAGCTCTTGTATTGATGAAGTTTGCCCAACCAAGATTTGTTGTTGCTACTCGCCCTAACTATTCATAGTCATCACCGCCACCATTATCACCAAGTTCCATTTAACACACAATCTGTCATACTGTCAGCACCAGATTTGCTTGCTTGTTACATTGTGATGTCTCAACAAAGGAAAAATACCTGGGAACCATCTGAATTAGAGATTAAATCCAGAGTTAGCTGCCTGCACTGCATCAAGCTGGGTAATATAAACGTTACAGCACTGGTACATAACGGTAAGTCAACAAAAAAGATGACAACGAAATTGGAAGCAACAGAAATGTGGTGTTGGTGAAAGATGAAAAAAAAACCTGGACAGACATAAACAACAAATGAAGAGGTCCAGGAGTTTATGAACAACGAAAACTAGTTAAAGATGATAAGAAAAAGATAATAAAAATTTCTAGGACATGTCATGCGGAGACAGAATTTGGAGTAATGACCTGAAAATTCTGGTGAAAATGGAAGAAAGGAAATTCAAGGGAAAAGTATTTCAATGGACTAAGTACCATGGAAAAAATTAAAGCAATCGAATTAATCTGAAATATCAAGGAGTGCACAGAATGGAAGGGTATGATCGCCTCTGCTATTCGGAACAAATAATAATAATAACTGAAGTGATGAGACAGTCACAAAACAGTGCATGCAGCTTAAGATGCTTGATCCATTTATAGTACACAGAAGAGAGTTGGCAAGTTATTTGAAACGCTCAGATACATTCATCACTTGAAATTATATGTATAAAAACTCGTAACTCAATTTTAAGTCTCATGCACACGATGATAGGCTAAAGTCAGCTTTTTTCTAATCTCTGCATATCAGTACGAACGTTGAATATCTCTTTAATTAATTGCATCTTCAACCATATATGTAATTCCTTGTAACACAAATTAACCGTCGTCGCGATAATGGAGATGTCGTGTCTTGTATGTTTCAGTGTTCCAACATTGAAACACTAGTTTAACAAAAATAAAATAACAAATCTCAAAATACAGTTTATGTAAAATGACATTTTGTTCACTTTACTTGTTCAGATACTGTTTTATCGGGAACTAGCAAGAAACGAGCAAGCTGTTTTTTTTATTTACGTTTGCTGTGAGAACAGCTCTGAAACTGCGAATCTTGTGGCAGACGTCAGGCAGACGACACTTTCAAACCAAAACGAGGAAAGCACGGAGACAACTGACCAGATAAAGCTTCGTTTGTTGGCCAACCAAATTCCCATGAAGAGTCACAGTTTTTTTTAACTTCTTCAGCTTTCCAGGCTATTAATTAAGGCTCATTGCGGCAGATAAAGTTCTCCTTCATTCCTCTCTATCCCTAATCTCCTCTCTCCAGTTGGTAACACCAGTTTCCTTTATATCTTCTTTTATGTTTCTTTCCATCTCTGTCTTGGTCTACCTCTTGGTCTTGTTTCCTTCATCTCTTGTACGTTCATCACTTTCGTTTGTGCGTTCTCTTCCATTTTTTTCTACATGAAATAGAACAGATGTATATATGGTTTTTTGGACAGAAAACTGTATTTAAGGGACAGTGAGAATACAACAGGACAATAAAAAGAATGACAAGCAGTTGAGTATACGTGAAAGTATGAGGCAAAACAGTTGGACATTCATTCTCTCTATTCTATCTTTCGAATGATAACCATGCACGCTGTGCAGGTCAACAGTAAAAAGATAATGAGTTCTGAACGTGAAAAAAGTAAAGTAAAATAAATAAAAGCAACTATAATTTGTTCTTCTTCATCAAGTATCTGAGTAGTAATTCACTCATTTTGATTTTACATAGTACTAAAACCTACTGGAAGAACGTCGTTATACTCTATTAGACTGGACTTGTGGCTTCCGAGTTTCTTTTTTGTCAGTTTAGTCTATCTACATGTGGGGCACCACTCCTATATATTGAAACAAAATCTAACTTAAATTATCGCTCAAAACTTCAAACCAACTTTTTCTGTCTGAAAGGCGCGGATGGTAATATTGACATTGAAGTGATACAAATCCTTCACTTTGGTAACGCCTCCCTATTTTGTATTGTGTGGTGTTCGCGCCTTCTTGTCCTTTATTCTGTCTAAAGACAACAGATTTCAGTATTACATAATGTATAGTCCAGAACAAAACACAAGCCTTAGATTCAATTAAAATTTTCTTACGGTACATAGGAGAATGATACCATTAAAGCATGCCTTGTCTTTCCAAAATCTTCATGAAGGATTCACATGCAAGTCCCGTAATGTGATATACGCCATTGTATGCAAAATATGCAGGATAACATACTAGTGAAACTGGTCTCGGATTAGGTGACCCCACGCAGAAACATCTGTATGATATCACCCAGCATGATTCGAAAGTAGTCCCTAATCATTTCAATGGCTCCAACCACAGAGCAAATCTGAATTTCTGATAACAGCCATCAAACAATGTCACGCTGATGACAGGAGCCCCCTAGCGCTTGAGAACCGCTGCATTCAGTAATATGGGATGCTGGAAACACATGGTTTTATTCTCGCAGTTCAGCTACACTTAATATTCCCCTCTTCCACAATCATATTCCCTCTGCACTAAGTTCCACTCCTTTCTCACTTGTAACACATAGTTCAGAACCTCATCACAGCATCAGATTACAACCCCTCTACCCCAACTATAATCACCTATTCCACCTTCTCCAGGCTAGATTACCATTGTATTACTCTGTCCCTTTTCCGTGATCCCCCCCTCTTTTATAACCTACCTATCACACATCATAAGTCTTCATTTAACATCCTCTACACTCCATCATGTGCACTTCTGAACACCACTTCTTACAAACCACAGATTCTTACAAGTTACAGCTAAGTACTCCATTCATTTTATTTTATTCTGTTTTTTTTCCCATTCCTTTTTTTACATTGAATTGATATTCTCTCTCTATTTCTTCGTCCTGTGTGTTTTTGTATGATTAAGGTTCACATCGAAACATCACATCTGTGTTGGTCGTTAACTCGATTCTCTGTTATCTCCCCCCCCCCCTCCTAAATCATGATATGCCCCCCAAAAAAGTTCAAAGCCTCTCATATGCAGTTATGAGCATATCGTTCACGAGGACGTCTGTACACACTGATCCTTACATCCTGCATTTCCATCACGAATATGGACTCATCTGAGAAAATGACAGAAAACCACTGATGTACACATTTGCTCACTGAAGTTTGTTGTGGCGTGGCTGAAGTTGGGGGCTCGGGTAGGCTGACGAGGACGTATGTTCGCTTCTGTCACACATCATAAAACAGTGTTCTGGGAAAACGTGTCTGTCATTCGATAACGCATCGTGTCAGCTGTACTTTGAGCAGGCCGGAAACGGTTCCGTAAATGAACAGCTCGAATAAATCTGTCCTGCCCTTGGTTGGTTACCCTTGGTCTGCTTGGTCTTGGACGGTCTCTTGTGACGCCTGTTAGCCGAAAACGTTGTTGCAATCGACTGTTAGTCGGGAGATAGTTGCAGTTGTTGTTCCGACAATCTGCTTTCTTTCCGATTCTGTAAGACGCAACATAATAAATAAATAAATAAAAACAACAATTAATCCAGATCTATCGATGGCGAATTTAGCACGATGGCCTAATAATTATATATATATATATATATATATATATATATATATATATATATAATATATATATATATAATAGGAAAAAAATAAAAATTACATTTCAAACGTACGTATTTATTAGATCAGAAATAGGACAAACACGAATTTCACAGCGTGAGAAGTTTTTCATTACAAATGAGAATGTTTATGTTTTAGCTGCCACATAGAGATATTTAGTCTATGTTCTCGTCTTTATCACTTTCAGAGATTAACATGTACTCACTACATCGAAAGTGAGTGAGTAGTTTTCAAAATATACACTTCTCTCTCTCTCTCTATATATATATATATATATATATATATATATATATATATATATGATCCGGCATAAAGCATATCTGGATTTTGAAAATGTAAAATAAATAAGCGCTATACGTGTTTTTGGTAAAAAAAAAAAAAAAAAGTGAAATGAAATTCAGAAAACTGGGTATTTTTATTATTACTGACAATCATATTCAGGTTTTGAAAATTACGCCGGTTAGATGACCGCCATTACACTCGACGTCTGGAAAATTCCTGCATAACACCATTTAGCATGTTCAAAGGGATATTTTGAATGCAGTGTCGGATTCGATCCTTTAGGCCTGCAACTGACTGTGGTCGACTAGCATACACCGTGTTCTTGAGATACACCCACAAAAAGAAGACTGCGGCCGATAAATCCAGTGACCTTGCCAGCCATTGAATATCCCCAAATCTGGAAATAAGACGATTGGGAAATGCTTGTCGCAGCATGGTCATGGACTGATGGGCTATGTGGGCAGTTGCTATATCTTGATGAAACCATATTAGTCTCTTATTTCTATTGGCCAAGTCTCGAATGAAGTATTCAGTTAGCATCTGCACATAAAGATCACTATTAATAGTAAAAGGGTGCCAAGTGACAAAGCGATCCTAACAGCTGATCGCCGAGGGCTACACTGCAATGCGTTGCGGACTTCTTGAATTCGTTCAGGTGTCTGTTGAGTTCTTGGACGACTAGTAGACTTGTTATTAAGGCGTTTAGCGGTTTCCTTAAAATTTGTTGACCCACCTCAAAATTGTTTTGTCCTCCGATCGGGAACATTATCACGGGGATGCAACTCAAAATGGCCACGAAACTTTCGTTGTGCAGTAATAGACGATTCTCCCACTTTTAAAATAAGTTTCAACAGTGAATGCGCGATGTTGTGTTTGCCAATAAACCTTTGTTAAAAATGACCGTTTGTCTGCTTCATTTCTGAAGTTTTTTTTTCCACACGTATTTAGTTTCTCCAAATAAGCAAGTGCGTAACAACTGGCGGTAGACTCAGAGAGCGAGGTGGGGTAGTAGGTGGCTCTACTACTCCTATAAAGTGCCTCAGGTGCTCAGTGAAGGGAATACCAGGCGGGTAAGAGGCGCCTTAAAACCTCTCGCTCTCGCTGCCTTGCGGGTAGGACAGGGAGTCTAAAGGCTAGCGGAGAGTCCGTACACAAACCGACAGAAGGCAATGGGAAACCGCTGTTGTAGCTCCCAAGAACAATTATGCTTACTCAGAGCAATAGATTTGTCATGAACGAGGTTAATGGATGTTCATCTAGAACATCCGGTAGGGCAGCTCACGAGCCACAGGTGAGGCCACATCGTCATCAAGCTACTGGTGGCAAAACTAACAAGTTCAAAATAGCAACATGGAATATTAGAACTTTATTCCAGGCTGGAAATTAGAAAATGTAAAGAGGGAAATGGAAACGATGAAGATCAACATATTAGGAATGAGTGAAGTTAGATGGACAGGTGCAGGGAAGATAAACTCTTATAAATACACAATAATATATTCAGGAAGTGAGAAACATGAACGAGGAGTAGGAATAATACGAACAAACAGCAAGGACAATTGTAGGATATTTGAACATCTTGGACCGAGTCCAGCTAGCCCAACTGAAAGGACGACCAATAAACATAAATATTATACAAGTGTACGCTCCAGCATCTGAAAGTTCTGAAGAAGATGTACAGCTATTTTATAATGACATGGAGACAGTCCTGAAACACACAAAGTCACATGAAGTTATTATAGTCATGGGAGATTTTAATGCCAAAGTTAGTAAAGGAAGAACTTCAGACATCGCTGGTGACTATGGACTGGGGGAGAGGAATGACAGAGGTAGTAAATTAATTGAATTGGCAAGAGTACATAGCACGGTTGTAGGAAACACCTGGTTTAAACAACATCCCCGAAGACTGGCAACGTGGCGCAGCCTAGACAAAAAGACTTTTAACCAGATAGACTACGTATTAATCAACAAACAATTCCGGAATGCATTACTGACAACAAAAACAGAAAAGTGAGAAACATCAAACTGAATACAGAACTCTGAATACAGAATGACCAAGAACTGCGAGAACAATACAAAGTTATTATAACAAATAGATACAATGCAGTAGCAAAGATAAGTAGTATAGATGAACAATAGGGAATGCTAAAAGACTATATCCACCAAACTGTTAAGGATATAATACCACCGAAAAAGACCCCTCTAAAAAATAAAACAGATGACAGACAACATCTTAGGACTGATGGACAAGAGGAGGAGGAGTAAAAATAACCAAGAAAAATATAGCAAGATAAATAAAGAAATAAGACACAAGTGCAGAGAAGCAAAGGAAATGGGGTTAAATGAACAGTGCAGACAAATAGAGGACTCTCATAATAAAGACAGCAAAAACATGCACAAACGAATTAGTGAATTAACAGGCAAGAAAACACAATATACCACAGGATACCTGAAATCAAAATAAGGTAAAATGTTAATGGGAAAAGAAGACATTATGAACAGGTGGTCAGAGTACATCGGTGAGCTATGTGGAGGAGAAAGACCAGAATTAACACCAGATACTGAAAACTGTGATGGACCACCAGTACTTGATGATGAAATCACCGATGGCATCAAACATATGAAGAAAGGAAAAGTGACTGGGGCTGATTATATAACACTAGAAGAAATAGAGGCTCTAGAAGAGACAGGAGTAAAAATAATAACCAAGTTACTGAATGACATTTACAACAGTGGTTATATGCCCCACGTTTATAGCACTACCAAAGAAACCAGGTGCAAAGGAATGTGATGACCACCGGACTATCAAGCCTCTCATGCCACATAACGAAGCTACTTCTGAGAATCATTATGAGAAGAACAAGGAAAAAGATACAAATGGAAATAGCAGATGAACAATTTGGATTTGTTGAAGGAAAGGGAACACACAATGCCATTTATACTTTACGAACACTAACAGAAAGAGCTTTAGAAGTACAGAAAGATCTCTATTTATTCTTCATTGATTACACCAAGGCATTCGACAAGGTGAAACATAATGAAATTATTAAAATGCCTGAAGACATTAATATAGACGGCAAAGACCTGAGGATTGTAAAACATCTATACTGGCACTACGAAGTAGCAATTCAAGTTGAAAATAGAACTGGAAAATACCAACCTATAAAATAAGGGGTGCGACAAGGATGTGTACTATTTCCAGACCATTTTTCTCTGTATAGCGAGAATATTATAAGAATGATCATCACAGAACCAGGCATAAAAACTGGAGGATACAATATTAACAACCTTCGGTATGCTGACGACACAGTACTGATAGCTGAGAACCAACAAGACCTGCAAAATCTCTTGGATAAAATCGCCAAAGAAAGTGAACAGAAAGGCCTTACTTTGAACATCCAAAAGACAGAGACTTTATCTAAGAAACAGAATCCACCAGCATGCAGTATAAAATTAAACGGAACTATTCTAAAGTAGGTGCACCCCTGACGGACCCCCTGTTTTATATCAAACCAAGTTGTTGTTTCACCATTTATTCTTACTGCTGCTTGTTGGTCTAGATATACAGCAGTGATGTTAATTGTATCAAATGTGTTGGAAATCCCATTTTTTCCATTATTTCCCAAAGTTTCTGGTGTTGTACACAATCAAATGCCTTTGAGTAGTCTATAAAGGCTAAATATAGATTCATATTAAACTCTGTGCATTTCTCTATTATTAGTCTTATATTGAATATATGATCTCTTGATCCTTTTGCTTGCCTGAACCCAGCTTGAACCATATTGACTTCTTCTTCTATTTTCTTATGAAGTCTACCCATTATGATTTTTAACAGAATTTTACTGACATGACTAATCAGGGCAACAGTTTTGTAGTTTGTGCATAATTTCAGGTTACTCTTTTCTGGCAGTGGTATGAATACAGTTTTTTTTCCATTCTCTTGGCCAAATACCTGAATCTTATATCTTTTTATATAGTGCATGATAGATTGATAGAGGGCTCACCTGGGCAAGAGCAGAAAAAAAGGCAAAGGACAGGCATTTGTGGAAAACCCTTGCGGAAGCCCCATGTACCCTGGGCACTTAAGGTTCAGAGAGAGAGAGAGAGATTGTTGCATATTCATTTCCTCCTGCTTTAATAAGTTCAGCTGTTATCTCATCACATCCTGGTGATTTACCATTTTTCAGATTCTTTATTGCCCATAAAACTTCTTCTATTGTTGGTTTGGGTTCTTTCTCCTCCAATAATAATTCACACTGTTGATTTCTGTTTTCACAGTTGGTTGTTTCATACATTCCTCTGCAATATTCCTTCCATCTTTCTAGAGTTTCCTCTGTCTCTGTCAAGGTATTCCCCATCTCATCACAAATTACATTTAGCTTAGGAGTGACATTTCTCGTCAATGTCTTCATTTCTTTAAACATTTCACTATCTCTTCCACACTTCTGATGTCCTTCTATTCTTTCACAAAAATCATGTATGTATTGTTTTTTTGTCTTTTCTTGTTTCTTTGTACTTCTTTTGTTAAAGATTTATATTCCTCTCTGCTGTTGTTTGTCACTTTCCATTGCGTCTTCATTTCTCTACGTTGTTTTATCAGTTCTAGTGTGCCTGCTGTAATCCATCCATTCTTTTGTGTTTTCTTTACTGGAACCATGTCTTTAGCTGTTATTAAGATATCTCTGGCCTGCGTAGCCAGTTCATCTGGTGTCATCTCCTCCTGTACATCCATCAGGATTTCGAAATGGTTCTTCACTTCTATACCATATTGTTCTGGTATTTATGTAAGCATGTGCAAAGTCTTCTTGGATGTTGTTTAAAAAGTGTATTAGCAATCATTAGCTCATTTTCCATGCAAAATGCCTTTAGATTGTCACCTGCCTCATTTCTATGTCCTACGCTAAATTTCCCTACAACATGTCCTTCATCTTCTGCTCTTTCTGTACCAATCTTTGCATTAAAATCCCCCATTATTAATACAATATAATTTTTCCATACCTGGTCTATTGTTTTAAGCACTTATTTTTATTTTGAGGATCTTCATTTCACAACTTTTAATTTTTTCCAGTCATTGTTTTGTTGAGGTTTGACACTGGAGGCAGTAGGTATCAAAGTTTGTTGTTTATTTTTTTCTTTCGTGATCATAATTATTTGTGGCCTGGTGAGATGGTATACATTTATTGCTGTTTAAAAAATATTATTTTCATTCTGGGCAACTGACATCATATCTGCAGAAAACACACTGGCTAGATATTTTATATTTTAATTTCTATTTTAATTTGATATTTCCAATTTAAAAATTGCTCTGTTTTAAGTGCTTTATCATTTTGGTTTTATTTACATTCATATTCTTATCACATTTCTTACATCTGATATTGTGACAATTAAAGGTGTTAATTTCATCTCTGTGAAAATGATACAAGTTGTGTTTAGAAATGTAATACTGGCAACACAAAAATGCTTGGGACAATGCTGAATTCAACAATACGTAAAGTTTATTCATCATCCTTCCTGGGTAAGTTGCTATATTATTTCTGGAAATGAAAGAGTTAACTAGTTGGTTGAGTTAGTCACTGATATAGTACCAGATGAACAGATAAATGGATCCAGGAAATATTTTACTGGATGGACAAATAATGGATCAGGCAAATATTTTACTGGATGGAAAGATAATGGATCTAGCAAATATTTTACTGGATGGAAAGATAATAGATCAGGCAAATATTGTGCTGGATGGATAGATAAAAGATCAGGCAAACACTGTACTGGATGGACAAATAATGGATTTAGCAAATACTCTTCTTGGTGGCAGATTTTGACATACACACAGACTGATGACTGATACAGCGTCAGTTCCTAAAAAGAAAGAGCTGTCAACAGAATGTGGTGGTGGCAGATATGAACTTTATGTGAAGATGAAACCAAAAGTTTAACTGACTCCTAGGTTATGAGAATTATTGACTCTGAAGATTTTCTCATTAACTGGTGTAGATAAATTTTGGAATTCCTGCTTAGGTTATCACCATGATTACGACTAAGTGTATTTTAACATCTAATTAAGTGTATTTTAACACCTAATTAAGTGCATTTTAACATCTAATTAAGTGTATTTTAACATGATTGAAACAAATTATTAACAATACATAACATCAAATTAACAAAAACACAGTGATGTTCATTTATAAAATGTATGAATTTAATAGAATAATATATTTTAAATATTACCTTATATTCATAAAATTATATAATCATATGTTAAATACAAAAATTACTGATATGTGACTCATTTTCATTGAAAAGAGAAAGTTTATATATAAAACAGATATGCAAATAAATAGTGAGGTTAGAATATGGATTTCATAACACAGATTGTTCACAATTTGTAATAAATAATATGTGTGAAAAAAAAAGAAATTTACAACAGAAAGAAAAGCAATTATTATAGACAGTGGGAACATTACCTGAAATTTAAACACACAGTTCTAACTTGGGACAAATTCAGTATGGGAAAAACAGGTTTCTGTTTGGTAATGAAATATTAAAAGTTTAAAAAGTAGTTGGGTCTTGAATTATTTATATCCAGTATTACAGAATTAAAAACATTTGTAGCTTACTGTAAGGCTGTGGCACAGATCATCAAAGTAATAAGTATAAATACTGGATACAGAAATTATGTACATGTACACACAGAATATAATAAAAAACTGGTAGCAGATTAATAAATTAAGGCACAGATATGGCTGAAAGTTAGAAATTATCACATGTGCTGAATGTGATGGCACAAAACTTTCAATATAAAACAAAGCTAATCTGTATATAACAAGGACAATGGGCTCTCATGTGTGTATACTGGAATAATATAATGACATATTAATCTCTGCACATTAAAATAAGAAAAACATATGAATAATAATTTATGTATATCAGACTGTGTTACAATATATGTAATCTGTATAAATTATTATAACATGATATTTAAGTAGTGTATGAAAATAACAATAATAAAACATTTTAATTTTAATTTTTCAAAATTTTAAGCAAACATTTATTAACTTTCACAACTTGAATACATTTTAAAACACAATTGACTTTCAAATATTAGAATAACATGCATTAGAGAAACATAAAAACTTTGATATTCATTTATTAGGATAACATACAAATATCTTAACTCTAGAGAACAATATTTATCTATTTCATGAGCACATGAGGTTCATCAAGATAAATGTAAATAGATTTTGTGGATTTGCCAGTAACAAAAAACATTGCTGTTGCTCACATATGAGCAAAGTTATACTTCCTTTTGTTTAAATCTGTATTGCATTGTCATAATAAAACTCTGGTTTTGGTCCCATAGAGGTACTGTAAAATGTCAGACTTTTGTCTGTGCGTAACCCGTATGACCCATTGAATACTCTTTCAAAACCAGATCCGTCATCAGAAGAGGAAGAACTCAGCTGCTGCATCTGATTTTGCATTCGGCGCCATCTGAAAAAAGTAAGATTTAAAGAATGCACTACTGAATGAGTTAAAATAATGAAATTAATCTGATCAGAAATAATACATGAGATATCTAAACATATATATGCAGTATGTGCAGGTATGCATACACTTTGACAAATCTGATTAATTACCATGATAACCATTTTAGGTGTGAGACAGAAAGAGACATATAATACTCATGATAAGCTGACATCATATTCTTAATGATGATACCCAATTAACTCTTTATTCTTAATGATGATACCCAATTAACTCTTTTATTCCTGAATTAGTTTCCATGGCCTATCAGAATAAATTTTGATGAGAAATTTTGGTGAAAAGAAGCTGGAAGGAGGTTACTGTATAAATGAAAACTATGGATTGTGTTAGAAATGTGCTACTTTTAATCTTATTTAGAGTACATATAACTCTAGGCATTAGTTCACATAAGTATGCAAGATCTTACAAAAATAAGATTTTTAAGGGCATGCATCTTTCTCATCACAACATATGCCTGTGAGACCTGGACACTTAACAAAACAGCTGAGAAACACATAAATGCCTTTGAATGTAAATGCTACAGAAGAGTTCTTCAAATATCATGGACACAAAAAACAACAAATATATCCATACTACAAGAACTTAATATTGAAGAAGAATGGCTAGTGAAGAGGATTAAACACAGAAAACTTAAATATTTTGGACATATTAAATGTCATGATAATCCAGAGAAGACCATCTTGGAAGGGTACATAATGGGACAAAGAAAGAGTGGAAGACCAAGGCGAAGATGGCTTCAAGACATCATTGATGATCTGTAAATGGATGCATTAGCAGCAGGCCATCTTGCTCACAACCAAGAGGCCTACAGGAGTGCTGTTAGGGAGGCAAAGTTCCACAAAGGACATGCAAATGAATGAATGAATGCAAGATCTACCAATGTTGTTTTGGAGTGGAAGAGTTAAAAAGTATACAGACTGAATAAACTAAACAAGTGATACAGACTGAATAAACTAAACAAGTGATACAGACTGAATAAACTAAACAAGTGATACAGACTGAATAAACTAAACAAGTGATACAGAAGCAACATTTGGTCTTTTCAAACAGTTTAGGTAGATACATTTCCCATTTAGCCTGGGTAATCAGTGTGGAGGAAGTCCCTAACCCATCTTGCACTAGCCAATCAGATTCAAAAGATGGATAAATCCAAAAGCCGAAAAGTATGGAAGGCTTGCAGGGAATGTCAGAAGAGGGTTGGAAAGAACCTCACAGTAAACTGCCTTATGGTTTTTCCGTATTGAATTTTCTGTCAGGGTTTCTTCCCTTGTCTTGAAATCTGCAAAGCCACCCATAAGGCAGAAAGTTTGTGAGTGCAGCTATAACTGTTTACTGCTACATGACAGAAGGCAAACCTGAACTTACGCTAGAATAGAAAATTGATAATGAAAGATATGGCCAAAGGAAATAAATATGCCGTCTGATTGAGGTAACTGGGGCAAAAAAGAGCACTTAGAAGAGAAAGACAATATTGGAGACTGTTGTGTGTTCTTCATCTTCTTCTCTTGCCGTTTCAGTCAGGTATGAATTATATATAGCTCTATTTCTGATAACAAATATTTATGCTGATTCAGCATTTAACAAAACGGTGACCAAGCTATGCTAGACAAGCTATGCCCACTAAATGCATATTAAATGATAATTAACCAATGTCTGCATTCTTACATCTTACATCCTTCTTATATAATTAACTGTTACATAGGGCTTGCATTGTAGTTTGCCATATTTTTCTGTTTTCTGCAAGTTTTTCAACTTCTTATGCCCACTAATTTAGCCTCTGTCAACAGTGTTCTCTTTAGACTTTCATATGGTCAACTTCTAAATTAATCACACCTATAATTAATGCAAGCCTACCTGATATAGAAAATAACTGCTGCTGTGATGATAGCAATGAGGGCAATACCAGCAATGCATGATGTTACAATAATTACAGTACGAGAATTGAACTCCTCAGCGCCTGGATTGTATGGATACAGTGTTGTAGTCTTGGTAGTAGGGGATACAGCTGCACAGCCACTTGCTGGATTTGTAAAGTGAAAAAAGAGGTAAAATCTTAATTTAGGGAATTAGATCATTCTACAAAAAAAAATGTCATGATTTAGATCTATGATTCAATTCTAGATCATGCAAAATCTGTAACCTTATCTTAATAAAATGTAATGTATTTTCCCATGTTTTGGTGGTAGCCATTTTACTTCTGCACAAGACCAAGCATTGTTTACCAAATTCTACAGATTCAATGTTAAGAAAAACAATTATATAATTTAAAATTAATCATCATATTCTGCATTATGTTTACTGGGATATTAGACTGCTATCACCTTCAACTTTTCTCTACCCTGCTTTCTTCTCACAGATCCATTTTTCTCATGCATGACATAAAAGGTAATAAGTAGAAACTTAACAATATATCACATAAAAACATTGATAGGTCAGTTAATTCATGAAAAGAAAACATACAACAGTTATTAATATGGTTCACTTTTTTACTGTTATTATGCCTTAACTATGACACAAACACAGAACTGCCATTTGTGCCATAAGAGTGTGCAGGAAACCTTCTGTAGAGAGCAGGACAACACGACTCCCTAGATCATCAGAGGAAGTACCCCTCTCTCCTCAGATAAGTGTTTCGACCCTATTAAATTCTTGGTACTCAAGGGGTGGGGCTCATGACTCTCAGGGGTCTGAGAGAGTCATAGGATAATTACACAGCAACAGGATTCTTACTATAGTGAGGTATAGGGAAGATCAGAATCAATGGTATGTTATTCTACATCCAAGATATAGGGGCAGATTAGAGCTAATACTGTTATTCTACCCCTGAGGTACAGGACGTATTAGAATCAATGCTGAATCTGTCTGAATAACATTAGTATGTGATATTTGACAAATCAGAATCATGTGATATCTAACAGATTAGAATATGAGAAGTATGTAATATCTGAAAGATCAGAATATTAGAAGTATGTGATATCTGATACATCAGAATAAAAAAAGTATGACAGATTTGCTTATAAGAATTATGTGGTTATAACGAACAGCATGTGACATCTGATCATTCATAATCAGTATTACATTTTGAGTTACCTGACTCTTAAAACAAGTTACTATTAAATTATATCATGCATGAAGCTGTTGAATCAATGTAAATAATAAGAAGTACTACACGTCACAAAGTCACAAGAGTCATGTGTCCAAACCTGTGCTGAAA
The DNA here is from genome assembly GCA_009760885.1 of Achatina immaculata. Lineage (NCBI taxonomy): Eukaryota > Metazoa > Mollusca > Gastropoda > Stylommatophora > Achatinidae > Lissachatina > Lissachatina immaculata. Next base: position 33,466,835 of record CM019717.1, read on the forward strand.
GACCAGCTAGAATTTGATCGTGAAGGATCACAACTGTAACATTTGTCACCGGGATATGGATCTCCGTTTGTGTAGCATTTACCATCTATGAAGCATTGTCCTTTCTGTAATGGGGAACATATACAAAAATGTTTACTTTTTAGTTTACAACAACAGACAAGTGGAAATTTACACAAATGTTTACTGTTCAGTGACATACATCATCAAAACTCTCCACCACTGAACTATAACAATAACTACTATTATAACTGCTGCTACAACTACTAATGCTACTACCACTCCTGCTATCACTACAACTACAACTGTCTGAAATTTATAAACGGTGAAATTGATATTTAAAAATATAACTGTAAAAATTAAATTTATAAAAGCAGCTCACTGTGATACTGCATGTTGGATTTGTTCCATTCTGTCCCAAACTGCACTGTGAACACTGAGGATCATACACCACATAGTAGGCAGCATCTTTACTCTGCCTTACACCATCATTGCTGACACGTATAAAGCTACTATGTGGCTGAGGCAGAGGACATAAAGCTTCATACTGGCTTCGATAGAAGGCTGTTGTGGTGACGGTAGCACCAAGGTTTGTAACTCCAGTGCTTGTGACCTGAAATAAACAAATCATGTTCTTGTAACACTCTGAAACATTACATGAATGCTTTCTCTTAGTGCATCCATCATAAAAAAATGCTTTAAATACAAGTGGATGTTATATGTTTGCAGAAGTTGCCAAGCATTACTCTTTATGGTATCTAATGATTACTTTTTTTCAATATTTAATTGTACTGGTTTATAAAAATCAAGTATAAATTATAGTGATTCAAGTCAAAAGCCCTTGCCAAACCCAGTAGTTTAAGGAAAAAAAACTGTAATCAGTGCTATATACTGAGGAAATATTACTCCTTGTTTGAGTCATCAATAAAGAAATAAACGATACAGAAATATAAAGCAGCAGAGATGTGGTTTTAGAGGAGTATGCCATTTATATCCTGAAGAGCTGATGAATAAGTCTTGTGGGAAGTTATCAAAAAGTTATAAAAAAAACTAATTAAAAGCATAAGGTAGGTAGGTAATGGTAACCCTGTCATGCCTTAGAGGCACATAGGGATATGGTGTTAGTGCCCATATTTTCCTTGACCTGTTGGCATACTAGAGGGTGATGTGGTCAGCATCACGCCTGGCCACTTTCCCTTCCCCAACTCCAGAAGAAGTCAGGTACCCATTTCTATAGCTGGGTGACTGGGGCTTCTGTGGCCAGAATTGAACCCCCAACCTTCGCCATGAGACACCAGTGCACTAACCACTTCACCACTCAGACGCTCAGTTAAAAGCATAAAGACAGTCAAAATTCTGTAGATGTTGTGAGAAGACAGAAGACGAGTAACATTATAATCACTGGAAAACTCAAGGGAAAAAGAAACAAGAGACTGAGAGAAAAATATCTGAATGGTCTAAGTGGGGAGGAAAGCAAAGGTACTGAATCTAATTACAAATACCAAGGACTGCACAGCATATGGTGAATGAATGAACTGTCTGCTGTGCTGCAGCATGACGTGAAATTTGTAGAGCAAGCACCACCTGAAACATGAGGAAAGCATATTAATTACATCACTAATGTTCATACACGGAAAATAGTATATTACTTACATCAATTGGAGTGATATGACAAGTGAAGTTTCCTTGGAAGAAATTGGATCCTACCACACGAAGTCTGTTACAGCTAGTTGTTGTGTTAGAAACACACAAAGAGCTTGTCCGTGGAACTAAGATTTCTGGGAGTTCAGTCTTCAACACAGAGCAGTCTGAGCCAGTATAGCTGGAATCACACTGGCATACAGCTGAGGGGTTAAATGCACACAGAAGGTCATGCTCTGCTTACAACTATCATTGTGATTTCTGAGTTATATCATAAATGTAGCTATAAGCCCATGAGAGAAACTTAATAAAATAGTAGAAAGGCCTGGAAACCAAATTATGAATATGTTAAAAATCTTTTACACATACTACAGCCTGAGTACTTACATCATGAGGTAAACAAAATTTAAAACCCAAATACTGTAACCTTTTTCTATCCCCAAAAAAAGTCTTCCTGACTCAGTTATGTAAAAAAAAAAATTCATTTAAGTTAGCTATCATTTCATGTGTATATTTTTTTTGTTGTTGTTGTAAATTTTGAAAAGAAATCCATCAAAAAGAAATCAGATTATTTAAAAAAATGGAAATATATGGGAAAATGAAAGAAAACACAAACTAAGCTGTAGTAAAACTGCATTCTACATTAAGATTTCAATACCTTGATTACAAGTTCCTTTGCTGCTACAATCATTTGGACAAAGCTGATTGACAATAGGATCCAGAGATGCATGAACACTTGAGTTACTAGGATTGGTGTCATTCCAGTTAGATGAATTAGAACCTATCTTGTTCCAGCAGGATTGCTGTACGCTTTGAATGTATGATGTTGCCCAAATATATGAATCAGTCATTAGAATATCTTTGATGCAGTTTTTCTGTTCTGTGTCAAACTGATCGCCAGAGTACTGAACACATCTACTGTAAGCACTCATTTTATGGATGGAGTCATTGCAGAATTTTATGGCATCATTTTCAGTAATTCCAGATTTTGTGGGCCAGGTCTGGTTCTATAGTGGGAAAGCAAATAAAAAATAAAATTTCAGTTCACAGTATTCATAAACACATTTAAATACAAAATTACAATTACTGGGTCAAGTGGAGAAATTCAAAATATATACAAAGTATCACCATTCATTTTTACTATGAAGTATAGCAGATTATACTATGTAGGCCTAGTAGTAACAATGAAAGAGAGTTTTACACCAAATTTGCATATACATAAGAGAGTTGAAAAGGAGATGACCAAGGAGCAGACAAAGTAAAGATGGAGATACAGTGTGAAAGAAGAGAATTTGGAGTAAAACATTTGAAAGATAAAACAAGAAAAGGAAGTGAATGGAGACAGAATGTATTTGCAGCAAAAAACCTTAAAAGTCTGGAATGCTAAAAATAAAGAGACAGAAAGATCTGACCTAGTGAGAAGGAAAGAAGAACATACCAAGTTGGATAACTACCATTAAACAGTGCAGATAAATGTGAAATAGAGATTAATGTGAACAAAAAGAAAATCTAACAGTCCAGATAGGTTTCCCTAGGAAACTCAAATGAACTGACAAGCATTTTAAAGTATAAACAAGTTCAAGAATCTTAAAGTGATAATAAATTAGGAAGATTCCAGATCTGAGAGCAAAAATGCCCAAAGAAAACCAGCCCACTCTAGCATAACTGCCATAAAAACATCTTGTAGCAGTATTTGTTATAGAGAAGAAAAGGTTACATTTTGGACTAAGGGGAACTATCAATTTAAACAGAGTAGAGTAAGAATAGATTTCCTTGTTAGTAATCTTTTTCCACTTGCTCCTTGGGTGTTTTGTTAAAAGAAGTTTAGGGAGAAGTCTAATTTAGAAAACTAAGGTGTCAAATTTTTTATAGAGCGTGATGACTGAGAGCTGTAAACTTGCACGGAGTCTGTGTTCTCATGTACTAATGGCATTACCTAAAATTTGACACCTGGATTTCCTAAATTAGACTTCTGTACTATAGATTTCTTGCTTTAATACCTTTAATCTACTACCTGTAAAAAAAATGGGCAATTTGACTGATATGTACTGAGTTTTATCAGAAAGTGAGTACTCTAAATTTTAAAAAAATGAAACAAAAATGAAAAAAACATCCCCAAATATTAATACAATAAAGGCCAAGATGGCACATAAATAGGAAAATACTAACCGCTCTGTTATTGTTAGGTACATCACTAAAGAATGAGTCTGATTCTGCCTGTCGACGTTTGCGAACAGACTGCTGAGTCTGTGAGTTCGTCTCTTGTACGTAAGTGTGATCAGCAATCAAAGTGTCTGTGATATCAGTACCTGAAATGATTTTGCAAGAATATCATTATAGTTATATCAAAATACTTTGTACTCTTTATATGTTCTCAAAGTCCAACCTTGCAAGCTGATATATAACAATAAATAACATACTTTTTGCATGACCATTTTCATGAAATTTGCATTTCAAAATACACAACCTGGAAAATAATGCAATTATAATGAATTATTTTTTGACATTGAAACAGCCATTAACATTTTTTATTATCATTATATTCAAAATCTGTCAAATCAATTGGCAAACAAAGCAACAACACTGGGCAACCTACACATGGACAAAGCACACCTTATAACAGCCACCCTATCAAAATTACGGGGAGATGAGCAAAAAAATTTTTAATGCTGCACCCATCACCAAAGACTATTTGAAAGGGGAATAACGAGGGGCAGTGGCAGACAATCAGAACTTTGCAGGAAAGGTTGAGCTGTATTAAATCAATGTGCCATTGGCACTATCACTCAGCACACGCTACAAACAACACTGATGTTAAAGGCTGAGTACATATGGGAGTGTCCTGAGTGCAAGGAAGCCTATCTACGGGCCAGCAGCAGAGCATGGTTGTCTTCAAGTTCAAGTTCAAAACTTTTCACATTTTTATTGCCATTATACATTCTAGAGCCATCAACGTTTTGTTCTTGTCATTATACAATCAACATTTTATTCTTGGCAATTATATACTCAACATCATTTACAAGACACTTCAACTGCACAGTAAAATACTTGTTCTTATCATGAGATCTGCCAACTAAATGGCATTTTTGTGTTTATTTGTAGTTTCATTATTTTCATCATCCTTGACAAAGGCATATTGCCAATACACTGGTTTGTTATGTTTGTTATACATTTCTATGTGCTCATCTCATTGCATCTTTTGCATTCTCCCCTTTACTTTTTTTCTTTTCTTGTAAAACTGTGCTGTACACCTCTGACTATCTCTACTCTAGTAGAACAAGTCATCAACTCATCTGTCTTTCATTGTTCTTATCACAGAGTTATCACAGACATGATCATCCAAGTATTTCATAAATATTTACTTGAACAATAAATTTCATGCATGTGGTTGCCAACTGATTGTGACAATATATTTTTATGAAGTGGTTGGTGCATATGGAATTATTGTTATCAATTTCTGACTGCAGGCCAGACAGACCTAATTTTAACACCGGAGAAGAGTGTGAGACAGAGGTCAGTACTAATAATTGTGATGACAGACAAAATCCTGACAGCGTTACTAAGGAAAACCCCTGCATCAAACTAAAAAGAAAAATAAGAGTAGGAACATGGAATGTGAGAAGTATGTATGAGGGAAAGTATAAAATAATAAGTGACGAGATGAAAAGAACGGAGATACACATTTTGGGAATCTGCGAACATTGATGGAAAGGATCAGGACACTTCAAGAGCGAGAATGATGATATTTTTATATACTCTGGTGGAGAATTAGGAAGAAAGAATGGAGTGTCTTTTTACTTGGACAAATTAGCATCAAAAGCATTACTAGGTTACAATCTAGTAAGTGATAGAATCCTCACTATCAGACTTAAGGGCATTCCTAGAAATGTAACAATTATCCAGATATGCATCTACATCAGCAGCTGTAAAGGACAATAGATTAGGTACGAAAAAATGATATTGTATTAATAGTGGGTGATTTTAATGCTAAGATTGGTACAGAAAGAGCAGAAGATGAAGGATATGTTTTGGGGAAATTTAGTAAAGGACATAGAAATGAGGCAGGTGACAATCTGATGACGTTTTGCATGGAAAATGAGCTAATGATCACTAACACACTTTTAGACAACATCCAAGAAGACTTCACACATGGACATCACCTGATGGGAAAACCAAGAATCAAACAGATTACATCTTAGTGCAAAGAAGGTGGAGATCAAAAACTTTACCAGGTGCCGACTGTGACATGAACCATGAGTTATTAATAGCAGACATGAAGATAAAGATAAAAATGACAGTTAGGGGATCAAGACCATTCCAATTTGATCTTACATAAATAGTAGAACAATATGGTATAAAAGTGAAGAACCGTTTCAAAATCCTGATGGATGTAATTGAGGAGATGACACCATATGAATTGGCTATGCAGGTCGGAAATATCTTAATAACAGCAGCTAAAGACATGGTTCCAGTAAAGAAAACAAAAAATATAGATGGATTACAGCAGGCACATTAGAACTAATAAAACAATGTAGAGAAATTAAGACGCAATGTAAAGTGACAAACAACAATAAAGAGGAATATAAATTTTTAACAAAAGAAGTAAGAAGAAACATAAGAAAAGACAAAAAATAGTACATACACAATTGTTGTGAAAGAATAGACAGACATCAAAAGTGTAGAAGAGATAGTGAAATGATTAAAGAAATGAAGACATTGACGAGAAATGTCACACCTAAGCTAAATGTAATTTGTGACGAGATGGGGAAGACCTTGACAGAGACAGAGGAAATTCTAGAAAGATGGAAGGAATATTGCAGAGGAATGTATGAAACAACTGACTGTGAAAACAGAAATCAACAGTGTGAATTATTATTGGAGGAGAAAGAACCCAAACTGACAATGGAAAAAGTTTTATGGGCAATAAAAAATATGAAAAATAGTAAATCACCAGGATGTGATGAAATAACAGCTGAATTTATTATAGCAGGAGGAAAGGAATGTGCAACAATCTATCATGCACTATTTAAAAAGATATGGCATTAAGGTATTTGGCCAAAAGAATGGAAAAGAACTGTATTCACACCACTGCCAAAAATAGGGTACTTGAAATTATGCAAAAACTACAAAACCGTTGACCTGATTAGTCATGCCAGTAAAATTCTATTAAAAATCATAATGAGTAGACTTCATAAGAAAATGGAAGAAATCAATATGGTCCAAGCTGGTTTTAGACAAGGAAGAGGAACAAGAGATCATATATTCAATATAAGATTAATAATAGAGAAATGCATAGAATTTAAAGTGAATCCATATTTATCTTTTATTCAAAGGCATTTGATTGTGTACAACACCAGAAACATTGGGAAATAATGGAAAAAATGAGATTTCCAACACATATGATACAATTAAAATCACTGCTGTATCTAGACCAACAGGCAGCAGTAAGAATAAATGATGGAACAACAACTTGGTTTGACATAAAACAAGGGGTAGATCAGGGGTGCATATTGTCAAATTACTTCCTTAACTTGTATACTGAAAATATAATGAGGAATGTTAGAGAAGATGTAGACAAAGAATATTATGATGCCATAAAAATTGGTGGTTATGAAATACCAGAGATTAGATATGCTGATGACACTGTATGACTGTACACAATACAAAAAATAAAAATTGGTGGTTATGAAATACCAGAGATTAGATATGCTGATGACACTGTATGACTGTACACAATACAAAAATGAATGGAAAAACTAATTAAGTCAGTCCGTAAGTGAAGAGCAAAATCTCTATCTTAATGTGAAGAAAACTAAATTGATGACAAATGACAAAACAAATAAGGCAGCTGAAATATTTATTAATGAGGAAAAATTGTAAGAAGTGGAGAGTTCTGAATATCTTGGAACATTACTAACTAATAATGAAGATTCAATGAGGGAAATTAAAAGGAGGACATCTATAACTATTCAAAAAGTAAAACAACTAAATAAGCTATGGAGAGGAACAGACAGAACTATAAAAATAAGATTTTTAAGGGCATGCATCTTTCCCATCACAACATATGCCTGTGAGACCTGGACATTTAACAAAACAGCTGAGAAACACATAAATGCCTTTGAATGTAAATTCTACAGAAGAGTTATTCAAACATCATGGACACAAAAAAGAACAAATACAGTATTGCCTCCGGAATCTGAACCCCCCAGAACTTGACCAACTTGGAATCCGAACAAAAATTTCAAGCAAATTTTGCCCTGCAATCCAAACGCTGCTTTGGAAATCAAATGGCCAGCACATTGTTCATGTGTATTTGTGTGTATGTATCTCTGGGAAAGTCCATGGGTTTGGAAATCAGTGAAGAGGATGTCAAGAGTTAGTGAACGATCGCAGGACTGAGCTGATAATGGAAGAGCATCAGCACCTCAACCAGCAGCAGCAGAAAGAAGTCACAGAAGAAATTTCTTCAGGGGAGGAAGAGGGAGATGTTGGAACCATTTCCACTGTTGAAATCAAGGATCTTCTCAGCATGTGATCATAAACCCAGGCAGTCGTTGAGAAGTGGCACACTAATAAAGCCCTTGTTAACATGTGTGTTAACTTGTTCAATTATACCATCACTGAATATTATAGAAAAGTTCAAAAAGGTCATCAACATCAGACCACTTTGGAACGTTGGTTCCCAAAAGACGCCATGACCAGTGACCCCAAGCCCTACAAGTGGTACCTTAGTAGCGGGCATGAAAAGGCAAAGAATGTAGACACCAGAACCACCAGAAATGCAGTTACCTAATGTTATCATGGAAGGTGACTCGCCTTCCAAGCAATAATCTCTCTCTTCCTCCTCCTCCAGCTTCCACATGCACCATTATCATTCCTTTTTAAGCTAAATGCAGGTTTTTATATTTTTAATTTCATAAATTTACGTTTTTATTGAAATATTATTTGTTAATATTTTACCTTAAAATCCAGTGTATTTACTGTTAAAATCATTTTGAGAATTCGAGTTCATGGGACCCGAGAATGGATTAATCCAGTTTCTATTATTTTAAAGGAGAAAAATTGTCTTGGAACTTGAACAATGTGGAAATCGAACAAGGCTCTGAAACGGATTAAGTTCAGATTCCAAGGTATCACTGTGTATCCACACTACAAGAACCTAGTACTGAAGAAGGCTGGCTAGTAAAGAGGATTAAACAGAGAAAACTTCAATATTTTGGACACATTAAACATCATGAGAATTTAGAGAAGACAGTCTTGAAAGGGTAATTAATGGGAAAAAGAAAGAGAGGAAGATCAAGGCAAAGATGGCTGCAAGACACTGTTGATAATCTGCAAATGGATGCATTAGCAGCAGGGCATCTTGTTTACAACCTAAAAGCCTACAGGAGAGCTGTTAGAGAGGCAAAGTTCCACAAGGGACGTGCAAATTACTGACTGATTGAATGAGCTTTATCTGCAGAATTAATTGCTATGAAAAACTAGTAATGCCAGCAACACAAAAGATTTCATTCAACTTAACTTGAGTTTTTCAACTCATTCATTCATTCCTTTGCATGTCCCTTGCCGAACTTTGCCTCCCAAACAGCACTCCTGTAGGCCTCTCGGTTGTGAGCAAGATGGCCTGCTGCTGCTGCATCCATTTCCAGATCATCAACGATGTTTTGCAGCCATCTTCGTTTCGGTCTTCCTCTTTTTCTTTTTCCCATTATGTATCCTTCCAATACGGTCTTCTCTAAATTATCATGACGTTTAATGTGTCCAAAATATTTAAGTTTTCTCTCTTTAATCCTCTTTACTAGCCAGCCTTCTTCAATATTAAGCTCTTGTAGTATAGATATATTTGTTCTTTTTTGTGTCCACGATATTTGGAGAACTCTTCATAGCATTTACATTCAAAGGCATTTATGTGTTTCTCAGCTGTTTTGTTAAGTGTCCAGGTCTCACAGGCATATGTTGCGATGGGAAAGATGCATGCCCTTAAAAATCTTATTTTTGTGGTTCTGTCTGCTCCTCTCCACAGATTCTTTATTTGTTTTACTTTCTGAAGAGCAATAGATGTCCTCCTTTTAATTTCCCTCATTGTATCTCCATTATTAGTTAGTTGTGATCCAAGATATTCAAAACTCTCCACTTCTTCCAGTTTTTCCTCATTGATGCATATTTCATTTGCCTTGTTTGTTTTGTCAGTTGTCATCAATTTAGTTTTCTTTGCATTAAGATAGAGGTTCTGCTCTATAGTTTTTCAACTATAGACATCAAATTTCCATATCTTGTCAGGTACTTAGACTCTAGTTTGCCTGCCTGATGACAGAAATCAGTTCTATTTTCAGTGGCATTTTGCTAATGCAAGAGCTGGGTCTGAATTTTTTTCTGCTGGTTTTGTTGACTTTTGTAGAAATCAGTTCACTGGCTGGTTATGATACTTCTGTGCTCTCACAAGCTGCTAAAATCAGTGACACCAAATCTTGATCCTGTGTGGCCAGATCTGAATATTTCCCTTTTTTTCTATACCTTACAATTTCCAGCAACATGAAAGGTTTCATCTGAATGTAGCCTTATTAGGACATTGCCTGAAGTCATTTACACAAAATTTAAGTACAAATTTTTTAATGTTTTAAAGCAAATATCAAAAATAGATTTTAAAAATTGAGTCTCAACATTTACCTGAAAGGCTAACTCCACAAGCTGCAATATCCCCAAACAGATCACATGAAGCACTGCCAAAACTATCACAGCTACAGTATACAGTTGGTGTAATGTCATCACTGCCCGTATACCGACTATACAAGGAATTACTTGCATCAACACTGAAAAAATGAATATGGAAAAAACTGTATATATTCACATTCTAAGTAATAATACTAAGTAATAATAATAATAATAATAATAAGACTTTGTAAGAAAATAGAAGAAGAAGTCAATATGGTCCAAGCTGGTTTTAGACAAAGAAGAGGAACAAGAGATCATATATTCAATATAAGATTAATAACAGAGAAATGCAGACAAGTGAATGTGAATCTATATTTATCTTTTAAAGACTATTCAAAGGCATTTGATTGTGTACAACACCAGAAACTTTGGGAAATAATGGAAAAAAAGGGATTTCCAACACATATGATACAATTAATATCACTGCTGTATCTAGACCAACAGGCCGCAATAAGAATAAATGATGAAACAACTTGGTTTGACATAAAACAAGGGGTCCATCAGGGGTGCATAATGTCACCTTAATTATTTAACTTGTATACTGAAAATATAATGAGGAATGTTAGAGAAGATGTAGACAAAGAATATTAAGATGCCATAAAAATTGGTGGTTATGAAATAGATATGTTGATGACACAGTATTACTGTCCACAACACAAAAATGAATGGAAAAACTAATTAAGTCAGTCCGTAAGTGAAGAGCAAAACCTCTAACTTAACATGAAGAAAACTAAATTGATGAGAACTGACAAAACAAATAAGACAGCTGAAATATTTATCAATGAGAAATAACTGGAAGAGGTGGAGAGTTTTGAATATCCTGGATCATTACTAAATAATAATGGAGATTCAATGAGGGAAATTAAAAGGAGGACATCTATCAGTATTCAAAAAAGGAGGACATCTATCAGTATTCAAAAAGTAAAACCAACTAAAGAAACTGTGGAGAGGAACCTACAGAACTACAAAATTTAAGGGCATGCATCTTTCCTGCCTGTGATACCTGGACACTTAACAAAACAGCTGAGAAACACATAAATGCCTTTGAATGTAAATGCTACAGAAGAGTTCTTCAAATATCACAGACACAAAAAAGAACAAATATATCCATACTACAAGAACTTAATACTGAAGAAGGCTGGGTAGTAAAGAGGATTAAACAAAGAAAACTTCAATATTTTGAACACATTAAACATCATGAGAATTTAAAGAAGACCATCTTGGAAGGGTACATAATGGGAAAAAGAAAGAGAGGAAGACCAAAATGAAGATGGCTGCAAGACATCGTTGATAATCTGCAAATGGATGCATTAGCAGCAGCAGGGCATTTTGCTTAAAACTGAGAGGCTTGCAGGATGAACACTTTGTCTTATGACTGATTCTATCAGCATTTAATCTGCATAAACAACATGCCATGTTTGTATGACAAAGATCCAGTTTCTTTGTGCTAGTCTTCAAGTTTGATCCTCATTTCCTCCTGAAATGATGCAAAGCTTATGCTTATTCACCCTCATCATGATTGACAAAGAAATATATCACAGATCTTTTATAAATATTCTAGCATTCAGAGCTCAGTGTTCTTCACCATAATGTAATGTGCTCAGTATGTGGCTGCCATATGTTCATGCAACAAGCCTCACTACCTTAGTCTTCTACTCTGCTACAGATTGTTGTATTCATTGATGAAAGTGTAGCATTTTATTCTGCCTCTTCCTATTCATTATTTAGTGAAAACAATAAAGATGGAAACTGTGACATTAGCCTGTGGTTAACTGCCAGTTCTAGGACAAAAGAGAGGCAAAAAAGAGAAGCGGAAATATCAAAATATCCCACACCTTTTTAGGTGTTGATCAAGGACAATCCAAAGCAATGAGTTTTAAAGAGTCTTATTGGCAAACTGTTACCATGAGGTGGAATTATGATGTGATGTACCCTGTCACTACTCTTCTTTAAGCTTAAGCATTACATATCTCAAGAAGAAGACTGAATGAATGAATAGGATAACAAGAAACTAAAGACACAATCTAGATGAAAAGGATTTCAAATTAGATGTTTTCTTGAAAACGGAACTCATTGTCAGTTTTATGATGCTTGGCATCAATATCAGCAAGAAATTTAATAACACCAACTGCAAACTCACTGAAACAAAATTTGTAACATTTTGGTAGGCTTTCACAAGAACAAATGGAAAAACTGACTGGAAACACTAGAGAACACCAAGGTTGGCAGTCTCACCTCCATGTTTCTGAGAAACTGTCTGGCTCCTCCTGATTCTCCGAAACCACATAGGTTGTAACACCGTTACTACCAAGCAAGTCATTTGTGCTGTTGCCATCATAAAGACCACACAGACCTGAAAATTACATAAAATATGAAACTTTCTCTTCTATCAATGTAAATAATCAGTGTTTTGATTTTCTCCAGAAATATGTGTGACTTGGTTGGAATCATCATCATCATCGTCATCACCATCATCATCATTATCATCATCATCATCATCAGTCCAGGGACACATGAGGCACAGGCAGAAACATTCTTCAGCCAGTTCAGTCTTGAGCCTTAGATTATACTTTTCTTATTCTGTTCCTTTTTGTACTTTTGAAGTTATGTCTGAAAAGTTTATCTCTGTGTGTTTCTGACCTTGCTAAAGCTTCATTCGATTTTGTGAATTCCAGTCCACAGTGACATCTGTCACCTCTCTTTCAAAATCTACAATTTTCTCACATTTCTCATTGTTACCTATGGTGAACAAGCACTTTTTATTGAATTAATAACACCCCTGTTTGCAAGCAGTAATTTTATTCACAAGTTATGAGCAAATATACATTTTTCACACTTGTTTTTCTTGAAAACAGCACACAGCTCATACTAAATAAATAAAAATGTTAAAGAACTTCTCCCACATATATACATGTCTTGAACTAAAAGACAAACAGCAGCAATACCTTTAGTTCTGCCATAGTCATTAGCTGATGGCTGAATATACACATTCATGGATGCTTCCACAGAATTCTTGGCTTCAATGACAGTTCCAGTAAATACAAAAATCTGTTAGCAAAAAAACTTATCAATCAAATTTGGGATAGCAATGGAGAATTAAGATATCTCAAACATTCAGAATTTACTACCAAAGTTGGCAAAATGAAAGCTAGACAAATTATTGTCAGTTTTCTTGTTGTTTTTGTTATCACAAGCAACAAACAAATTAGTATCAAATACTACAGTTAAAAACATGAAAGCTATACAGTAAGTAAAATAATACAATCAATTATATATTGGCACTTTTTGTCTAAGGAAACAATTTTGAAGGAGTCATATATCATCTTACGTAGGTGACAGACCTTCTGGCTGATAGAAAAATCTTGCACTGATGACTTACAATTATCCTTTTAATCTCATTTTAAATCTACCATGTGACCTCCTTCCCTTTGTTATGTTCATCATCCAAACCGTGCTTGGGAATACAGCTGCCATTTGTGAAACTACTGTGCTGCTGGTGTCATACAATCAGTAAAGGTTGTACAAATCAACTGACATAAGCTGCTCTTCATGTAAGCATTAGAAAACTAATAATTTGTTGTTGCTTATGTAAATGACTCTCATTTTCTCTGAAGAAATATGGTTGACTCTTATATATTCTTTTAAAATTAATTTTAGGTCACTCAGTTGCAAATTGAATGATCTAGTTAATATTTTATGTCACATGTGGAATATTCTGCAGACAATATGTTAAGAAATTATCTTGTAATTTATCACATAATTTTGAATGCAATACATTCTATGCACTGGAAATTTAAAAAAAAACCTGATTACTGGCTATGCTAGGACATTGGTGACTATGCTAGGATGAATGGTGAACTTAATAAGTCAGTGAATTAGAACTGGTGTCAAGATCTATTTCTGATATGATTTCATAGAGAAAAAAAACCCATGTCATAAAGACACAAATGGATATGGTGTTAGTGCTCATATCTTCTTGACCTGTCAGCACATGACAGGATCATCTGGTCACCATTAAACCTGGCTGCCTTTCCTTCCTCAGCTTCAGAAGGAACTATGTTACCCATTTCTATAGCTGGGTGACTGGGGTACCTCCAATCAGTCTTGAATCATTGACCTCTACATGTGAGATGCGTGCACTAGCCACTATACCTCTTAGACTGTAGGAAAGAGGTTGTTGCATTACTTCAGTCTGACAAGCAAGGATGAGCCCGACATATTCATTATGGTGACAATGTTGTTTCTTAGATTCACTCAGAGAATCAAAGCTATATAAACCAGTCCCTATGTTACTCAATCTCCATGTTCCGCCATCATCATGACACAGGATACAAAGAAAACAACTTCAAAATTACCTTCACTGAAGCAGAGAAAAATGAAATGTTCATGTTTCAAGTGTTTTATATTTAATGTGTCAGCAAAAACACAACTTCAACTCTGTAAGCTGCTAACTAGCATATTCTTTGTGTTTAAATTACAAATGAAACTAACCTTGAAACCGTCCCCATTGTCTTTCTGATAGACTTTTGTCCTAGGTGTTAGATCTCCATTCAGGAATAAATCCACAGTAATAGGATGAATGTCGCTATTTCGAGTCCTGCATTTGCTAACCCTGATCACATCATTGCCAACTTGTACACTAAAACCACATACACTGGATCCTGCACCAGTCTTGTACAGAAAGATGTTGACCTGTGGAGAAAACTCTCATTATATTAAACATTTCCAGCTTCTTGACAGGTTCATTTTTATAATCACCAGCATTATAACACTATTATGCAACTTGAATATAGTATAGTCAGATAGAGAGAGAGAGAGAGACAGAGAGAGAGGTCAAACACATTGCAGTACTGCATCCCTGTAAATCTTCTGCAGTATGACATTCTTATAAGATATTCTAACTTCAAATTCCATGACGGGGATACATTTCACTGCAAAAACTGCCAACATAGGAATAACCAGACAATGGTATGCTCTTTCTCTCTCATTCATTCATTCATTCATTCATTCATTCATTCATTCATTCATTCATTCATTCATTCATTCATTCATTCATTCTCTCTCTCTTTCTGTATTTGTGAGAAACCAGCTAGGAGCACTTGTATTCAGCATATGTAGTATTAAATATGTAGTATGTAGCATATGTAGTATTGGGGCGACCATCCCCAACCCAGCGCGTCACAGGTGGCGGATGGTGAAAGTCCTCCAGATATGGAGGATCCCTGTGAATAAGGAGTTGTCCAAATAAGCAGGCGCGGACCAACTGGCGGTAGACTCAGAGAGCGAGGTGGGGTAGTAGGTGGCTCTACTACTCCTATAAAGTGCCTCAGGTGCTCAGTGAAGGGAATACCAGGTGGGTCAGAGGCGCCTTAAAACCTCTCGCTCCCACTGCCTTGCGGGTAGGACAGGGAGTCCAAAGGCTAGCAGAGAATCCATACACAAACCGACAGAAGGCAACGGGAAACCACTGTTGTAGCTCCCAAGAACAATTATGCTTATTCAGAGTAATAGATTTATCATGAATGACATTAACGGATGTTCCTCTGGAACAGCCTCGTCCGGTAGGGCAGCTCACAAGCCACAGGTGAGGTCAGATCGTCATCAAGCTACTGGTGGCAAAACTAACAAGTTCAAAATAGCAACATGGAATGTAAGAACTTTATTCCAGGCTGGAAAATTAGAAAATGGAAAGATGGAAATGGAAAGATCAACATATTAGGAATGAGTGAAGTTAGATGGACAGGTGCAGGAAAGATAAACTCAGATAAATATACAATAATATATTCAGGAAGTGAGAAACATGAATGAGGAGTAGGAATTATATTTGATGAACAAACGGCAAGGACAATTGTAGGATATTTGAACATCTCGGACAGAGTCCTGCTAGCCAGACTGAAAGGACAACCAATAAACATAAATATTATACAAGTGTACGCTCCAACATCTGAAAGCTCTGAAGAAGATGTACAGATATTTTATAATGACATAGAGACAGCACTAAAACACACAAAGTCACATGAAGTTACCATAGTCATGGGAGATTTTAATACCAAAGTTGGTAAAGGAAGAACTTCAGACATCGTTGGTGACTATGGACTGGGGGAGAGGAATGACAGAGGTTATAAATTAATTGAATGGGCAAGAATACATAGCATGGTTGTAGGAAACACCTGGTTTAAACAACATCCTCGAAGACTGGCAACGTGGTGCAGCCCAGATAAAAAGACATTTAACCAGATAGACTACATATTAATCAACAAACGATTCCGCAATGCATTACTGACAACAAAAACCATGCCAGGAGCTGACTGCAATAGTGACCATGATCCACTCTGTGGAAAAGTTAGAATAAAGCTAAAGAAAGCAGGCAGAAAAGTGAGAAACATCAAAATGAATACAGAACTTCTTAAAAATGACCAAGAACTGCGAGAACAATACAAAGTTATTATAACAAATAGATACAATGCAATAGCAAAGATAAATAGTATAGATGAACAATGGGAAATGTTAAGAGATTCTATCCACCAAACTGTTAAGGAGATAATACCACCGAAAAAAGAAGCCCCTAAAAATAAATGGATGACAGACAACATCTTAGGACTGACGGACAAGAGGAGGAGGAGTAAAAATAACGAGGAAAAATATAGCAAGATAAATAAAGAAATAAGACGCAAATGCAGAGAAGCAAAAGAAGTGTGGTTAAATGAACAGTGCAGACAGATAGAGGACGCTCATAATAAAGACAGCAAAAACATGCACAAACGAATTAATGAACTCACAGGCAGGAAAACAAAATATACCACAGGATGCCTGAAATCAAAAGAAGGTAAAATGTTAATGGGAAAAGAAGACATTGTGGACAGGTGGACAGAGTATATCGGTGAGCTATATGGAGGAGAAAGACCAGAATTAACACCAGATACTGAAAACTGTGATGGACCGCCAGTACTTGAAGA
The DNA here is from genome assembly GCA_009760885.1 of Achatina immaculata. Taxonomy (NCBI): domain Eukaryota; kingdom Metazoa; phylum Mollusca; class Gastropoda; order Stylommatophora; family Achatinidae; genus Lissachatina; species Lissachatina immaculata. The sequence continues at coordinate 33,484,141 of CM019717.1, forward strand.
TGAAATCATAGATGCCATCAAACACATGAAGAAAGGAAAAGCGACTGGGCCTGATAATATAACAATAGAAGAAATAGAGGCACTAGAGGAGACAGGAATAAAAATAATAACCAAGTTACTGAATGATATTTACAACAGTGGTTATATTCCCAGTGACCTGATTAAATCCATGTTTATAGCACTACCAAAGAAACCAGGTGCAAAGGAATGTGACGACCACCGGACTATCAGTCTCTCATGTCACATAACGAAGCTACTTCTGAGAATAATTATGAGAAGAACAAGGAAAAAGATAAAAATGGAAATAGCAGATGAACAGTTTGGATTTGTTGAAGGAAAGGGAACACACAATGCCATTTATGCTTTATGAACACTAACAGAAATAGCTTTAGAAGTACAGAAAGATCTCTACTTATGCTTCATTGATTACACCAAGGCATTTGACAAGGTGAAACATAGTGAAATTATTAAAATGTTTGAAGATATCAATATAGACGGCAAAGACTTGAGGATTGTAAAACATCTATACTGGCAGCAAGAAGCAGCAGTTCGAGTTGAAAATAGAATTGGAAAATATCAATCTATAAAACAAGGGGTGCGACAAGGATGTGTACTATCTCCAGACCTTTTTTCTCTGTACAGCGAGAATATTCTAAGAACAATCATCACAGAACCAGGCATAAAAATTGGAGGATACAATATTAGCAACCTTCGGTATGCTGACGACACAGTACTGATAGCGGAGAACCAACAAGACCTGCAAAATCTCTTGGATAAAGTCACCAAAGAAAGTGAACAGAAAGGCCTTACTTTGAACATCAAAAAGACAGAGACTATGGTTATATCTAACAAACAGAATCCACCAGCATGCAGTATTAAATTAAACGGAACCATTCTGAAGCAGGTGCAGAAATTCAAATACCTTGGAGCAGTAATAACTTCAGATGGGAAATGCAAAACAGAAATTAGGAACAGAATAGGCCAAGCAAAGACTGCATTTCAGAGAATGAGAAACATATTAGCTAATACATCTTTATCAATGAATGTTAGAAAACGAGTCCTAAAATGCTATATTGAACCTATCTTGTTATATGGAAGTGAATCATGGACAATAGGCAAGTCTGCACAAAAATCATTGGAAGCAACAGAAACGTGGTTTATTAGAAGAATGTTGCGAATCCCCTGGACAGCAAAAATAACTAATGAAGAATGTATGAGAAGAGCTGGAGAGACAAAAAACCTTGTCAGAAAGATAAGAGAGAGACAATGTACTTTCATAGGACATGCAATGAGAAGAGGGGGCATTGAAAATATTATAACAACAGGAAAAATAGAAGGAAGAAGATCAAGAGGAAGACCAAGAGAAATGATACTGGACAGTCTGACGGGTTGGTGTGAAAGGAGATCACCAACTGAACTGATGGCCTGCATGAAGGATCGGGTACTCTGGAGAAGCATAATAGCCAACGCCAGTCGGCACGGCACCTGATGATGATGATGATGAGTATTAAAAGCTCAAGTTAATGAATATATAATATATGCTTCCAGTTATACCTGAATACATTATCAAAGAATTTTTGATATGCCACATCAGAACAAACAATTCTTATGAAATAAAGATCTTCTTTTTTGTTACTGCATTTACAATAATGACTGGTTTTAGAGCAAGAGAAATTGGTGAACACGATTATGCTTTCTAGCCATCTTTAACATTTGATATTCATTTCCTTCAGTGCTGTTGGCCAATTCCAAGAACATTCACACACACAGACCTGGATGAAAAAGTTACAATGGTGCAAGATTTAAAATGAAAGTCCTTTGTATAAATAAAACTGTTCAATTGCACTTCTTTAAGATTCTCAGCAATTCTTGTGCATATTCTCTTCTGCATCATCTCTTGTTTTCATCCCCACAACCTAAAAATTGTAAGTTTTGTTCCCTTAGACAAATATATCATGTATCACACCTTTCATCCAACAAAAGATTTTGGTATTACAGGTTCAATCAACAAATGTTTAGTGTCTGTCATGCAGAAAATGCTTTCAAATCTTACCTGTAATGGGAAAGTGTTGTGCTTGAATGCAACATATTCTCCAGTTAACATGATGTCAAACATACTGAAATTGAAAGATAGAACAAAAATAAATATGAATGCTTCCATTGTATGTATGTCCACAAGTGTGAAAACACATATACAGTTACAAGTATACATGAATTCAACTGATTTAAAACAGAACAGAACTGGTAGAGATTTATCACAAAACAACTCCTGAAAGCACTCCAAAAATCTGGAAAAGCAAGAAATACTCGTGTACCTGACTACATGTTTGTGTAAAAAATATCATTATAAAAACATGGAATTAATATCTGAACATTATATAGTAGCAACAGAAAATGGAGACAGCACAGAGGATATCAACAGCAGACTTACTAGAGCAAACCAGGCTTTTACAATGCTGCAGACTATATGGAAATAAAAAAAAACTAAGCATGAAGACAAAAATCAGGATATTTAAGAGTAATGTTCTAGGTGTGCTACTCTATGGAAGTGAATGCTGGAAAATCACCAAAACCATAGAAAACAAGTTGAATTCCTTCCAGACTAAATGTTTACAAAGAATTAGAAAAATATTTTGGCCAAACTTCACAAGAAACAACATCTTGTTGGCAGTAGATAAAGCCATTGGCAGCAATTATTGAGGAAAGATGCTGGTGATGGTTGGGTGGGACATGTGCTCTGAATGACTGACAACTCACTGCCAAAAACAGCACTAAGATGAACACCACAGGGGAACAGAAGTAAGGGTAGACCAAAGGAGACATGGAGAAGAACAACAGAGAAAGGATGCTGAGCAATAGAAGGGTCACGTGGGCAAGAGTGGAAAAAAAAGGCAAAAGACAGGCATTTGTGGAAAACCCCTGTAGGTGCCCTGGGCACTTAAGGTTCAGAGAGAGAGATATCAATATTTCAACACAATATCACCACTACTTTACATAAAAAAAAGAATTTTTAAAAATCACACATAATGACAAACTATATGCAAAACCTGCAAGTCTAGTGAATTTCATGTTTTATATTCCTATTATTTATTCTTTTTACTATTTTATGTATAAATCATTTTTTAAAATAAAAATTATGAAACATGCACATTATGTCAGAAAATAGCTGTAATACTGATGCCAAATGCAACATTTTTAATCAATGATATTAAACTACATAAACTCTAAGTCTGGGTGAGAGGGTGATTTGGAAAAAAAAGTGGGAACAGAAAAGAAATACTTTTAAGTGTAAATCACACATCAAAAACATACGTATTGTCAAACGTGAACATATGAGGGTCTCCGACAATCTTGCAGAGGGCAGTTTCATCCTTGTCTATGACTGTGACCTAGTGTTCGAAATCAAGTCAACCAATGTAAAATATGAATTACTGATCTGACGATATACTCAAGACAACCAATGTAAGATATGATTTACTGATCTGATGATATATTTAAGACAACCAAGAACAATATGATTCACTGAAGCAATGAATACAGCGATTGTAAAGTATGATTTACTGATCAGATGACACAACCAGGACAACTAATGTACAATATGATTTATTAATCAGATGATGTTTTCAAGACAACCTGTGTATATAATGATTTAATGATCAAATGGACAACCAGTGTAAATATGATTCACTGATCAGATGATTTGTTAATTAAAGACAACTAATGCAAAATAAGGTTTATACTGATCAAAATGTGTATAAATTGATATAGTCCATTTGCATATCATCTTCAACATATCCATGTATCATCACAACATGTGAAGAATAACTATCACTGTAAAATGTGATCAGTAAAAATCACTGTAACATGTGATAATTAACTATTAGTGTTACATGTAAAGATTAACTATCACTGGAACATGTGAGTTAACTATCACAGTAACATGTGATGGTTAACTAAGTGGTAACTAGACATCATATAATACAGTCAATCAGTTCAGGTGCCACTGATGTTCTACTGTTACTCATAAAATATGTCAGTTCATTCACACTGAAACAATGATTGCAGTTTTAAAAGCATGTACATGATGAAACATATAGTTATACAGAATTTCTACACAAACTGTAAAAAATTCAAGTTGTATCAATATAGAGGGAATGGTTTGAGTCAGTATCATAAGCAATGATTTGAAAGAGCACTTCCATTTTTGTCCTGGTGAAAGAGCAGACTGTCTAACAACATCTTCTGCATCAAATTTATAGTCCACATATAAAAAAGTAGTTCTATTAAGCTACAGAGGGACTTTTCAGGGATATGGTGATAGCACTTTTATTTTCCTTGATCTTCGGCACACTAGAAGGTGACATATCATGCCATAAATGGTTATGCACAGATCTCATCCACAGATAATAATATATTACATATCTGAAATATTTTAAAATAATAAAAATTAATAATAAAACAACTGGTTAAGCTGAATAAAACTGCATCATAATTAAAGATAACATGTTTGCTTCTATACCTTATGCCAAAGCACATTAATTTAATATTACCACTGTTTTGACAATATCTAAATAGTTTAAGCATTTATCCAACCTCTTATTTCTACTTACATCAAATTTGTCCAGAAATCTTTCAATATTGTCATTGTCCACCTGGTAAATACTAATGGTAACTTCCTTATCATCTCGAACTATTCCATCAACAACAGCACGTATCTCCAAGGTGACATAACTTTGACCTGATGTCATTGTACTTCCACATGTGTTGTTGCCACTAGTTACTAATGACCTGACTGCAAAAGCTGGGATGGCCCCTGATTCAATGCACTTACTGCAGAAAATGAGGAGGAAATATTTTTTTAGCATTTTAAAAAAATCATTGTGCTTACAATTTTACAGTTTAGGAAAACCACTAATCACTATAGCAGGATTGTTATATGTTCTTCATTTATACGTGCTTGCCTTACTTTCTGCCTTTCTTGTTACTGTTTACTTTCCTAATGCTTTCCATCTTTTTGTAAAACTGAACCATACACCTAAGTAGTCTACTTTTACCACCACAACACCATCAAATTACATATATTATATAAATTATGTATATAGATTAGCACATCAAATATATATATATTAGAAGACAGCAAGATTGGAAATTAACAATGAAAAACACAATACAATAGACAGGACTGCAGAACTGGAAACAGACAAATAGAAACCAACATTCTCATGAATCACATTTTAACAAACTGTGAATATGTACAATATTAACAGACACGTACAATACACAGTATTACTGGGATGTACACTGAAACTTACTTTGGTAGATTCTGAACATCAGTGCGAGCTTGGAATGTGACAATACATGCAGTACCATACTTCAGGAAACAGTAAAGAGAGGGAGTAATCTGGCCAGTAGTTATTGTTACTGTCATGGCACTTACATCACCTTCAACAATAACTAAATCTTTTGGTCTTGTTACCTGTTTCAAGACAAAATTGTGTTAGTTTTTTTTTTTTTTCAAATTTTAACTTAATATGAATATTTCATTCACTCATTCATTTGCATGTCCCTTGTGGAACTTTGCCTCCCTAACAGCACCTAATAGGCCTCTCGGTTATGAGCAAGATGGCCTGCTGCTGATGCATCCATTTGCAGATCATCAACGATGTCTTGCAGCCATCTTCGCCTTAGTCTTCCTCTCTTTCTTTTTACCATTATGTATCCTTCCAAGATGGTTTTCTCTAGATTATAATGACGTTTAATGTGTCCAAAATATTTAAGTTTTCTCTCTTTAATCTTCTTTACTAGCCAGCCGTCTTCAATATTAAGTTCTTATAGTATGGATATATTTGTTGTTTTTTGCGTCCATGATATATGATTGACTCTTCTGTAGCATTTACATTCAAAGACATTTATGTGTTTCTCAGCTGTTTTGTTAAGTGCCCAGGTCTCACGGGCATATGTTGTGATGGGAAAGATGCATGTCCTTAAAAATCTTATTTTTGTAGTTCTGTCTGTTCCTCTCCACAGATTCTTTAGTTGTTTTACTTTCTGAAGAGCAATAGATGTCCTCCTTTTAATTTCCCTCATTGTATCTCCATTATATGAATATTTACAAGTAATATTTTAGACTTCTAAAAATAATCACTGACAAAATATGACACTTTCCCTCTAGATATAAATAAAATCTCCAAGATAAAAAGCCCTGAAAATTTACTGTGTGAAATGTAAAAATATAGTGATTAATTTATATGATTTGTACTTAAGATAATGGATAAAAGATATATGAGAAAATGATTACTAAAATTCTACACTGAAACTATCTTTCTCTGTGGATGTGTGATAAGGACAATAAACATACTACTACAAAGATCACAAGGAGCAATGGAGAATTTTTTTTTTTTCTGTGGAAGAAAGTTGAGTAACAGAGAAATTGTTTTGTAATAGAAAGCTAAGTAACAAAGAAATTGTTTTGTAATAGAAAGCTAAGTAACAAAGAAATTGTTTTGTAGAAGAAAGTTACAATTATTTTGGCTAAATAGGATAACATCAAGAATGTCTGAAACACAGACACTAGAGTTTAAGGAAATTATAGGACAATCAATATTAACTGCATCTATGACAGAAAACGAAAGATTTCAAAAGACTGTAACAACATTAAAGGTAAACAGAATGAAAGGCATAGCAAAGCTGAGAGTGAAGATAAACTGACAGTCTGACATAACGTAATGAAAGAAAATAAGCAACTGAACTGATGAAAAACTCTTCTATGTGGAAAAGCAAGATTATCTATACTACTTTGCTTAAAACATGATGATGAGGGAAAGAATGAAATGTGGAGACAGAAGTTGGCTATGCTTACCCGAGGAGCATATTCAGAGAGCTTAGCTGTTCGGGGAGGACTTTGGGCACTGCCACACCTGGCCAGATTTTGAGCTGTGACTGAACAAGTAAGCTGAATGCAAAAAAGAACAAGAGTGTCCTTACAATCTGTAAGTTTTACAGTAGATTCTATCTTTCACAAATGTGTAGATAATGTGCTTATTCAAAAAATAATATACTTACATTCTATACACTTTATTCAAGCTTCTGTCTCACACAAATGTATAAGCAATGCTTTTGTGTCTCTTTGTGAGTATTGTTTCTTACTAGTGTGACAAAAGACTATAATTACAATCTTTAAAGTTTTATACGGGTTTCTGCCCTCATAAGAATGGAGCTAATGTTGAACACAGAAGTTTTGTCATTTTAAATATTACTTATGCTTATTATATATTTAGTACACTTTTAACAAACTAAAGTTGGAAGTTTTGTTAAAATCCAAAATCATGTTCCAAAATACCAAAATAACAATCTACAAAACTATAATATGACCGGCCATCATGTATGAATCAGAAACATGGAGCACAATAGAGAAAGATGAACAACAATTGCAGATCTTTGAGAACAAGATCCTAAGAAGAATCTTTGGGCCCACAAAGGATTACCAACAGTGGAGAATGGAGAGATAGAAAGAACACTGACCTGAACAGCTTATTTAATTCTCAACAAATTATAAATGTCTTGAAACCGAACAGACCATGATAGTTGGGGCATGTAGAAAGAATGGAAGAGAACAGACAAATGAAAATTATGTATGCACAAGAGATGAGGGAAACAAGACCAATGGGTGATCCAAGACAGAGATGGAAAGACAACATAGAAGAGGATATAAAAAAAACTGGTGTCACCAACTGGAGAAAGAAGATTAGGAATAGAGAGGAAAAGAGGTGAATTTTGTCTGCAGAAGTAAGCCTTAATTGCTCACAAAGCTGAAGAAGAAGAAGAAGAAGAAAGTTGGAAGTTTGTGAAAGAGTTAAAGCTTAGAGATGAGAGATAAAATGTCATATGGGTCTCCATGCCTAATCAACACCACCAGTAAATAAAGTTTGTTCTTTCATTCACTTTCTAAGAATATCACTTTCCTGCTTTCATTAACAAGTCAAATGACTCCCATGCAGACCTTGTGAGTAAACACAATGTTAATACTTGCTGAATTTGTACTAACTGGTAAGATTAGTCTGAAATTTTCTCTAATCCCTGATAAAACAACTGAATCATTCTATGGCCTGAATTAATAAATCTGTAACTTCACTAATTTACAGTATTTATTTACACAAATGACAACTTAACAGTGCATTATCTAAGACACATCTTTAAAGTTTAGTGAAACTAATTTACACATGAAGTAACCAATCTAGTCAATTCTACATTCCATTTTCTGCCAGACTAATATATAATTATTATTTATTTTTTTACAGATAGCACTTCGTGCTTTAGTTCACGAGATGATATGATGAAAATTGTTTGCCATTGATTCACTAAAGTCCTCATAATTCTCTTTATTAGCTTACAAAGGAAGAATGTGGTTCATACATTTATAAATCAATTAGAGGCACTGGGAATAACAAAGGTAGAAAAACATCTCTTCATTAACTATCTGGGGATTTCTCCCTCTAAATTTCCCACCAGTGTTTGCTCCTTTAGTCCGAGGCTTTCATGAGCCAAGAGCAAGGATTTTGGAAGCTACAAGTAATACATTCTGCTGTCATACAGTACCAGACTATTTATCTAAGAATTCACATAGGAAAGAGAATTCATATTGTGTATGTTACCCCTGAAGCAATAATTGAACTCCTCTGATACTGATCAAGCTCGCTCAAAGTCAAACGATCCACGCTGGTTGTGATAGTCTTCCTACTCAGAACAACTGCAGAGCCACTGCTCCAAGTTATTCCATACTGGACTGATCCTGCCTCATTTGCAGCAGGTTGAAGCATGCACTCAAAGAATGTGGACTGACCAGATACATTATATGTGACTGATGGATCACCTGGCATTTGAGGGTAGCTACCAGCACTTCCTATGTGAAACAAAGTCAATTACAGCAATGCTTGTTTGCATCCATGAGTGCATGACAAGAAAATAACAAGCATTTACACAGATACTGATATTTGCATATCTAAATATTAAAAACATTTTTCATCTTTCCTTCTAAACGATGATAGTTTCTGTAAAGCTGGGTCTTTTAGAGTTAGATGGAGGCATGTGGTATAGTTTTATGAGAAAGGAATGAGGGATAAATTAGCAACAGGATAGAGGAACAGCTGAATGCTATGAAAAAACAACAAACCAGTATTTCAGCCAAAAGTGCACTCAGCTGAAGCCAGTTTATCATTTTTTGGTAGCTTGTTCATGGGAAACATCTTGGAACATGTGCATCAGTTCAAACATTGAGTGGAGTCTGTTGGAAGCTTTTCCTAACTTCTCAAAGCAGATCTAATAAGCAAGCTTCTGAGCAAGCTCAGACATCATCACATGGAACACAGTTACTTCATAACTGAAGTAACACAACAGAAGCACTAATGGAGGCAGTGTCATGACCTACTTTAGTTTACTAGACTTGACAACTATGATATCTCTCCAACAAGTGATCTCCACTCTCAAAAGGTGTAATATAATATTGTGGTACATGTTTCTTATGTCATTATATCTTATATCCTTCCCGTGCTGTTAAACGTCACATAGGGCTCGTAAAGTAGTTCGCCAATTTTTCCTGTCTTCGGCGAGTCTTTCAACCTCATCAAAGGATTTTATGCCAGTTAAATTGGCCTCTCTTAATAGTGTCCTCTTCAGAGTTTCACGCGGTCTGCTTGTCATTAACAAGCAAAAAAAAAAAAACAGTACAGATTTATTTAATTTTAGTTAAATTAAAACACGGATTATTTATAAATACAATTGAGGAAGAATATTTTTCACCAATATATGTTTTTATAACTAGGTAGTGCTTGCATAAAAATTCAACAAATAATTCTGTTTTTGAGATTAATTTGTGGTTAAGCAGTACTTCACACGAATAAAGTATAACCAGAAAAAAAGATTTGTACCATTTCTGGATTTTCTTTGAACATTATAAAGGCTAATACATCCCCCTTTGATAAAATCATTGCTAAATAAAAACTCCCATGATATTTGACAAATTATGACAATGACATACCAAAACAAGTTGTTGAAGATGTTGTTACACTTCCACTGGCTAATGTTGATCCACTCACTGCTGTACTAGGTGTGGTGCCTACAGGTCAAAACATATTGAATGAAATTACGAAAACAGTAAATGTTTCCAAGAATGGTATTAAATGTTCCATTTCAGTGACAATGAATTTTGCTGCACAACTTCTAATATAAATCTACTTCCTAACACTTACAAAATAAAAAAAAATACATTTTACAAATATTATATCTTTATTATTTGTTTTTGATGCTGTTAAAAACACTTAGCAATATAAATATACTATATTATAATACTTTTATACAATTTTTATATTATTTTATAATTTTTTGGCTGACAGATTTTATTTTGTTCACTGAATGAACATGACTATCAAAAATAGTTACATGGAGAGCTTGACACTAATGATGACAGGATACATAAGATATTTTGCAACAGGAAAATGGAAATACATCTGAATATATGAACAAGAAAAGCAAGTTTATAAATAGCAAAAATTTTTTTTTCAGCACTGCATTAGCATAGCAATATGAAAAAGCAAAGCCGGATGAAAGGGAAGTGTTAAAAATATAGAATGTCATAAAATAGAATTTACATTGATTGTGCTAGGATTTAAAAAAAAATTGTACAGTTCTACCTGTCTTTGACTTCACATGAAGTATTTTCTGAATTATTGTTTTTCTCAATACAACACCCAATACATTATACTTTTTTTTAGATGTAAAATTAAAAACACTTTACAAAAATCAGTGGGAATTAAATGTCTGTATGAAATTTTTTTGTTACCTTATCTGCAGCGAGATTTCATCTTTACATAATGTTCACATATTGAATCAAAGTCAAAACTGGCTGATTCTCCTCCACACAAACTGAGTATTGGCAGTCTAGTGGCCCAATTACTCTCCAATTTCACTGGTTGCTTTATACAAGGGTTTTGATAATATATAAATTGGTTACGATAACCAGGACCTTAAAAAGTGTTAGTTCTTCTCTCTCTCTCTCTCTCTCTCTCTTTTTTTATAATTTATTGGTAACTGACAGTTAACACAATCACTGAATTTATATATAGTAGTGGTAATCATGAAAGTACATAAGCTAGTATATAGCATATACATGATAATAAATGCCAAAGTTTTTAAAATCAAGTAACTGTTGTAAAAAAAAAATACCTACTATGTTTTTGATAAACCTTTTGTTCTCTTCCTTCCCATACATGTAAAAACTATTAACTTTTTTTATTTCAGCTTACAACTACTTCTGTTAGTCTGACAATTTTCAAGATAGAATCTCAAAGCTATTTTCATGAATGTTGTAAATATTATATTTTATTTACATGGAAACAGCAGACAATCCTAACAGCCACAAAAAACAGGGACAGAGAAAGGCATAGCAAAGCTGAGAGTGAAGATAAAGTAAAGAGTTTTGTGGCTTAGATTACTTTACAAAATCAAGTGGACATTATAAAAACCTGCACATACTGATGGAGATTTGATAGAAATTTAAAAACCAAAAAAGTACTGCAAAAAAACCCCCAAAAAAACTGAAATTTGGATCTGAAATATAAGCTGTAAACTAGAAATGAAAAAAAAAGTGTACAAACTGAAAATCATATTTGAAAGATGAGTTACAAGAAACATGAAAGCTGGTTTGTAATGAAATATAAACTTAAAAATTAGATCTCCAAGAATATATATGTGGTAACTGGATCTGAAAGAAATGTAAACTGATAACTGAATCTGAAGGTAAACTGAAAACTACTTCTAGGAGAAATGTAAACTTAAAACTAATCAGAGAATATCACAAACCTGGTAAAATGATATTACTACTTAGAATTGTATACATTTATGGCTTCACTTGCCAACTGTTTTTCATTTATGTTTATTTTTTTTTATATTTATGTGAAGATTTATACAAGAATTTAAATATCCATATGGTGAGCTATTTAAATGTCTCTGTTTAAAAAAAATACAAAGCAAAAAAAAAAACAAAACAAAACAAATAACTACATGTATATAGTTTTGATGTTTGCTCCAGGGATTTAAATTTTAAATTACTATGTAAACTAAATATAGGTCTCCAGTTATTTTTTTGGTAAAAACATGACAGCTGTATTTATTATACATTTATTTATGTGGTATTAAGATTTTAGTTAATACATAAACTAATATGAAGCAACTATTTTTTTCATTCACAGAAAGTAAAAACTTAGCCTGTGCTACATGCTTTACAAAACTTTGGTGTAAACTTGGAACATTAAACATGACTTGTCTAATACATTTCACATAGAACAGAGCAGATTAATGACCAATGAGGACTTATTTGGAACAGGAGAGAAATACAGCAAACTATTCTTTACTGCAGTTTTTTTGTTGTTGTTAACATCAAGAACAAAAAGGAACAAAGTCTTTATGTTAAAATCTTTTCCACTAGACAAATTCTTATTATAGTGAGAGTGAAATATATTCACCCCAAATCTCCCTCCCAAATAATGAACTGAGTAGGTGTCATTAGCAGTCACACACAGCCAGACAAGGAGAAGATTTTGATACAATGGTATGGTACCTCTGCTTAGGATGAAACAAGAGAGAGTAAAACGTGAACTGCACAAGAAGAACCATAAACCAGCACAGAACTTATGTTATGTATGCATAATGAGAAGATTAGAACTTGTCTAGAGTAGAAGAATGATGATCTAATCTTGATATAATTTTTCATCTGGTAAAAATATCAGCTCTGGGGAATACTATTATAATTTTGAAAAAATGTAATACTAAAAAAAAAGCAAAACAAATAATAATAAAAATTAGATTCTCATGCTGAAGACAATTATTGGGAAAAGACAAACTCAGATATTTAAAAAATATAAATGTGACTATTAACTAAAGTTCTACATAAGATCTTCACAGAAATGTTAGTACTACAAACAGTTCAAACTGTTAGAAACCACTACCTGTTGTTACAAGTGTTGAAGTGATTCCTGTGTTTGATAACTCTAGTGTAGACATTGAGGATATTGCTGATACTGATGATGTTAATGTAGATACTGTAGATCCTAATGTTGTTGTAGAGACAAGTGGTGTTAATGTAGATCCTCCTGTTGTTACTGTAGATCCTGATACTGTTGTAGAGACAGGTGTTGTTAATGTAGATCCTCCTGTTGTTACTGTAGATCCTGATGTTGTTGTAGAGACCAGTGGTGTTAATGTAGATCCTCCTGTTATTACTGTAGATCCTGATGTCTTTGTAGATCCTCCTGTTGTTAATGTAGATCCTGATGTTGTTGTAGAGACCAGTGGTGTTAATGTAGATCCTGATGTTGTTGTAGAGACTGGTGTTGTTAATGTAGATCCTCCTGTTGTTACTGTAGATCCTCCTGTTACTGTAGATCCTGATGTTGTTGAGACTGTTGTTGTTAATGTAGATCCTCCTTTTACTGTAGATCCTGGTGTTGTTGAGACTGGTGTTGTTAATGTAGATCTTCCTGTTGTTAATGTAGATCCTGATGTTGTTATAGAGATTGGTGTTGTTAATGTAGATCCTGATGCTGTTGTAGTGACAGGTGTTGCTAATGTAGATCCTGATGTCGTTGAGACAGGTGTTGTTAATGTAGATCCTCCTGTTGTTAATGTAGATCCTGATGTTGTTGTAGAGACCAGTGGTGTTAATGTAGATCCTGAAGTTGTTGTAGAGACAGGTGTTGTTAATGTAGATCCTCCTGTTGTTACTGTAGATCCTGATGTTGTTGTAGAGATCGGTGTTATTAATGTAGATCCTCCTGTTGTTAATGTAGATTCTGATGTTGCTGTAGAGATCGGTGTTATTAATGTAGATCTTCCTGTTGTTAATGTAGATCCTGATGTTGTTGTAGAGATCGGTGTTGCTAATGTAGATCCTGATGCTGTTGTAGTGACAGGTGTTGCTAATGTAGATCCTGATGTCGTTGAGACAGGTGTTGTTAATGTAGATCCTCCTGTTGTTAATGTAGATCCTGATGTTGTTGTAGAGACCAGTGGTGTTAATGTAGATCCTGAAGTTGTTGTAGAGACAGGTGTTGTTAATGTAGATCCTCCTGTTGTTACTGTAGATCCTGATGTTGTTGTAGAGATCGGTGTTATTAATGTAGATCCTCCTGTTGTTAATGTAGATTCTGATGTTGCTGTAGAGATCGGTGTTATTAATGTAGATCTTCCTGTTGTTAATGTAGATCCTGATGTTGTTGTAGAGATCGGTGTTGCTAATGTAGATCCTGATGTCGTTGTTGAGACTGGTGTTGTTAATGTAGATCCTCCTGTTGTTACAGTAGATCCTGATGTTGTAGATCCTGATGTTGTTGTAGAGACTGGTGTTGTTAATGTAGATCCTCCTGTTGTTAATGTAGATCCTCCGTTTACTGTAGATCCTAATGTTGTTGTTGAGACTGGTGTTGTTAATGTAGATCCTGATGTTGTAGATCTTCCTGTTGTTAATGTAGATTCTCTTGTTGTTAATATAGATTCTCCTGTTGTTAATGTAGATCCTGATATTGTTGTAGAGACTGGTGTTGTTAATGTAGATCCTGATATTGTTGTAGAGACTGGTGTTGTTAATGTAGATCCTGATATTGTTGTAGAGACTGGTGTTGTTAATGTAGATCCTGATATTGTTGTAGAGACTGGTGTTGTTAATGTAGATCCTGATATTGTTGTAGAGACTGGTGTTGTTAATGTAGATCCTGATATTGTTGTAGAGACTGGTGTTGTTAATGTAGATCCTCCTGCTGTTACTGTAGATCCTGATGTTGTAGAGACTGGTGTTGTTGATGTAGACCCTCCTGTAACTGTTGTTACTGATGCAGTTACTGTTCCTGTTTTATATGATATACATTGCATATTCACATATTTATGAAACTTTTGGTTTAAAATGTAGCTGAAATAACCAGAAGTCCTCTACTGTTCATGACTTGAATGAAAGAAGTGATGACATTTGGACAAAGCTACTTGTGACAACAATGCAACTGGCACTAAAACTGAGTAAATATTCTTTAAAATTTCTGAATACTTAATAAACAGAATGTAAATGCTACAGAAGAGTTATTCAAATACCATGGACACAAAAAAGAACAAATATATATCCATACTACAAGAACTTAATATTGAAGAAGACTGGGTAGTAAAGAGAATTAAAGAGAGAAAATGTAAATATTTTGGACACATTAAACGTCATGATAATCTAGAGAAAACTGTCTTGGAAGGGTACATAATGGGAAAAAGAAAGAGAGGAAGCCAAGGCGAAGATGGCTGCAAGACATCATTGATGATCTACAAATGGATGCATCAGCAGCAGGCCATCTTGCTCAAAACCGAGAGGCCTACAGGAATGCTGTTAGGGAGGCAAAGTACTGCAAGGGACATGCAAATGAATGAATGATTATAAACAGTCACTTAATATAAAGAAAAATCAATATCCTGAATAAATATATATTTTTTCTAACTTCAAAAAAATCTTTTCTGTCTTATATGTTTTAAATAAAGCTTTTTTATTGTTACACGATAATGAGAAATAAAATTAATTTTAAATCATGGTAAATGTGCAGATTTTACAAAATAATATGAGTAAAACTGATCTCTGCGCATTTTATTCCTTCTGGTAAAATTAATGCTTTGTTCAGAATGTTATCTTATCTGTTGTTAAACATAGTGTCCAGATGTCCACTTCTTGAAGTTTTCCACAGTTTATGACCATTACCAGTAATAAACAGTTTATCAGTTTATAAAAAATCTCATTCCTAAAGCCAAGAATAAAAATCTCATTGTTAAAGCCAAGACTCTTTGTCTATGAATGCAATGACAGATATTTGATACCTTAATCTTGTCATAATTTTCTCAGATATAAACAATGAGTTTCATATTTCATTTGAATAACTGTTATATGAAGACATATTCAGTTGTTTGCCATAACCCTCACAATTATTTTCACAACTCAATTCTGGTTACTGTAACAAAACTTGTGCAAGATTATATAATTCTGCAGAAATATACAAAGCGGAGCAAGGTCTTTTATCAATCACCAATCCATATCCCTAGCATCATCCATTTCCAAATGTATGCAAGCACAGAAAACAGAAAGAAATATATTATTGGGAATGAGATTTGTGATGAGAAAATAAATCCTAAGAGGATTAAACATCAAATTTGATATGCGTACAATAATTTTCAAGTTATGTTTATTTTAAATAGCCTCATTTAATTTACTTTCACTCTTATTTATGTACAATAAGCATTTTAGACTAGGGAAATGTAAAAGTTAATTTAACCATTTTAATTATTTTACACAGGGGAAAGTCAGTCTTATTTTATATGCATTAAACATTTTACATGGGGGCAGTAAGTTTAATTTTACATACATTAAATATTTTACACTGAAGGCAACCAGTTTTATTTTACATTCAGTCAGTTTTATATACATTAAAAATTTTACACCAGGGCCATTCAGTTTTATTTTATATATGTTAACTATATATTTTACACTGGGGCCAGTCAGCTTTATTTTATATACATTAACCATTTTACGCTGGGGCCAGTCAGTTTTATTTTATATACATGAACCATTTTACACTGGGGCCAGTCAGTTTTATTTCTATATACATGAACAATTATACACTGGGGCCAGTCACTTTTATTTTATATACATTAACTATTTTACATTGGGGCCAGTTAATTTTATTTTATATACATTAACCATTTTACACTGGGGCTAGTCAGTTTTATACATTAATCATTTCACACTGGGATCAAACACTGAAGTGACTGAATCTATAAAGATCCATCTCATGTAAAGCTGCTAGCTGCAGAGCTGCTGCAGTCATTCTAAAATCATCTCAGCTGTGAAAATGAGTACCTGGGACAATAAGTTAGTGAAAACTGCCTTTAACATTACATAATGTCTTCCTACAACATGAGATACACCAGAGTAGATTACAATTATGGTTATCAGTGTACAAGGATGTTAATAGATACTCCTGTAAACAAGGAAGAATGCTCAAACTGGATGAATAGAGGGGGAAAAAAAGCACTAAGATAATCCATTTAATTACTGACTGTCAGGAGTTTTTCAGTTTGATTACTAACCTCATATAAAATTATTTAAAAAGTAGAAAGTTTAGTTTATTAACTGATACAGTGCAATTTTCATTTAAATAAATTAAAATATCTTAAAATATTACGCGAACAGTCAATTAAATCTTTGTTCATTGAAAGTGCAGATATTTGACATGAATCATTCTTTTTCTTAAATTTCATATATTTATGCTTTATTTTAAGTCACATTTCTTAAAATATTTATAAAAGTGCACAGAATGTTAAAAAAAAAGACTATAATTTGTGACACAGCATTATTATATACACAACTTTTCTCAAATTTCATACTGCAGAAGATTATTAAACATGACTTGAAATCTTCTGAGCACTTACCTGTGGATGCAGTTGTAGAAATATCTGCACCTGTTGAAGTCACAGGTGCCTGAGTGGTTGTTCTTCCTGATGTTGTATTACTGGTGGGTGCTGAAGTAGTATTAGTAAGATTGACTGGTTGTCCCACTGTTGATGTGACATTGCTGGGAGTTTGAGTTGTCACAGTAAAGTTAACAGGCTCCTGAGTTGTCACAAATGTGGCAGTAGAGTTTGTGGGCTGAGTTGCAGTAAAGTTTGTGGACTGCGTTGTGGCAGTTAAGTTACTTGGTTCTTGGGGTGTCACAGTAAAGTTACTTGGTACTTGGGGTGTAATAGTAAAGTTACTTGGTACTTGGGGTGTCATAGTAAAGTTACTTGGTACTTGGGTTGTTGCAGTAAAGTTACTTGGTACTTGGGGTGTCATAGTAATGTTACTTGGTACTTGGGGTGTAGTAAAGTTGCTTGGCTCTCCAGTTACAGAAGTGACATTGATTGATTTAGTGGTGTTGACCAATTGAAGTGTAGTATTTGTCATTTCTTCTGTTGTAGTTGGTCCCTCAGTTGTTGTTGCAAACACAGCTTCATATATTTCTTTGCTAGCATTCACCACCTTCCAACCTTCTGTAACCATTGGAGTATAAATTATGGGGGTATTTGTCATGGTACTGCCACCTATATAGAATTTATAGGTGATTCGAGTGGTAACAATGGTCCGGTATATAAAATGTGTAGTGTGTGCCACTTTAACATCATTCAGGTAAAGGCTAAGACCATACTGATGGCTCCATGAGAACATGACTCTGACCAAAACATTCAGAGCTATCTTTTCGGTGAAGACTGTCCATTCCTTAGTGGAGGTGCTCACTGTTAAAAACAACTTTCCATATCTAAAATACATAGCCACACCATAGTTATCTTTTTCATCTCCTCCGCTAGTAAAGATGTACATGTTTTCTTTCAGTTCCAGTAGCTGAAATGATAAATGTAACAAGTTCATGGATATTTTGTTCTTTACACATGACAAGAAAAGACTGACATGAATACTGAGCAGAGCAAGAACATCTAGTATTACAAATGCTCTAACTGGCGAGGAAGCAGAAATGACCATAAGTTTTAATACCACCTGAATGGAATTTATGGTAATGGCCCTATTTAACTCAGAAGGCAGTTATACAACAGTTGATGTACCATTGGGTAGCTGATACAATGTAAGAGCCATGTCTACACTGCACTAACTTTCTCTCAAATCTAGTAAAGTTACACACAGCACCAGAAGATGGATAGCAAAGAATACTGCCATCGTATTTTAATGTAGATCCTCCTCTTTGAAAGTAAAGTTTCTCTCCTTCTAGATTTTCTGTCAGTGTTTACTTCCCTAGACTCTGATCTTTGTCAGCTACCCACAAGGCATGAATGAAAATAGGATATCATACAAATTTAAGCCCCAGAGATAAAAGCATTTTCCCAACTCTAGAGAGGAAGAAACAGGTGAAAAATGCAAACATAAACAGAAACAGGGATGATTTGTGCTAGCCAAAAGTTAGTACTGTTTACCGTCACAAGTCAACAAGTTAATCTCATCTGACTTTGAAAACCTATAGAACTTTCAAATAAGTACACATATTTTAAAACACATATTCTAATTCAGTTATTTAATTTAAAAATGTATATGAAATAAATTAAGAGAAGAGAAAAACAAAAATTATGTATGTACAAGAGATGAAGGAAATAAGACCAAGGGGTAGACCAAGACAGAGATGGAAAGACAACATAGAAAATGATATGAAGGAAATTGGTGTCACCAAATGAAGAGAGAAAATTAGGAATAGAGATGAATGGAGGTGAACTTTATCTGCAGCAATGAGCCTTAATGGCTTGAAAAGCTGAAGAGGAAAAAGAAGAAGAAGAAGAATATGAATATGAAATGAATTACATGGCCAAAAATGAAACACATTAAGCAGATACATCAGATTCTCAATAAAATTCTACATAATTCAGTTTTCTGTGATTTCATGAAGAGAGAAAAAAAACACTATCACAAGTTCACAGCAAATCTATATTTATAGAAATGGTTATGTATAATTCATTGTCATCAAACTGTACTAATTTGGATGTAATACGTAACAAACCTTAAAAATGAATGAGACAGTTAGACCAGATTTACAGTAATGGGGCTCCCAAAGACAACTGGTCCTCTCCAAAGATGACATATCCACCAGCTGACTGACACCATTCAGGGACACTCCTGAGTATTCTGAATTCTGAGATAAATTCACTAGAACTGGGTTTCCTATCACGCTGAAGTTTAACACTTTCGTCACCAGCACATCCTTTTCAATTCGTATGAAATAATACTCAATGGTGGTGACCTCTATGCCTGGAAGGAGAATATAAAAGCACTCAACGATTTGTTTATTCTTCAGAACTTAAAACTGTTTAGTTTAGGTACACTGCAATAGAAGAAAAAAATTAGTTACTCTTCTCTGTAACATAAATGACATATTAATATTCTCTGTAATATAAACAATATATTAATTTTGTCTGTAACAGACACAATATTAATGTCTATCTTTGAAGGCACCTCTCCATTTCTTCATGCAAAGTTTCCACAGTTAATCGGAGACTGTTTTGCTGTCTTCGTTTTCTAGCATTATCTCATGACACCTTACCTACAATTTATTGAGACATTCCATCCTTTTTTTTCCATGTAAATAAAATAAGTATTTCTACTGGTGCTGTTATCATTTCTTCCTTAAGACTAGAAGATCTTTTGTTATTTGATGCTAGAACATTGCAGTTCTCTAGTGTTATCTGCAACTGCTTCATTACCTTGGAGGTTTCTTAATTACCAAGTACTTTAATGATTTTGGTTATACATCTGCCTCATATATAAACAACATCTAGAGAGAGACTACATCGGTGATTCTCTATGGGGAGACAAGTGACTCTCAAGGGAGGAATTTCAAGTCTTAATTCTCAATATTTACTACCATAAAAGAATACATAATGTTGAAAAAAAAAACTTTCTGGATGATGATTTAATATCTAGATTTGGTGACAGTCTGGAGTGAAAAGGGAGGACTAGGACCTGGGACAGCCGGGAGCCATTAAAGTAGATTCAGCTTGGTCAGGCACACTGTGAAAACAATGGACAGAGCAAGTTGGAGAGCCACTGCAACCAGCTTGCCCCGGAGAGATGGTATAGGATGATGATAGTGAAGATGATGATGATGACGGTAATAAATATCTCTCTCTCTGAACCTTAAGTGCCCAGGGCACATGGGGCTTCCGCAAGGGTTTTCCACAAATGCCTGTCCTTCGCCTTTTTTTTCTGCTCTTGCCCAGGTGAGCCCTCTATTGCTCAACATCCTTTCTGTTGTTCTTCTCCATGTCTCTTTTGGTCTACCCTTACTTCTGTTCCCCTGTGGTGTCCATCTTAGTGCTATTTTTGGTAGTGAGTTATCAGTCATTCGGAACACATGTCCCAACCATCGCCATCGTCTTTCCTCAATAATTGTTGTCAGTGGCTTCATCTGCATTTCTGCCAATAAGATGTTATTTCTTATGGTGGTTGGCCAAAATATTTTTCTAATTCTTCGTAAACATTTAGTCTGGAAAGAATTCAACTTGTTTTCTATGGTTTTGGTGATTTTCCAGCATTCAGTTCCATAGAGTAGTACACTTAGAGTAATAAATATAAATACATAATATAATACAATGTTTAATGTTGCATGACATACTTTTAGCAGCTTTCAGTTACTTGGGTCATTTTTTATTTTTTACACAACCTAAAAACTGCTGAGAAGTTTTCAGCTGAGATATATATTACAAATCTGTCACAAATCAAAGTAAGAAGAAAAATTAAAACTTTCAAACAAGAGAGAATAAAAGAATAAAGTTAAGTCTACAAGAAAATGCTAAAGTTGAAAGCAGATGTATCAAGCAATACTCCAAAGTGCAAGACACAGATGAATAAACATGGGTAAATGATATTTTAAAACTACAACTTACGTTCAATGTATGTCCATGTGGTTTTGCTTGCAATACATGTCTGCTGTGGGTTTTGCATATTCACAAACCATGGGCCGTAGCATTCACCATCAATTATGCAAACATCAGGCTATAACAGAATAAAAATATTTTAAACAATGACTGAAAAAAAAGCTGCTTTATTTAAATTAATAAAGATACAATAAATCTCTCTCTCTCTCTGAACCTTAAGTGCCCAGGGCACATGGAGCTTCTGCAAGGGTTTTCCACAAATGCCTGTACTTCGCCTTTTTTTTCTGCTCTTGCCTAATAAATACAGTATCATTTAATCTAAACTGCTAACAAATACATTACTATTAAATCTAAAATGACGATAAAGATGCTATTATTAAATCAAAACAAAGACAAGTAACAAGCTAAAGCTACAAAATACTTTCAATAAAATTGCTACATTTTTTTTTTTCATTGAAACACCCAGACGTCTCAAATGGTGCACTTAAAATGTTTACAACATAATATTTTTAAGATTACAAACACATACCTTCAGATCACACCCACTTCCTGTACAATTATAGCAGACAGAGTCATAGGCCACAAAGATGACTTTATGACTGATGACTGTTATATTCTTAATGTTGCTCACAACAATCTGGTAGATGCCTTCTGCAGGTAATGAGCATACAATTTCCTCTGAACTGATGAAAGTTGCAGAGAATTCTACATAGGAACTGTTGGCACTCACTTCAAATGTGTTGTTTACTCTCTGAATATGAAAAACAATGCAGTTTTTTTAAAAAAATCACATTTGCTACAGTGTTACATAACAGGACTAAACTGAAATGAATGTTCTGGGCCATAAGTTAATTTGAGATGTGATAGCACAACAAAAGATTAATAACAAAATTTAGGACTGTATGTAATAAATTTTTTTCTCTATTTTTGACTTTTGTCTTGACCAGCCAATTGGAGGTTGTTTTTGGAATAGCCTTTATACATGGTGTGATCAAAAAGTATCTGAACTGAGGGTATAAATCTGGAACTGACTGACACAACAAGAAGGGAACAGGCATAGTCTGACCTTGACATTTAACACGCATGTGGCATAAGTTACATTTTCTCAGTTTGTCTGCTTTATTTACAGTACTGCATTGTTCTTATGTATCTGAATCTGTTTGTCACAACTATCATGTTGGAAAAACTGGATCAATGAAACAGGTCCATTTTTCCTCTGCTTATGACCTGCCTGAATGCATTGAAAATGATGAAAACTTTTAAAAACAATCTTAACTGGTGATGAATCATGGGTTTATGTGTATGACCCCAAAACTAAGGCCCAACCTTCATAGTGGAAGACTCCAATGTCTCCCAGACCCAAAAAGCACAACAGAACCGCAGCAATTTCAAGACAATACTGACTTTTTTTTTTTAATCATAGTGGAAGTGTGCATTATAAATGTGCTCTATCAGGTTAGACAATGAACAAGGAATACTACAGTGAAGTTTTATGGCATTTGAGGGACTTAGTTTGTTGCAAAAGGTCAACATTACATGAGAGTGATGAGCGGCAACTTCATCATGACAAAATGCCTGCCCATGGACCACAACTTGTGTAGCAGTTTCTGTTTAGCACTGCATTCCACAGGTCCAGCAGTCACCATATTTGCCTGATATCAATCCCTGTGACATTTTCCTATTCCCAAAAATAAAATACCACTTGAAAGGAAAAAACAATTGTAGGATGTCAAGGTGATACAACAGAATGTGATGAAGCACTATTCCTCATATCAGAAGATTACTTCAAAAAGATGCTTCGAGTAGTGGAAACAGCATGGGTCTACGTGTGTTGCTTCAGAAGGGGACTATTTTGGAGGTGATTAAATTATGGATCGCTAAGTCTTGTAATTTTTTTTTTATATAAATCCAGTTCAGATACTTTTTGATCACACATCATATACTATATAACCACATATAAAACCATAAAGTTCCCTTTACAGGTTGGTTTCCACATTCCCTCTTCTGCTCTCTCTCTTATAATGGAGAAAAATATCACGCTGGCATCCACAAACAAATGCATTCTGTCAACCAGGTTGTAGAAATTGGGTCATGATGCACCAAAGTCTCCAAAGATGGAAAATTTTTGCCTGCAGGCAATCTTTGCACACTGAACTTCATGTACACATGGTTTCAATGAATTAATGGAAAATAAGATATCACGGGCTGTTCAGGCCAATATAAGAAGGACTTTGCCCAACTCCAGAAATAGTGAAAGAGAAAAAAAACCAAGAGAGTTGATGGAAATATCTATATATGCACTAACACACAGATAAAAACATACTGATGTCAAGGTTCACCAACCTCAAGCTCCTGAATGTAGCAGACCAGGTTGGAAGAATCGACGAATCCTATTCCTACAACAGTAGCTGACAAACAGTCAGACAGTCTGAGGTCACAGATGCTGCCAGGTTGGTCGAAGACAGTCGGGGGAGTCAGGACACTGACTGAGCAGTCATCACCAATGTAGCCTTCACCACAGACACAACCATCTATGAAATGCATAAAAATAATCAGATTAATCTTTAAAATTGTAATATATTTCCAATAAACTCAAGAGCACTACATTATAAGCTAAGATTTCATTTTCATTTTAAAAATTCATTTTGAAATTTTATATCAGCTGAAGTTTTAAGCATTAAATTTTGCACTTCATTATTTTAAAAGAAATGTCAAGGGAAACAAAAAATATTACTTACCACCATTGCACTGACCATGTCCACTGCAGTTGTTTTCACACATAAGGATATCTAACAGATCCTGAGGCAGTTGAATTACCTCTGTGTCATTTTGAGTAGTATTTACCCAGAGGTCAATATTATGTTCAATCAAAGTCTGGCATCGATGAATAAAAGTTGTCACAGCAGAAGGTGACCAGTTGAAGTTATCTGACAGCTGGGCATCAAGGACACACACATCTGTTGTTGCAGTTAACTCTTCATCTCCAATAATGCTGCTGCATTTTTCATAAAGAGGATTTGCCTTGATGAATCCACTGCACTCTGTGCCAGCTTTTTCTAGAGTTATTCCTCCATCTGTTGGCCATGTAGGTTCCTGAAAGTTATAGAAAGATTTAAAACATATTCAAATTGTAATGTTTTCATTTAAAATTTCTTATTCTTATATAACCTGTAAAGAAGAAATTAAATTATACCTTTTTTTAATCAGCCAAGAAATAAATTTAGTCTAGGCAAACTGACTCAGGTTGATTTTAGAACAGACATTATATCCATGGGAGACACTGTCTATCAGTTCCTGTCACCAGCTGCAACAATTAGTTTAATGATGGCTCAGTGAATTTAATAAAACATTTTTAATGACTCTGCCAAGGATAATTTTGTTCAGCAACCACTCTTTAGACTGATTCTACTAATTTTGTTGTGAACTATCATCTACAGAAACTAAAAAAAAATAGTTGCAAGGTTCAGTCCTTCTTGTGCTTGTGTTTCAATATGTCTGGTCCTCATTTCCTTTTCAAATGGCTTCATTTCAGTGGTGTCTTTCATCAGTTCTTAGGTTCAATGAGTATCAGGTAGCACAACTTTTCTTGGGATCCTTATGTGTGCGTGTGTGCATGTGTGTGTGTTTTTTTTTTCTAATTACAAAAATGGTCTTGTCTTGGGCAGTATTAAAGTTTTTCTTTTCTAAATGTAATTTAAACCAACTGAATTAGCCCTGACAGTTGTTTTAATATATCATTTACACAATTTTCAAATTATTTACATTTGGTGTCATAGTTTGTACACTGACAGTGATTCTGACCTTCTGAACATAGGTAGCATTGTAGACAAACTCCATCACTGGCTGAGTGGTCAAGCATTTCTTTGGAGGATTCTGGGTAGTTTCACGTTCAATCACCTGTTGTGTGATGTCTACACCTGATGTAGAAAACATCCAATGGGAATTAAATTTAACAAAAGTATTTTATTGCATTAAGAGTTATGAGAAGATTCAATGCTTTCTGTAAACCTGCTGGACAGCAAAGACTATCTGTATTAGTTACTGCATGTTTTAACTGTTTTGTCTAACTTCTTTTGTAAGGCTTCATTTCCTCTTTGTTGTTGCCAGTGCAGTATTAGAAAGTATCCCTTTCCTCTGAATCATATTTTTTTGTATTCTGATGCCATCATCATCATCAATCAATCAATCAATCAATCAAGTGCATTGCCGCACAGTGTAGGCGATCACTTCTCTCCACAATTCCCTGTCTTTAGACTTGATTATGAGATCTGTCAGTGACTTTCTTCCTAGCCACACTGACAGCCCATCCAGTAACTTCTCTCTCTGTCTTCCCCTGTCTTCCCTCAATTTTTCCAGTTGCCACAATGTGTTCCAGTTTTCCTCTTCTCAGAAAATGTCCTACAAATCTCATTTGCCTGCTTCCGATCTTTGCTGTAATTTGCCTTTTAACTCCAGCCTCTCTTAAGACTTCTTCATTGGTTTTCTTAGCTGTCCATGGTACCTTTAACATCCTTCTTATGAACCACATTTCCATGGCCTCCATTTCTCACTGTATTCTCTTATTCATGGACTATGCTTCACATCCATAAAACAAAATTGGCTCGATGTAACATTTAAGTACTCAGAATCTTATTTCCATTGATATGGATCTGTTATATACATATGCATCATCATGATGCATTGTTCTAGGCTGTGTGGGTGATTAAACTATCATATTAGATTGTTTATTAATTTCTTATTAGGCCTTCCTGTGCCCTCCTTCACAAGTGTCTTTTCTGTTATTATAGCCCACCACAAGTCATTACATGTCTAATATTCCATATCTGGCAACTTTTTAAAAAAATGCACTCCAGCCTCAAAGAGGCTAGCAGAATGGAAGATTATGATACACACTGTGACACAGAATATCTGCCTAGGATGAAAAGTTTGGAGTAAAATTTGACCTTGCCAGACACAGATATAAATGTTTTGTAAAGGGGATAAGAGAAACAACAAATCAATACAGAACAGGCATCAGTAGTTAGGTTTTACTAAAGAAAAATCAGAGCATCAATGGATTAATTTGGAGTTAAAAGATGATTGACCTGTTTAGCTCATAACTCTTGTGGTAAATGAAACCAATCATTTTAGAAGACTCTTGAAAATTTACATCTACATATAACAGATAAAAGTGAAATTATAAGGCAACCATTTGAGTATATGTCAGCATCCATGTGCTGTATAGACAAAGTGCTAGAGAGCAAAATCTGAGACTAGTACTCACCCATCTGTTTCTGAGGCCTGCTAGGGCTGCCGCACGCAAAGCTGGCCACATTACTGGAACAAGTTTGTGAACCAACGTGGCAGTCACAGTACTGAATGGAGGCAACTGAGGTCACTGATGGTGTCACACAAATTCCTGTGTAGATTAATTCTTCATCAGAAGTGACCCTAAAGGAAAAGAAACTTGAATAAATTAACATTACAGTACATTATAGCAAGGGGAATTCAGGGGTAAAAGTACAAATCTTCACTTTTAATGGAAAGCTCTCTAATTAGGAAAAAAATTTCTGCTTAAACTTCAGTTGGATTTCTCTTGTGCTGCATGTGCCATGTGAAAAAGTACCCTTATTTGTGCACACAGAGGAAATCACCAAGCACTGATGCTAAACACTGGTGATTTCAGATCTGAAATCTTGTGAATTAAGACCCTCTCTCTCTCTTTTTTTCTCTGCCTAGTCTTTTCCTTCCTCACTTCCTTTCATATAATTCATGATATAATTTCTGTAAAGTTGCACAAATTAACTTAAAAGTAAAAATTACTATCTAATTTTTGTAAAAGCTGCAACATATATCATCAATATCTCTCATCATAACACAATAGAGCAGAATAAAAAAAGCAACAGAAGAAAAAATATGTTTACCTCCAAAATGCAGACAACTCATTATTATCTTTTGCCTTTCGACCAGATATTCCCAATTGATAATCATTTGTCTTGTCACCATCAAAATTACCACACAGACCATCAATTTTATTGTAATCCAGGACTGATGGATGGATATAGACATTCAGGTACTTGTTCTTCAAAGTCGTGGTCAAGGTAATACGAGCTTCACTAGGAAGTTTTATCTGAAATATTTGTACAAGTTTTCTTATGCTGCATGTAAACACTTTTCACTGATACATTTAATAAATTGTATCTCACTTTACAACTTATGTTTAAACTAACGTTTAATTCATAATTATTTTTTATGTATTTATTCTAACTGTTTAATTCTTAATCTACCAACAGTTGTTCAAATGGGTTTTAAAAAGTCCAAAATAAAATAATCAGTCATATGGTTTTGTCAGTCTTGGGAGCTAGTAATTTTAAATTGCTGCAAAAGATAAAATTAGGGTATTTTATATCATTTCCCAGAGATTTCTTTATTACAAAAAAATGTCTACAATGGAGGTTACTTGGTAGGTTAATAGGTAATATTATATGGTTTTTATTATATTATGACCAAAAAAATAATCTTGTAACATGTCAGAGTGATAAAGAGTCATCATTTTTCAATAATTTGGTTTCTGGAGATGAGATGTCATCTCCTAGACAAATATTTTTACTCCTCATTTTCATTTCAATGTCTGGAAACCAAGATATGATGTTTGGCTAGAGTTTACAGTTTTCTAATTCATCACATTACTCTCACAATCATTGCTATTAGAGTTGCACTGAAATTTTTCACAAAATGTTTAGACTTAGTTTAGAGTTCAAGAAGACAAGGGTAACAATGTGAAATAAAATGAATGAAAAAATAATAAAAAATG
Source organism: Achatina immaculata (assembly GCA_009760885.1). Taxonomy (NCBI): domain Eukaryota; kingdom Metazoa; phylum Mollusca; class Gastropoda; order Stylommatophora; family Achatinidae; genus Lissachatina; species Lissachatina immaculata. Next base: position 33,512,411 of record CM019717.1, read on the forward strand.
AAATTTATGCTACTGATTAGATTAATCACAACCATAATATAAATCATATGCTACTGATAACAAAGAAGCAATGATACTTATGATTCTATAATGTGAGAGCTATATTTTATACTTATTAACATACAATTCAAAATTTAAAATATGCATTGCTTTCTTATTTCCTCCAATTCTTTGTCAGGTAGTTTAAAATAATAAACATGACAGCATGAACAACAACAGCACAACTATACAAGTTCAGTTCTAACCACTATCCAATTGCTCTTTGGTCTGAAGATCCTTGTATTCTCTGTTAGCTCTCCATTCAGATAAGCAGTGATAGTCATTGGGTGGAAAACTTTGGCTTCTCCTCTGCCTGCTCCACACTTATCAACTACAATGACATCATCCTTTATCTTCACTGACACAGAACAGGTGCAGGAAGCATAATCAAGAACATCTGTGCATCTACGTAAGTTAGCATGAACTTCGTAATCCAATTCTTTGTTTCTAAACAAAATCATTGGACCTTCCAAGTAGTTGTTAATCAACCTATAAATGATGAAGAAACAAAAAAATAACACATCCTCATAAAGTGAACAATCATTTTCACATTTACAGGTAATCATTCAAATGGTAACATTTTATTATGTTTGATATCACTATCTATCAAATATAGAAGTGATCATGAAGACATTTCTTTATGAAGTGCTTACTAATTTTTGGTCAAGTGTTACAGCAAACAATATGTGATTGGCTTTAAAAATGTACAGACACTTATCATATACAATGATACAGAAGAGTCCTACAAATATCATGGATACTTTATATCCATATTACAAGAATTTAATATTGAAGAAGATTGGTTAGTAAAGAAGATTACAAAGAAAACTTAAGTATTTCAGACATATTAAACATCCTGAGAGTTTGGAAAAGACAGTCTTGGAAGAGTATATAATGAGAAAGAGGGGAAGACCAAGGCAAAAATGACAACAGGACGCTGGTGATGATTTGTGAATGGGTGCATTTGCAACAGTGCATCTTGCTTACAAATGAGAGACCTTCACGAGAGCTGTTAGGGAAGCAAAATTCTGCAAAGGAATGATTGAATCATACACATGTTGCTCTAGCACTTTGAAGTATACAAGTTTCACTATTTCCAACTTGCAAAAATTAATATTTTACTAATTTTTAACATTTATCAGTGTAATACTTCATACTTTTCTTTTTCTTTAAAAAAAACACCTCCATAATCATCTTCATACATAAATGTCATATCTTTTTACTTTTGTTCACTAACATTTTAACAAATCTTTCATCTTAGTTTTACCAATCACTTTAGCTTGTCAGAATGATCTTTACTAAATTTGAAACCCCCCCCCCCCCCCCCCACCACAAAATAACATAAAAATGAATTTCTGTAATTTTTTTTTTCACTGTAATTAGTTGGCCTTTTAAGTTTGTATGGACCATTTTGTCACTAGCTGTATGATTTTTGGCACATTTCCCATAAATCCATTCATAAATTTCATTTCTAGTGCTTGAATTCAACAATACAGATGAACCACTGGGATTCACTAGAATGCAAAATACTGTTCAAGTTTACATTTCCATCCCTTGTGATATATTGATAAAATGCTTGTGTATCTTATATATATATATCTTATATCCTTCCCGTGCCGTTAGACGTCACATAGGGCTCGCAAAGTAGTTCGCCAATTTTTCCTGTCTTCGGCGAGTCTTTCAACCTCATCAAAGGATTTTATGCCTGTTAACTTGGCCTCTCTTAATAATGTTCTCTTCAGAGTTTCACGCGGTCTGCCCCTTTTTCTTCGGCCTGTTGTGTTCCACTTGATAGCTTGTTTTGGGATTCTCTGCTCATTTCTTCTCATCAAGTGGCCAACATATGTCCATCTCCTTTTCCTGATCACCCGTGAGACTGGTTGTTGTTCAGTCATCTGTCTTATCTCTGAATTGTTCTTGAATTCATTCCACTTGATGTCGAGTATTTTCCTTAGGCATTTGTTTTCAAAAGAGTCTAATTTCTTTTCTATTTCTTTAGTTGTTTTCCAGCTTTCGCATGCATAAATGAGGGTGGATATTACATTTGAATTGAATAGTCTTAACTTGGTTTTTGTGCTTATAACTTTTGAATTCCATATGTTCTCAAGATTCTTGAAGATTGATGCTGCTTTTGCAATTCTGATCCTAACTTCCTTTCTAGTGTCACCATCCTGGTCTATGTAGCTGCCAAGGTATGCAAATTGATTGACTTCTTCAATATCTGTCCCTTCTATGTGTATTTTTCCATTTTGATTGATGGGAATTTTCATTATTTTTGTTTTGTCCTTGTTAATTTCAAGTCCTATTTTGCTAGCCAGTGAAGATAGGCTATCTGTTTTTTCTTGCATGGAATTCACATTATTACTGATAAGAGTTATGTCATCAGCAAAATCAAGATCTTCTAGTTGGGTCCCATGTACCCAGTCAATACCTGTGTTACCTGTGCAGCATTTTTTCATTATGAAGTCTATTGTAATCCCAAAAAGTAAAGGAGACAGTATACATCCTTGTTTCACGCCTGTTTCAATCTGGAACCATTCACTCATCCCTTCTTCTGTCTTGACTGCACAACCATATCCATTGTATAAGTCCTTAATGATGTTGACAATTTTAGATGGTATTCCATATAGACATAAAATTCTCCATAATGAATCTCTGTGTATGCTATCAAATGCCTTCTTAAAATCTATGAAATTCAGTATTAATGGTTTCTGCTTTTCAATATGTTCTTCAAGTATTATTCTGAGAGTAAAGATCTGGTCGAGACAGCTTCTCCCTTTTCGAAATCCTGCTTGTTCTTCTCTCATTGCAGTATCCACTATATCTTTGAGTCTATTCAAAATGACCTTGCAAAATACTTTTGACACAACTGATATTAAGGTTACTCCTCTCCAGTTGTTACAGTCACTAAGGTTGCCCTTTTTTGGTATTTTCACAATGATTCCCTTCTTCCAATTAGAAGGGACCTTTTCTTCTTTCCAAATCTTGTTAAACATTCTCTGTAGTTGTCTCATGTTGTCACTATTGTTGTGTATACTAGACATAAATAAAGCAAACTGAAAAAAAGTGCACTAAAATCAATTTTTAACAGTTGATTTTTATGATTCACATCAAGGTTTGTGATTCTTATCTTATATCTTATATCCTTCCCGTGCCGTTAGACGTCACATAGGGCTCGCAAAGTAGTTCGCCAATTTTTCCTGTCTTCGGCGAGTCTTTCAACCTCAACAAAGGATTTTATGCCTGTTAACTTGGCCTCTCTTAATAATGTTGTGATTACTTTACTCAAAATAAAAAGATAACAAATGTGTTATAGTTTCAGTTAAGATAAAGGGATAACAAAATGTTACAGTTTTATTGAAGATTTGCAAATATTAATGTCCATTTTTTGTAACTTGTCTGACAATTTTAAAATGTGAAAATTCTCAAAGGTCTGATGGTAAAATTTTTCATTCACTGACTATACAATACACTTACAGGCCATCAACAGTGGAGATGTGAGGGTCACCTGTGACTGAGCAATCTGATGTTGCATCTCTGTCCTTCACTTCCACCTGTGAGTGAATAATGTGCAGTGTTCATTACTTCAGTTTCAACTGAGTAAATGAGATAAGAACAACTGTTTCATACTTAACCCATTGATAATAAAAGTTTCAAGATTTATCTCACTGATAAGAAAAAAAATTCAATTTAACCCATCACTGTCTATCAACTTTTTTTTTTCAGTTTAAAACATGATGACATTTCCCAGAATTCAAAACTAGAAACAGTTCCTGACCACTATAAAACAGAAACTGTAATGCTTAATGTATTAGGTTTCCAGTGATGCAGTATGACACAATGATACTTTATGTTTAAGAAAGCAATAATAAAGGACTGGAATATCCTTTGAACATAAGATAGGTAATGGAAATCCATTAGAAATGGACAAAAAAAGCTAAATGAAATATTCGTGATAGATTTATGTGACTATTGCCAAGAAAGATTAGTCTCTTGTTCAAATAAGAAATACAAACTGTTCCCTACTGACTCCATCACTTGAACAATGCTTAGAATTTGTAAATTTTAAAATGTAATTTAATCCAGCAAATCCAAAGGACATGCAAATAAATGAATGAAGAAGTGAATCGTTTTCTGAAGTGAAGTAATTTGGTTCAAAATCATTACTGTATTCCAGCCAGCCCATCTGTCATGAACAGATAACCTACACCAGCGAGTTAGAGAAAAATACCTATAAAATTCAAAGATTAACAAAGAAGAGATGCACTGAAGTACACCGTACAAAAGATGTCAGTGTGTGAAGGGATAAATAGATGCTCAGATAAGGTTGTACCCATTTTTACATCAGTCAATCATTTGCATGTCTCTTGCAGAACTTTGCCTCCCTAACAGCTCTCCTGTAGGCCTCTCAGCTGTAAGCAAGATGGCCTACTGCTGATGCATCCATTTACAAATTATCAACAATGTTTTGCAGCCATCTTCAGCTTGGTCTTCTCTTTCTTTTTCCCATTATGTACCTTTCCAAGACAGTTTTCTCTAAATACTCATGACATTTAATGTGTCCAAAATATTTAAGTTTCTCTATTTAATCCTCTTTACTAGCCAACCTTCTTCAATATTAAGTTCTTGCAATATGGATATATTTGTTCTTTTTTGTTCCCATGATGTTTGACATCTTTACATACAAGACTAAAATCAAACTAAAAGTAGCTCAATGAAACAAAATAATCATAATGAACTAATTTCACTTTTAAACAAAATAATCATAATGAACTAATTTCATTTTTAAAAATTATGTTTATGATTTAACAAGTTCTTTCCTTGAATACATAACACAATATTTATGTTTCAATACACATGAAATATAAATTCACCTCTGAGATTTGTGACTATACAACAAAATATCAAATAAAAACCACTCACCTCTACAGAATTCACAACTTTGGTCCACTGTAGAACACTTGTCACCTGCAGTGTTACACTGACTTCCAGTAACCTCTTCTGTGTTTTGTCCTTTAAACCATCCACACTTGCTTGCACTGAGATCTTCACCCCATTCAGCCAGGTCAGTGAAGTAATGAGAACACCACAAGTAGGTATGTTAGAATCATTTTGTGAAACTGCATTCAGGACAATGAGAGCTTGTGGAAATCTTTGCTGGCTAAGACACTGGAGATGTAAGAAAATATATTCACATCAGACATAAAAATCATATTTCAGTTACCTTGTTTGTTTTGTCAGTTGTCATCACTTTAGTTTTCTTTGCATTAAGATAGAGGTTCTGCTCTTCGCTGTTCTTGCGGACTGACATAATTAGTTTTTCCATTCCTTCTTGTGTTGTGGACAGCAATACTGTGTCATCAGCATATCTAATCTCTGGTATTTCATAACCTCCAACTGTTATGGCATCGTAATATTCTTTGTCTACATCTTCTCTAACATTCCTCATTATATTTTCCGTATACAAGTTAAATAAGTAGGGTGACAATATAAATCAAGTAGCAACAGAAAATAAAAATTAATATATTTTATTTTGAAAAAATATAAAATGAAAAACTTTAAATAGATGATATTTAAGTATCATAAGCAATCTTCATATTTTATACTTTCACATAATTAAGTTTCTACTACTGACAATTATTCAGAATTCTAATCACAGTATTACTAAATATATTGTAAATGGCATATCTAATTGTTTTTTGCTTTCGCAGAATTAGGCTACATATAAAATACAAACAACTAATAATTAAGAATCGTAGGTCATCATCATTATCATTATCACTGTCTTCAGTTATACTGTAAGATGAGAACTGCATCATACCTTTATTTCTTTACCACTGTCAGTGAAAATGGTACTGATTGTGAAGAAGCATTCACTTTCTGATGCATTTCGAGGGCAGAAGATACGAGGTGGCAATGACGATCGAACTGTCAGTGGAGAAGAACCTTCACCTTCTGTTACTGTGATCTTTGTCTCAGTGACCTGAAAACATTGAGTAAGAATCTCAGGCAATCAATTCATGATTTAGTAATCAAATTAGATTAACAATAATGAGAAAACACTTAATGACTGCAAAAGAATAGTTAACTGTTATTATACTGTTGGCTATAAACAGCTTAAAAAAATAAAAATAAAAATAAAATAACTGCAATCATACAGGTTTGTTCCATAGTTGGAAGAAGTTCATAACTTTAAACTCTTGTAAATGCTAAAATGGGCATTGCATCATATCCTAGTAAGACACTGTGGCTGTGTTGTTTAATTATAAAAATATTTATGTGGTTCTGGGTTATTTAATTAAGATGACTGATGGATACTGCCAGTTTTCTCAAAATATCTAATGAGCAAAATCTGATTTCCTTGAAAATGTGAACTAGAGTTCTCTGCAGCTGTTCTTGATGAGACTGAAGAACACCATTATATAATGCAAGGAGCAAATTCCAGTAGCTTGAATGAAATCCTGGAGTGGTTCCAAGAACCTGGCAAACTTAACCATCACTGCTATCATTTCAAGCCCTATCCAATTGACTGGTTGAAGGAGCTCAACTCTTTGTTAACCAGGAGCACCATCATCTTGACACCCAAAAGGCATGTAAGAAGTGGTATGTCTCAGCACAGTGAGGTATGCTATCATATGTTGTTGAAGCTTAATAAACTTCAACTTCTTTAGATACACGAAAAGCATAGCATGAACTCTGAAGCTAGGAAATATAAGGATTTACAAATATTTACAAGAGGTAAAACTAAATTAGAAATATACAAGCAACTCACAATTAATTCAGCTGTGAATGCTTCACTGAGTCGCTCTGGTCCCCATGTGTTGTTACAATCACTGCTAACACAAGCTGACACACCACATGTTATCTGAGATGGTTAAAGAGGGAACTATTATAAAGAACAAATAAAAAATCATATCTCTAGGTTTTCTGTCAAATCATGTTTTAATATGCTAGAAATGTATTAAATTGTGAATTGTAATATCAAATATTTTACTGTTTAAAACATGACTGACTATTATAAAATGAGGTTTGTTGTGCTTATCTAGGGTTTGCTATTTCAAATTATTGTTTGCTGTGCCAGACTGGTTTGCTATGCAAGACTATAGTCTGTAATGCTAAATTTTCTGTGGTTTATTTGCTAACATGTGGGTCAATGTGCTATTATTCCATAGAGTCACCTTGATAATTCTGTGCTGAATGATTGCTGTTTCTGCTGCAATTGATAAAATTAGTAAGAGCACAAACCTTGTCACCATAATTCAAAATACCAAAAGATTCCTCTTCTAGATAGCTGTTGGTACGATTTCCTAACACTTGTGAGGAAATCTTGTCATCATTTCTATACCAGTTTACTGAATAGATGTACTCTTCTTCCCCTTGCCTCTTCAGGGCAGTGAAGCTGCATAGGAATTTGATAGGAGATGTGGCATTTTCTGTCTGAAGTTTCATATTTGGCTTTTCTTCAAATGTTGGAACAGCTAGAGACAAAATATATAAATATATGTAATAAAAGCTTAAACCAGACAAAAAAGGCATACTTTTCAATCTAAAACTATAATTCAGTAAACATGAAGCTGTTTAAATTCTGTAGCCACCAATGGCTGAGCAAAGGAGAAGCACAATACAAAAAAAGAAAAAAAAAATATTTAGAACCAGCTGAAACCAGAGGGACAACCATGAGTAGTGATATCAGATTTGACATCTTCATACCAGTGAGCATGTTTCAAACTGTAGGAAGCACACTACTGTTGTTATCTTTTTTTACATATATGAAGAACAGATTTTTTTAACATATATGAACAACTTTTGTACACATATGCAGTTACTTTCTGTATTGAATGCATGTATAAGAGTGAAAGGTAAATGTCTTATTCTATTTTGTTTCATCTTTTTAATGATAATTATGTTTGTTATATGTGCAACATATTCATAGAATGTCTGGAACCGAGAGAAAGTTGTATGATAAAATGCAGAATATCAGATGGACCTGCATGCCCAATTCTTATCCTTTGGAAATAAAGATCAATCAGTCAATCAATCAATCAATTGTATTATCTCCATCAAATATTTCCAACCATGGATGCAAAACCAGGTTTTTCCTTCCTGTTGCATCTAGCAGTCCCTTTTTAAAAGCCTCACTAGAGGTAAAAATTCAAGAGTTTTTCTGTTTTGCACACTTTTAAAGATTGTCAGCAGCCAGCAGTTATTTCTCTAACATTTGTCAAAAAATCATCATTGTTCCTCTTCACTATTAGCTGATGCAAATTTTAGTGAGTCTCTGATCTTTAAACCTCATAAAAGATAACTGTTAAATTACATAGGAGGTAAATCTCTAAACTACAAAACAGACAGCTATATAAATCACATTGTAGGTAATTCTCTAAACTACATAACAGATAGGCATGATACTGACCACATCACACTTTCATGTGCTGAAGGTCATGGAAAATATGGGCCTAACACCATGTTCCCCAATATGCCTTAATGGCATGGAAACGGGAATTTTACCTTTTTTTCACATTACAGATAGCTATATAAATCACATTGTAGGTAATTCTCTATACTACACAATAGTTAACTTTTAAATGACATGAGAGGTAATTCTCTAGATGTCATAACAGATAGCTCTATAAATCACATGAAATATGGTGCTCTAAACCATACGTCAGATAATTCCCCAAACCACATGATAGATATCTGGCATTCACATACTGAGATATTTATTTAAGTGTCATATTTTTTGACAGTTCTTTCTTGGAGTAGTGAGTTTCTTCCTCCTTTCTAACAGTGCTAACAACACAACTATTGTGTGCTTCAACATGGATATCAAGAAATTCATATACAATGAGCAGGATGATATGGAAGGTGGCTAATACCACCCACCTGGAATATTGGTTATTACAACAAGTGGGCCAAATGCTAACAAGATGTTACATGCCTATATGTACAGCATTCTTGCCAGACCTGCCGGCATGGGACAAAATGGAGTTGCAACCCTCAGCAGGTTCGGAAGTAAAAATAAATGGTACACAACCTTAACACAAGCCACTCATACAGCACATTACAATACCCTGCATGGGAAAACATTCATTCTGGATGACAAGAAACTGAATATTATGACTGAACATATGGACAAAGAAGGAAATCTTACATTGGTTGTCCCCAGCTTCAAAGCCACAAATGGTGAAATGTTTAGTTACCTTCCTGACAGGTGATGAGGAAGCTGAAATCTCAAGAGTGGAAAAAGCCCACCACAAGTGGTCCTTTTTCTGTTGCCAAAAACCAGAAATACCACATTTCATGCTCATCATGAATTCAGCCAAACAAAAGAACTCAAGATTTTCATCACAGAACAAAGATGGAAGCCACTGTGTTCAATATGCCAAAGCAACACTTACTGGGCCAGCATGTGCCAACAAAAACAAATCTCAGCACCCAAGAACCAGAGCAGACAAGCAACAAACATGGCAGAACAACCCCTTGATACTAGAGAGCTGGAGAGAACTCCATGAAAAGAAGACATACATACCCAAGCTCAAACCATTCACGCACAAACTTATACATGAAGACCAACAATACAGTGTAGAAAACAGAAACATACATCAGCATACACATTTCATACAAGATATCATAAACAACACACACCAGAAGTTACTATCAGTTGTCAGTTCTTTCTTTAGATCAGAAGAAAGCTTTTGATAGTGTCACACACAAGACATTACTCCACTGCAAAATAGGAAATTACTTTAGAGAATGGATTCACATTCTCAAGAGCAAAGTCTTAATAAATCATACACTTATAGAGACTTTCAGACTAACTAGATCTGTTAGGCAGGGCTTTCCCCTCTCCCTTTTACTGTATGTACTCACTCTAGAATCACTTCTAGAGAAAATCATACAAGACAAAACAATTCAGGGAACAGTCATAACTGGAAGGGTAGAGAAAAACTTGCTTCTGTAAGCAGACAACACTCTCTTTTTCCCACTAACATACAGACTAATAGCGAACATTCTAGAGACATTCAGAGTTTGGCAAAAGTAATGGAGTCAAACTAAACATACAGAAGTTGGTAATAATAGGGATAGGCAAATGACAGAACAAAAGGGACTACCCCTTTCGCCTCACACACACAGACAACATAAAGCCTTATGGCATCACTTTCCCAACACACCCAAACAAAACACCCAATCTCACATGGGAGAAACTTGTGCACAAATCACAGACATGATGAACAGGCACAGATATAAAACTTCAATGATATTTGGTAGAAGCACAGTAGTGAACACTTACATTATTCCAAAAATTATCTACACAGCTACAGTACTAGACCCTCCACAACAGACAATCTATGAAATCAACAAACAGATTAGATGCTTCATCTTCACAAACACTATACACAGCATCAAACATAAAACTCATACAGGACAAACTAAGTGATCAACCACATAGGCTGCATCATCAAACATCTGAAACAGCACATGCTAGCCCACTGCTACATGGGATTCAGACTATCAAATCTGCTTCCACCAAACAACTCACAACTATACCATTTTAGGACACTGCCACTCTTTTACAAAACCTATATTCACACCATCCATTGTAATGAAACACTCATACACCATAAAACAAATTGCATTTACAAACATTTAATAAGAAACCAGGTACCTCCACTACATCTCAGGATCAAAAGAGGATAGAGATATCACAAACCTTTCACAAACTTCCATCTTAGAAATACCACACCAAAAGTGAGAGAAATTACATTTAGACTTATTTACATAACATTATCCACACAGAGAAAAGCACACAGATCCAAACAGACATCATGTCAGCTATGCAGGAACAACATTCAAGACACAGAGGAGCACATATTTTATGAATGCAGTACAATCACACCAATTATAGCAACACTATGGAACATAATAGAAACAAACATAGCATAAAGGATAGACATATTTATAGCTATTATGCTAAATATTATTCTTGTAACTCAGCTGGACACACACACACCAAATTACTGGTCCAGCTCACAGAGTTCAGGTACTTGGTGTAGATGTGCACAAACAAATCTAGAATTTAAGTTCTGCACATTTAGTCCTAGAATTTTCTCAGATGTTTCAGCAAAGGGAATTGAAAATTATGACATGCTGTAATCCTGCAAGAAATTAAGTTTTTTACGGTAGCCAGAGTATGAGATATATTTCAACTGGAGAAAGATTAACTGAAATATGTTTACCAGAATGCCATTTATGCTTTACAAACACTAACAGAAAGAGCTTTAGAAGTACAGAAAGATCTCTACTTATGATTCATTGATTACACCAAGACATTTGACAAGGTGAAACATAATGAAATTATTAAAATGCTTGAAGACATCAATATAGACAGCAAAGACCTGAGGATTATAAAACATCTATACTGGCAGCAAGAAGCAGCAATTCGAGTTGAAAATAAAATTGGAAAATATCAACCTATAAAACAAGGGGTGCAACAAGGATGTGTACTATGTCCAGACCTTTTCTCTCTGTACAGCAAGAATATTCTAAGAACAATCATCACAGAACCAGGCATAAGAAATTGGAGGATACAATATTAACAACCTTCGGTATGCTGACGACACAGTACTGATAGCTGAGAACCAACAAGACCTGCAAAATCTCTTGGATAACTAATGAAGAATGTATGAGAAGAGCTGGAGAGACAAAAAACCTTGTCAAAAAGATAAGAGAGAGACAATGTACTTTCATAGGACATGCAATGAGAAGAGGGGGCATAGAAAATATTATAACAACAGGAAAAATATAAGGAAGAAGATCGAGAGGAAGACCAAGAGAAATGATACTGGACAGTCTGACGGGATGGTGTGAGAAGAGATCACCAACTGAACTGATGGCCTGCATGAAGGATCGGGTACTCTGGAAAAGCATAATAGCCAACGCCAGTCGGCACGGCACCTGATGATGATGATGATGATGAGCTCTTCTCATACATTCTTCATTAGTTATTTTTTTTTCCCCTGAGAACAACTGTGTTAAGAGCACACTTATCTTAACACAGTGTTTGTGAGACAGGGAACATAGATCTGTTTGCTTAAAAACTCTGACCTACCTCTGTAGCCCAGAAACTTGTAGCAATCAACACTAATTGTAATTGTTATTTTTGCAAAATGTAATGTCAGGTTGGTGGACGGATGGGGACATGGAGATCTCTGGCGGGGATGAGGGAAGTCTGGTGTGAAACCAATGAATCCAGGACGTGACAAGCCTATGGGTCTTTACAACAATGGCTATCAGAATGATGTGAACAAAACAGAGCCAGTAGACCATAGGTGGCGGGGAATGGATATCGTTGAAGCACTCATCAGATTCCTCATCTCAGAGTCAGAGTGTCTTTGTGGAACTGTCTCAAACCATCTGACATGGAGAAGGGGTTTAAGTACAGCCACCAGAGGCTGGAAAACAAAGTTTTGGCCAGGCCAGCCACACTGTCTTCATGGCAGTCCGAGCAAGACCACAGTCTGCCCTAGCAAGGAAAGGTGCTGAAGTCGGAGTTACCCAGCCAAAAGGCGCATCGCAAAAATCAGGGTAACACGCATTATCGCTAATGAAATGTCTATATCTACAGTTTTCAAACATGGTGCTCGCCCTGTGAAGACTAACCAGGCAGGTGCAGTGCCGGGCCCCCTGCCTCGAAAGGGTCCACCCAATGCTACTGGAGGTCCTCTCAGTTCGTCTTGTGGAGTCAGGAGACATGAGAGTAGAGCTACTGGCCAAAAAATACAACAGAAGAAAACAGCCAAAAAGCAAGAACTTAAAATAATGCAGTGGAATGCTGAGGGTGTCAGCAGTGTTAGAGATGGCTATAGCAAAAAGGTTGAACTAGAGAACATACTTTTTGCAGAGCAGGTAAGTATATGCTGCATACAGGAGACACACCTAACCAAAGATGCCGCCTTTAAAATCAGAGGCTACCAGTGCTTTAGATCAGACCGACAGGACAGAAGAAAAGGAGGAGTACTCACACTTGTTAAGAATAACATCAGCGCATGTCAGGTGGGAGTGTACATGGAAGGAGCCGAGTACCAGATGATCCATCTAAAAAGTAGTAATACAGATTTCCACCTCCTTAACTATTACTGTCCTAATGACCGCCCACTTGCTTTAGGAACAATCCCACACAAAGAGAGACTGATGGTCTGTGGTGATTTTAACAGTCATTCCCAGAGCTGGGGCTATGACCACATAGACAAGAGAGGAGAGGAAGTTGAGAGCTGGCAGGATGATAATGGACTTCTCCTGATCAACCAGCCAATGGATGCCCCAACATTTTACTCAAGGGCTTGGCATACAAAATCAACACCAGATCTGGCATTCCACTCTCCAGATCTGAAGTGGAACATTACACGTGAAGTTGGAAAACAACTTGGAGGTAGCGACCATCGACCAGTCTTCCTGACAATAGAAAATGAACTCCTTAACACCAGTAACCCTCTCCCCAGATGGAACTATAAAAAAGCAAACTGGACAATGTACAGACATCGTACAGGTATCCTGGTGGGACAGCTGTCCATAGAAGGTAAGGATATTAACAGCATAGTGAAGGAGTTCAATGCTTGTATCCTTCAGGCCGCTCGTGAAACCATTCCCAGAGGAGCTCGCAGGGACTATAAACCATACTGGTCTAGTGAGCTGGGAAAACTCCATGATGACGTGGAAGCAGCTCGAAAGCAAGCAGAAAATAGACCATGCCAAGAACACCACAATAATTACCAACATTCTAAAGCCAAATTTCAGAGAGCAAAGCTGCAAGCCAGACGGGAAAGTTGGAGAGAGAAAACAGAGTCCCTAAACTTTGAAAAGGATGGAAGGAAACTGTGGAAACTAATCAAACAGTTAAATGATGAGAGTACTGGAAGAAGTACAAAGATTACACTAATAGAGGATGGGAAAACTCTTACAGGTAAGCAGGTAGCAGATCACTTTGCTCGCATGTTTGCACAGGACTGCAACATTGATATCCACCCAGAGAAGGAGCGTACAGTGCGCATCGAGCCACAGAAAGAGGAGGAACAAGTCAGAAAAGTGGAGGTCATGGATGCACCAATCACACGCAGTGAGTTAGACCTAGCAGTTAGTAAACTGAAACCAAGGAAATCACCAGGACCAGATGGAGTGTCCAATGAAATGATCAAGAACCTGGGAGTGGCAGCAATGGGAAAGCTGTTGGATATTTTCAATATGTGCTGGAGCACAGGTAAGTTACCTCAAATCTGGAAGGAAGCAAGCATGGTACCACTGCTAAAACCAGGAAAAAACAGTGATACTGCTTCCAGCTACAGGCCAATCAGTCTCACTAGCTGCCTATGCAAAACGATGGAACGCATCATTGACCTGAGGCTAAAATGGTACCTAGAAAGTGAAAACCTTCTCGTTCCACAACAAGCAGGATTTAGGCAGTACTACAGTACGGAAGATCAAGTGACCTATCTCTCTCAAGAGATTGAGGATGCATTCCAAGAGAAAAACCTTGTACTAGCAGCGTGGATAGACCTGAAGAAAGCCTTTGATAAAGTATGGAAAAAAGGTCTGTTGTGGAAACTAAGAAACTGCAATGTGAATGGAAGACTGTACAACTGGATAAAGTCCTATTTACACAATAGAAGAGCTAGAGTAGTAATGGATGGACACAAAAGCCAGAAAGTACTTCTGCGACACGGTGTACCACAAGGAGGAGTCCTTTCGCCTACACTATTCCTTGTATTCATTAATGACCTGGTCAAGGAACTTCCCTATGGAATCAAAGCAGCACTGTATGCAGATGATCTGGTCATGTGGTGTACAGATGAATATGCGACAGTTGCTACACAGAGACTCCAAAGAGCAGCAGACATCTTGACATCATGGACAAACAAATAGTGTGTAAGTATCAACACAGAAAAATCAAGTACCACTCTGTTCACCCTCTCATCTAAACAGAAAGCAGGTAAGATCTTTGTAAATGAAATACCCTTAAGGATGGACAACCAACCCACTTACTTAGGAGTGACTCTTGACTCAAAACTGACTTGGAAGCAACACATCAACAGTGCAGAAGCAAAAGCCAGAAGAAAACTAGCCATATTAAGAAAATTAAGTGGGACTACATGGGGAGCTAGTGAAAGAATCCTCAAGAACGTATATCAGCAAAGTATTCTACCACATTTAGAATATGGCTCAACATCTTGGTGCACAGCATCAAACACTACGCTGCATAATCTAGACAAGGTTCAAAATCAGTCACTACAGATTATCACAGGTGCCATGAGGTCCACACCAATAGTAGAAATGCAGAAAATAGTTGGTGTTCAACCGCTAAAGGAACGTAGAGACACAAAGGTCATGACCATGGGAGAAAAATTCCTTAGCTCTGTAAGCCATCCCCTGAAGGAGAGATTCAATAACTTGGCATTAGGACGGCTTAAAAGAAGCAGCTTCATTCATCAGGCCAAGCGTATGCGTAAGCTGATACCTGACCTTCCAACTGTAGTCACTCCATTATCATCTGTACCAGAGCATACACCATGGAAAGAAGCAGATTATACACAAATAACTATTCAGACTGAAGTGAAAGGTGTGCAGAATGGTGAGATGCAGAGCAGTCTTGTAAGATCAGTAGCCACACTTAGTGTTCTAGATGACAAATATCCATGTGACACCTGGATACGTGTGTATACAGATGGATCTGCACATAATGCCATAAAAATGGTGGGGCAGGAGCATATATTGAATATCCAAACAACACCATTGACAAGATTTCCATACCCACTGGTAAATACTGCAACAACTTTGATGCAGAAGTTAGGGCAATTATTGCTGCAGTTGAAAAACTATCAGACTCCAGAATTGATACATGTCCTGTAGTAATTCTCACAGATGCAAGATCAGTACTGGAGGCTCTTCAGTGCAACAAACTACCAGACCTTAAGGATGCCTTGTCAAAAATTGGCTTACAACATGGAGTCACTTTGCAGTGGATTCCCTCCCACTGTGGGATACCAGGCAATGAGAAAGCTGACCATCTGGCCAAAGAGGGCACTGAAATGGAGCAACCAGACATACCAGTCACCTATAATCAGAAGAAAAGCATGATAAAAACCTACAGGAAGCCACAAACACCACCACATGATGACTATCACATGCTAAACAGAAAGGAACAAGTCACCATCTTCCGTCTCCGAACAGGACACAGCCGACTCCGAAGTCATATGTATACAAAGTTTAAGGTTGGTACTACTAATTTATGTACATGTGCCCAGGTGCCCCAAACCGTGGAACATATCCTCCAGAACTGCATCAACTACGAGACACTGAGAAATAATTACTGGCCCAGTGAAACCACTAAAGATGATAAGCTGTACGGTTCCATACATGAGTTACAAAAAACAGTGAAATTTATCCAAGAGACAGGACTGCAGATATAGACAGACAGTGCGAACGAAGAAGAAGAAGAAGAAGAAGTTATTTTTTTGCTGTCCAGGGGATTCGCAACATTCTTCTAATAAATCACATTTCTGCTGCTTCCAATGATTTTTGTGCAGACTTGCCTATTGTCCATGATTCACTTCCATATAACAAGATAGGTTCAATATAGCATTTTAGGACTCGTTTTCTAACATTCATTGATAAAGATGTGTTAGCTAATATATTTCTCATTCTCTGAAATGCAGTCTTTGCTTGGCCTATTCTGTTCCTAATTTCTGTTCTGCATTTCCCATCTGAAATTACTACTGCTCCAAGGTATTTGAATTTCTGCACCTGCTTTAGAATGGTTCCGTTTAATTTAATACTGCATGCTGGTGGATTCTGTTTCTTAGATATAACCATAGTCTCTGTCTTTTTGATGTTCAAAGTAAGGCCTTTCTGTTCACTTTCTTTGGCGACTTTATCCAAGAGATTTTGCAGGTCTTGTTGGTTCTCAGCTATCAGTACTGTGTCGTCAGCATACCGAAGGTTGTTAATATTGTATCCTCCAATTTTTTATGCCTGGTTCTGTGATGATTGTTCTTAGAATATTCTCGCTGTACAGAGAGAAAAGGTCTGGACATAGTACATATTCTTGTTGCACCCCTTGTTTTATAGGTTGATATTTTCCAATTTTATTTTCAACTCGAATTGCTGCTTCTTGCTGCCAGTATAGATGTTTTATAATCCTCAGGTCTTTGCTGTCTATATTGATGTCTTCAAGCATTTTAATAATTTCATTATGTTTCACCTTGTCAAATGTCTTGGTGTAATCAATGAAGCATAAGTAGAGATCTTTCTGTACTTCTAAAGCTCTTTCTGTTAGTGTTTGTAAAGCATAAATGGCATTGTGTGTTCCCTTTCCTTCAACAAATCCAAACTGTTTATCTGCTATTTCCATTTGTATCTTTTTCCTTGTTCTTCTCATAATTATTCTCAGAAGTAGCTTCGTTATGTGACATGAGAGGCTGATAGTCCGGTGGTCGTCATAATCCTTTGCACCTGGTTTCTTTGGTAGTGCTATAAACATGGATTTAATCAGGTCACTGGGAATATAACCACTGTTGTAAATATCATTCAGTAACTTGGTTATTATTTTTATTCCTGTTTCCTCTAGTGCCTCTATTTCTTCTATTGTTATATTATCAGGCCCAGTCGCTTTTCCTTTCTTCATGTGTTTGATGGCATCTATGATTTCATCTTCAAGTATTGGAGGTCCATCACAGTTTTCAGTATCTGGTGTTAATTCTGGTCTTTCTCCTCCATATAGCTCACCAATATACTCTGTCCACCTGTCCACAATGTCTTCTTTTCCCATTAACATTTTACCTTCTTTCGATTTCAGGCATCCTGTGGTATATTTTGTTTTCCTGCCTGTGAGTTCATTAATTCGTTTGTGCATGTTTTTGGTGTCTTTATTATGAGAGTCCTCTATCTGTCTGCACTGTTCATTTAACCACACTTCTTTTGCTTCTCTGCATTTGCGTCTTATTTCTTTATTTATCTTGCTATATTTTTCCTTGTTATTTTTACTCCTCCTCCTCTTGTCCATCAGTCCTAAGATGTCGTCTGTCATCCATTTATTTTTAGGGGCTTCTTTTTTTGGTGGTATTATCTCCTTAACAGTTTGGTGGATAGAATCTCTTAACATTTCCCATTGTTCATCTATACTATTTATCTTTGCTATTGCATTGTATCTATTTGTTATAATAACTTTGTATTGTTCTCGCAGTTCTTGGTCATTTTTAAGATTTTTTGATGTTTCTCACTTTTCTTCCTGCTTTCTTTAGCTTTATTCTAACTTTTCCACAGAGTGGATCATGGTCACTATTGCAGTCAGCTCCTGGCATGGTTTTTGTTGTCAGTAATGCATTGCGGAATTGTTTGTTGATTAATATGTAGTCTATTTGGTTAAATGTCCACTGTTGTAGTTCCCAAGAATAGTTATGCTTGAACAGAATAATCAATTCATCATGAACGATGTTAATGGATGTTACTCTGGAACAGCCTCGTCCAGTAGGGCAGCTCATGAGCCACAGGTGAGGCCAGATCGTCATCAAGCTACTGGTGGCAAAAGTTCAAAATAGCAGCATGGAATGTTAGAACTTTATTCCAGGCTGGAAAATTAGAAAATGTAAAGATGGAAATGGAAAGGATGAAGATCAACATATTAGGAATGAGTGAAGTTAGATGGACAGGTGCAGGGAAGATAAACTCAGATAAATATACAATAATATATTCTGGAAATGGTTAGCGGGGTAGGGGTATCCCCTATCAAAGGAGAAGTAAGACGCCTCCTTACCTCTGTTAGTCTACGGGACACCCTTGGGCAAGGTGGAGTACCCGTATAGCCCCCCGATCAGGGTGACGTGAAGCCATGGGAGCAGGTGGTGGATGGAATGGGAGAGCAGCTGACAGATAATGTTGGTTATGGTCACCATTCTATGATGGTAGGCAGATGATCTCAATGTAGGGACAATGGCTACGATCACTGACTAGTACAGTCACTGCCCGGAAGGAAAGCAATGGTAAACTACCTTCTGGAAACATACCAAGAAACCCAAGCAGCAATCATGGAAAGTCAAATAGGAAAAAGATCTGGTGGTGAGTCCCCCAGGCCAGATAGATCTAATTTTAACACTGGGGAAGAGTGTGAGGCAGAGGTCGGTACTAGTAATTGTGATGACGGACAAAATCCTGACGGTGTTACCAAGGAAAACCCCTGTATCAAACTAAAAAGAAAAATAAGAGTAGGAACATGGAATGTAAGAAGTATGTATGAGGGAAAATATCAAGTAATAAGTGACGAGATGAAAAGAACGCGGATACACATTTTGGGAATCTGCGAACATCGATGGAAAGGATCAGGACACTTTAAGAGCGAGAATGATAATATATTTATATATTCTGGCGGAGAAGTAGGAGGAAAGAATGGAGTGGCTTTTTATTTGGACAAATCAACATCAAAAGCATTACTAGGCTACAATCCAGTAAGTGATAGAATCCTAACAATCAGACTTAAGGGCATTCCTAGAAATGTAACAGTCATCCAGGTATATGCACCTACATCAGCAGCAGAAGAAGATGAAGTAGAACATTTTTATAACACACTGCAGACGACAATGGACCAGGTACGGAAAAATGATATTGTATTTATAATGGGTGATTTTAATGCAAAAATTGGTACAGAAAGAGCAGAAGATGAAGGACAAGTTGTAGGGAAATTTAGCATAGGACACAGAAATGAGGCAGGTGACAATCTAATGGCGTTTTGTATGGAAAATGAGCTAATGATCGCTAACACACTTTTTAAACAACATCCAAGAAGACTTTACACATGGACATCACCTGATGGGAAAACCAGGAATCAAATAGATTACATTTTAGTGCAGAGAAGGTGGAGGTCAAGCATAACATCAGCAAAAACTTTACCAAGTGCTTATTGTGACACGGACCATGAGTTATTAATAGCAGACATGAAGATAAAGATAAAAAAGTTAGTTATGGGATCAAGACCACTCCGCTTTGACCTTACAAATATACCAGAACAATACGGTATAGAAGTGAAGAACCGTTTCGAAATCCTGATGGCTGTACAGGAAGAGATGACACCAGATGAATTGGCTACGCAGGCCAAAGATATCTTAGTAACAACAGCTAAAGACATGGTTCCAGTAAAGAAAACACAAAAGAATAGATGGATCACAGCAGGTACACTAGAACTGATAAAACAATGTAGAGAAATGAAGACGCAATGGAGAGTGACAAACAACAACAAAGATAAATATAAAACTTTAACAAAAGAAGTACGAAGAAACATAAGAAAAGACAAAAAACAATACATACAAGATTGTTGTGAAAGAATAGGAGAACATCAGAGGTGTGGAAGAGATAGTGAAATGTTTAAAGAAATGAAGACATTGACGAGAAATGTCACACCTAAGCTAAATGTAATTTGTGATGAGATGGGGAATACCCTGACAGAGACAGAGGAAATTCTGGAAAGATGGAAGGAATATTGCAAAAGAATGTATGAAACAACCGACTGTGGAAGCAGAAATCAACAGTGTGAATTCTTATTGGAGGAGAAAGAACCCGAGCTGACAATGGAAGAAGTTTTATGGGCAATAAAGAGTCTGAAAAATGGTAAATCACCAGGATGTGATGAGATAACCGCTGAATTTATTAAAGCAGGAGGAAAGGAGTGTGCAACAATCTATCATGCACTATGTAAAAAGATATGGCATTCAGGTATTTGGCCAAAAGAATGGAAAAGAACTGTATTCATACCACTGCCAAAAAAGGGTAACCTGAAATTATGCACCAACTACAGAACTGTTGCCCTGATTAGTCATGCCAGTAAAATTCTGTTAAAAATCATAATGGGTAGACTTCGAAAGAAAATAGAAGAAGTCAATATGGTCCAAGCTGGCTTCAGGCAAGGAAGAGGATCAAGAGATCATATATTCAATCTAAGATTAATAATAGAGAAATGCAGGGAGTTTAATGTGAATCTATATTTATCCTTTATAGACTACTCAAAGGCATTTGATTGTGTACAACACCAGAAACTTTGGGAAATAATGGAAAAAATGGGATTTCCAACACATTTGATACAATTAACATCACTGCTGTATTTAGACCAACAAGCAGCAGTAAGAATAAATGGTGAAACAACAACTTGGTTTGACATAAAACAAGGGGTCCGTCAGGGGTGCATATTGTCACCCTACTTATTTAACTTGTATACTGAAAATATAATGAGGAATGTTAGAGAAGATGTAGACAAAGAATATTACGATGCCATAACAGTTGGAGGTTATGAAATACCAGAGATTAGATATGCTGATGACACAGTATTGCTGTCCACAACACAAGAAGGAATGGAAAAACTAATTATGTCAGTCCGCAAGAACAGCGAAGAGCAAAACCTCTATCTTAATGCAAAGAAAACTAAAGTGATGACAACTGACAAAACAAACAAGGCAACTGAAATATGTATCAGTGAGGAAAAACTGGAAGAAGTGGAGAGTTTTGAATATCTTGGATCACTACTAACTAATAATGGAGATACAATGAGGGAAATTAAAAGGAGGACATCTATTGCTCTTCAGAAAGTAAAACAAATAAAGAATCTGTGGAGAGGAGCAGACAGAACCACAAAAATAAGATTTTTAAGGGCATGCATCTTTCCCATCGCAACATATGCCTGTGAGACCTGGACACTTAACAAAACAGCTGAGAAACACATAAATGCCTTTGAATGTAAATGCTATAGAAGAGTTCTCCAAATATCGTGGACACAAAAAAGAACAAATATATCTATACTACAAGAGCTTAATATTGAAGAAGGCTGGCTAGTAAAGAGGATTAAAGAGAGAAAACTTAAATATTTTGGCCACATTAAACGTCATGATAATTTAGAGAAGACCGTATTGGAAGGATACATAATGGGAAAAAGAAAAAGAGGAAGACCGAAACGAAGATGGCTGCAAGACATCGTTGATGATCTGGAAATGGATGCAGCAGCAGCAGGCCATCTTGCTCACAACCGAGAGGCCTACAGGAGTGCTGTTTGGGAGGCAAAGTTCCGCAAGGGACATGCAAAGGAATGAATGAATGATATTCTGGAAGTGAGAAACATGAACCCGGAGTAGGAATTATATTTGATGAACAAATGGCAAGGACAACTGTAGGATATCTGAACATCTCGGACAGAGTCCTGCTAGCCCAACTGAAAGGACAACCAATAAACATAAATATTATACAAGTGTACGCTCCAACATCTGAAAGTTCTGAAGAAGATCTACAGATATTTTATAATGACATAGAGACAGCACTAAAACACACAAAGTCACATAAAGTTACCATAGTCATGGGAGATTTTAATGCCAAAGTTGGTAAAGGAAGAACTTCAGACATCGTTGGTGACTATGGACTGGGGGAGAGGAATAACAGAGGTTATAAATGAATTGAATGGGCAAGAATACACAGCATGGTTGTAGGAAACACCTGGTTTAAACAACATCCTCAAAGACTGGCAACGTGGTGCAGATTGTACACAAATAACTATTCAGACTGAACTGAAAAGTGTGCAGATTGGTGAGATGTAAAGCAGTCTTGTAAGATCAGCAACCACACTTTAGTGTGCTAGATGACACATATCCATGTGACACCTGGATATTTGAATATCCAAACAACACCACTGACAAGATTTCCATACCCACTGGAAAATACTGCAACAACTATGATGCAGAAGTTAGGGCAATTATTGCTGCAGTTGAAAAACTATCAGACTCCAGAACTGATACATGTCCTGTAGTAATTCTCACAGATGCAAGACCACTACTGGAAGCTCTTCAGTGCAACAAACTACCAGACCTTAAGGATGCCTTGTCAAAAATTGGCTTACAACATGGAGTCACTTTGCAATGGACTCCCTCCCACTGTGGGATACCAGGCAATGAGAAAGCTGACCATCTGGCCAAAGAGGGCACTGAAATGGAGCAACCAGACATACCAATCACCTATAATCAGAAGAAAAGCATGATAAAAATCTACAGGAAGCCACAAACACCACCACATGATGACTATCACATGCTAAACAGAAAGGAACAAGTCATCATCTTCCGTCTCCGAACAGGACACAGCTGACTCCGAAGTCATTTGTATACAAAGTTTAAGGTTGGTACTACTAATCTATATACATGTGCCCAGGTGCCCCAAACTGTGGAACATATCCTCCAGAACTGCACCAACTATGAGATACTGAGAAATAATTACTGGCCCAAGGAAACCGCTAAAGAAGATAAGCTCTATGGTTCCATACATGAATTACAAAAAAAACAGTGAAATTTATCCAAGAGACAGGACTGCAGATATAGACAGGCAATGCATATTAAAAAGAAAAGAAAAAGAAGAATAAGTTACTTGAGGAATGTAAATAAACTTTAATTTTTTTAAAATCTGGCATCCACTGTACAGAAACTAGTATAAACTCCATATAATTTGCATTTCATGGACTTTTTATGCCAGATAAAAAGCTTAATTGTAGTAAACAATTAATACAGAGAGGACTTATGTGAGCCACAAATTGCACAAACACAACTGTACCACACGTAATGTACATGATAAAGTAACTTACTGTAGCTAATATTGAATGCAGCAGCTGTGTTCTCTGTACTATAGATCACATCAAAGCCATCAATCAGAATTTTTGAAAACACTGATTTATTGAAGTTAGTTCCAATGGTGATATCCATATTGGTCTGTGTGTTTGTCTCAGTACGCACTGTGTACTTGGGCTGTGAAGCAACTTCTTGACCTCCAATGAAAAGTCTTAGACCTAACAAAATAGAAAGAATATGTTTAGTGCCCAAGCACATTATATAATGAAGTGATAAATATACAGAGAGAAAGAGGAACTGGGTAAAGGTGCATCTGAATTAAGTCAGTCACCAGTCAATTGCATGTCCCTTGCGGAACTAACAGCTCTCCTGTAGGCCTCTCAATCGTAAGCAAGATACCCTGCTGCTGATGCATCCATTTGCAGATTGTCAACAATGTCTTCCAGCCATCTCCTTCTTGGTCTTGCTCTCTTTCTTTTTCCCATTATGTACCTTTCCAAGACTGTCTTCTCTAAATTCTCATGACATTTAATATGTCCAAAATATTAAAGTTTTCTCTGTTTAATCTTCTTTACTAGCCAACCTTCTTCAATATTAAGCTCTTCTAGTATGGATGCATTTGTTCTTTGCATCCATATTTGAAGGACTCTCTGTATTAAGAGAAAAGCAATTTCTGAAGTGTAAAAATGGGAGTACTGTGGTAGAGGAATAGCGCAGTTGGTGTGGCTATCAAAGGAAAGCTGGTCAAAGCTATACATCACCTATTCATGAGTCCCTAGTAAGAGACTAATAAACTTCTTCAGTCTAACAAATAATACTCTTCTCATGGTTATTGTGTCTGCTGAAAGCCTACTTCATTGGTCCATTCTGGGTATTAAAGCAATCAATGATCTGACTTAACATCATCACACAAATGGTTCACAGATAATAAGAAGAGTAAAACATAAACAAAGCAGACTTTAGTAAGAAATACTCAGAGAAGAGATAACACAAAATGAATACATGGCAACAAATAATGAAAACTGAAAAACATATGGCTAATAAAGGAATGATCACATTCATTAATTTTCCTTTTGTTCTAACTACTGATGATCATATGTCATTTTCAATCAATTGCAAATCTACTGTTTCCAGTCAGAACAAATTTAGTGTTACTGATAATAAAATTTCCAGTGTTAACTAATATCCACAAATTCAAAGTTAATAAAAGAAATAAACTGCTTCTGATATGTATCCATAAAATGATTAATAACTACATACAGGAAATTAGCTTTTTTTGAACTTACCTTGTTGCACACTCCACGAAAATTTGATATCCATAAATGTTTTGATTTTGAAGCTTGATGTTACAACGGTCCATTCCTTCGTTGTAGTGCTCACACGCAGATACAGGCGCCCATTGAAAATCCACATTGCCAGGCCATATCTTGTGGAGTCTTCAGCACCGCTGCTAAATATCACCATTCCTATGTGGACAAATAAAATGGGTAGTAAGGTATATCATTTCCAAATGCCTTTTGTTTCAAAACTTCAACTCATTTCACGAAACACTTATATCTACGCTTTTCTCACCTGACACTTACACTTTAGGTCCACATTAATGTAATTGATTCATCTAAATCTCTGTGGAAAGCTTTTGTACCCCTCTTCCCCCTGCACCATCTCTCTATCTTTCCTTGACTACCAGCCTTTCAGACTAGTATCACAATTCCTAGGTCTTCATGTAAGCATTTACAGCCCGCCTATGAACACTTTCTGACACCTGACATATTTACCCTGCCTCTTCCTTTCTTCTTTTTTAAAAATTCAGTATGCTTTTGTATGCAGTGTATGAATAAGGCAAAAGCCAAGCATTACAACCATGTGCTTCACTGATGAAAAAAGCTGTTCCTATTTTTAAAAAAACAAATCTAATAATTTCAGATCATTACACATACATTTCAGCTTCATCTTGCTCCAGATAAAATAACTTATTCATGCATTTTATTAGTATTTTATCAGTGATTTAATGCTGATATTATATTTTACTACTGACTGTAAACTAAAAATTTTACTAAAGTGTGTTTTGCTACTGATTTTACACATAGATTTTAATTAATCTATAATTTGCTCGAGATCTTGAACACTTTTTTTCTTCATTCTCAATGTAAGATGATATGCCAGACGGCATGGCTGATCATGGTTCTCAAAATTTTTGATGAATTTGCATTAACCCTCTTGGTTGCTATTAATATTACATAATAAACCAAGAAAAAGCCTGGGGCTCATGTTGAAGTTGAGTATAAATATAAATTATTCTGATCTGCAAGTAAATTATAACCACAGAATATAAGTTAAAAGAGAAAAATATCCTGCTTACCATTTGTTATCTCAAGCAGATTGAGGTGGAATGACATTGCTAACCCTATTTTGCATTTTTCAACATTCCAGAGACAGCCATCATCTGGTGGGTACTGCATATACTGGTTAGATCCATTCAGTCTTAGGACTAAACCTCCAAGTGGTCCAGGAACCAGAATAGGGGACCCATAAATGGTTAGATTGTATCTTGTAGTTACCAGAATGGTGTTGATAATTTGAAGGAACGTCCATCGGAAGTGTTTGATTTCTCTTACTAAAAAAAAGAAATTTTAATAAAAACTAATTCAGAAATTCATTTTCAGTTCACAAGTGTGTAAAAGCTAAAATCTTCTGAACAGTTTTTCACTTGCATAGCCAGCCATTTATAAACTGGCACAATTTGTGAGGTGAGATTAAGGTTAAGAACATGGACAATATACAAGTAATCATTAATAGTGTACAAAAGAAATTTAATGTATGTTGATTTAAAATGATGTATTTTCTTACAAATGTGCTTATTCTCAGATGCCATCATCAGAGAGTGTGGGGGTACTATTCTGAGTAGTTTAAGATCACCAAAGAAAAAAAATGGATCACTCAGTGGCACAGTGGTTTGTCCCCTTGTCCCTCATGGCACTATCAGTGGTTTAAGTCTGAGCAGAAGGTGCTTCAGTCACTTAGTTATGGAAATGGGTCAGCAGCTCTTCTGGAGATGAAGAAGGAAAGGTACCCAGGTGTGATACTAACCACATCATCTTCTGCTGTGCCAACAGATCAGGGGAAAATAAGAAGGTTATAATATTTAAGTGGTTTATAAGAAGGATGTTGAAGGTACCATGGACAGCCAAGAAAACCAATGAAGAAGTCTTAAGAGAGGCTGGAGTTAAAAAGCAAATTATAGCAAAGATCAGAGGCAGACAAATGAGGTTTATAGGACATTTCCTGAGAAGATGAAAATTGGAACACACTGTGGCAACTGGAAAAATTGAAGGAAGAAGAGAGAGGAAGACAGAGAAGGAGAGGTTACTGGATGGGCTGTCAGTGTGACTAGGAAGAAAGTCACCGGCAGCTCTCAAAATCAAGTCTAAAGACAGGGAATTGTGGAGAGAAATGATCGCCTACACCATGCAGCATGGCATTTGAATTGAATTGAATATTATTTAAGATCACACAAACAAATGTTTATGAAGTGTGTCCAGTTTCATAAAATGGTAATTCCATCCAGTGAATGTGTTTCTTTTTATTTTCCCAAAGAGTGACAGAGAGGCTAAAGTACTTAAAAAGTATGTGTACATATATATGCTCTGGTGTGTAAGTGAGAGAGAGAGGCTGGAGGAAAGTGTGATATAAAGAATGAGAGGGAAGAGAATGACAGAGATAAAAAAAAGATTGAGAGAGACAAAATAAGCAAACAAGAGAGAGAAAAACAGCAAAAAAGATAAAATATGAAAAAGAAGCATGTAAGAGAGAGAGAGAGAGAGAGAGAGAGAGAGAGAGAGAGAGAGAGAGAGAAGAGATAAAAAAAAGAAAAGAGCCATAGATTTCACCAGTCACTTCACAGGTTGAACATTTCAACTTGCTGGTTTTTTTCAATTGATTCTGTATACAATTTTATCTGTAGATGTCACTTTTGAGTTTTGTGTACACAGAATTTCATCCATCACACTATCTATCTGACTATGTGAACATGGAAAAGAAATTTAAAATAATTACACTCACAATTTGTACAACTTCAGTAGTTTCTTTTTTGATTAAACACATATACGTACACACATACACATATATACAATTTTTGCATCTATCATTTTTTAATAGGCTACAATTTATTTTGTATAATAAAATATGGCTGAATGTAACTTTAATCACCATTAATCACAGTCCATATGCTAGGTACAGTGATGTTGCACTGCTGAGTTGCATCCTGTGGGTTTATGAAACCATCCTCATAGCACACATCATCAATGTAGCAGATGTCCATCTAATGTTTAAGAGTTTTTTGAAAAAAATGATAAATATAACACAAATGCATTAGTATACATAAGTAAAACTTTGACTTTACAATGCAAAAATGATATTTTGGCAATGAAATGTAAATTTGATTTTAAATCACAGATTATTATGAAGGAGAGCCAAAAAGTAAAGACAACTGAAAATAACGTGGTAGTCACAACTGACTGGAGCTGAGGTAATACAGCACATCCACAATGGCTGATGGGTAGTATGATCATGCAGGACATGGACTCCGACCTTAGTCTAATTGAGGCAAAAGTCACATAACATATACTCTGCTGCAGGATTGCACCATTGCTGAACAATGCGCCATAGAGAAATTTCTTTTGGCAGAGAAAGTGAAACCTGCTGAAATTCACCATAGGATGTTGGCTGAGTACAGAAGTAGTGAGAACAGCATGACTCAATGAAAAACTGATGGGTAGAAAGAAAGAGGAATGCCCTCAAAAACAGTTTTGCCGCACTATGACAAAGCATGTCCCCATGCAGTGGCAACAACAGTGAAAGTAGTGCAACAGCTACAGAATGCACATCTTCCTCATCCCCCTTACAGCCCTCATCTTTCTCCATGTATTATCACATCTTCAGTCCACTTAAAGAGCATCTAAGCTGTTGCAGGGATGCAGTGCAGACCTGGATTCAGGAGCACTCGAAAAGCTTCTTCTCTCAAAGGAGTGAAAAATATTGTGGAACAATCTTGGAAGTGCATGGACCCGCAGGAGGACCATGTGGAAAAGTGATACGTTCATTTAGCCACAGTTATTGGTATTAAAGGGTATGTTGCTTTACTCCTTGATTCTCACTCATGTGTCATATGGTATAGGAAATGGTGCTAAAATCCTCATTAATGAAAGTTTCTAGATAGATAGTGTCAAAATATATAAAAGTCTATAGAAATAGTGTTGAAATATGTGAAAGCTTATGTATAACTAATGCTGAAATAAATAAACAAATTCTTTAGTGAAATTTTTGTGAGTGGAAATGCTTGTTATTAAGAGATAGATAAGGAAATACTCCTATAATTAAATAAATTACAACTGAAAGATCAGCTTCATTCATTAGACATTAAATGTAGCATCAACTAGCATTTGTACTCAGTCTTATTCATTATGTACAGTCCTTGATATTTCTAATCAGATCTTCCCTGTATCAGAAGGCAAATGGTGTGCAATATGCTACAGTGTATAAGTATAGTAGTCATGATAACAGATCAATGATTTCTCAAACATTCAAATCAACAAAGAAAGCAATGCCTTCACAATGACTCTAACTTACTCGGTTGATGCAGCCACTTTCATTGCACTTCTGACAGAGTGAGTTGTATGTGATTCGCAACAATGTTGTGGTACTATAAACACCATCAATGTTGGCACATCTGATTTTAACTATTTTATATCTGCCCAGAAAACAACTGATGGTATCATCTCTGATGTAGGTTGCATTTACAATGGAGTAATTTCCTGTTTCACTGAATCCACTTTCAGTTGACTGAAAGAATAGAAAAGGAATCTTGATTTTACTTTTTCAAATGATCAGAAATGCAAAATAAGTGATATTTTAATTTATTTACTTGTAGTTAAAGAATTGGAAAATTCTTTCATGAGAGAATTCTCCCTTCAAAAAAGGAGAAGCTGTCTCAACCAGATCTTTACTCTAAGAATAAATGTATAAACTAGGAAAAAAGTAGGAGCAGCTTTATTACTTATACATCACAACTTTGTAATCGTTAAGTCTTCTTTTTCTTCTTCTTCGTTCACTTCTACCACCAAAAACCGCACTGTGAACCTACTGAATTCACGCATGTGGTCCTCGTTAGGTCCCGTGGTCCCCTGTGTGGTCCAAAATAGACCACACGAGTTCCACGAAAGGACCACAAGGGGTTCAGAGTATCACAGTGCTTTAGCCTGTATTCTTGGTGGGTCTCGGAAGCAGGATTGCGTGACACCGTGGTTTTCATTGCACCAGTTTGGTCTAGGGTTGGACTTTCTCACCGGAAGACCTCGACGTGTTTGGAATATCAGTGCATCCACGCTGGGTGAGAGGCGTTAGCCCACCCAGGTCAGAGTTGGACTTTCTCACCGGAAAACCTCGACGTGTTTTGAGATACCCGTGTATCACCGCCGGGTGAGAGGTGGTTGCCCATCCAGTCCAGGGTTGGACTTTCTCACCGGAAAACCTCAGCGTGATTAGGATACGCAGACATCCCCGCCGGGTGAGAGGTGGTTGCCTATCTAGACTTCCCTGGTCCAGTGTCTCCGATTTCAGCATTTTGCGGTCGTGGCCGCTACCCTTCCTAGTTGTGACCAGGATGGAGCTTTTGTCCAGGAGGACGAATCCTCGCCACTAGTGACTTCTACCCCTGGGTTGAGCCGGTTTAGGCATTATCCCAGTATGGGCGTGTTTGGGACGGGACCGACCTCTAGGGCAGAGGTACTGTGACATTCATAGCCTTCAAGATTCACCCCTGGTATGAGCCGGTTTAGGCAAAATTAACCAGTATGGGTGTTTATCAGGCGTTACCGACCTCTAGAGCGGAGGTGGCATGACATGTCTAGCCATCGAGTTCCACCTCTGGTGTGTGCCGGTTTAGGCATATTTCACCAGTGTAGGTGTATTTCGGACGTAGGCGGCCTCTAGAGCAGAGGTGCCGTGGTATAGCTCTCGTAGCG
Source organism: Achatina immaculata (assembly GCA_009760885.1). Taxonomy (NCBI): domain Eukaryota; kingdom Metazoa; phylum Mollusca; class Gastropoda; order Stylommatophora; family Achatinidae; genus Lissachatina; species Lissachatina immaculata. The sequence goes on from CM019717.1 coordinate 33,543,096, forward strand.
ATATTACTGGACATAGACTTCACTTTCCACCACCTTTTCCCATCGGCGCCGCACAGCAACCTTTATTTCCGCATTTACTTCCTTAACCGGGAGGAGCTTCACTCCACGCGCGGCATTTGAAAAGTCAAGCCAGCAGTGACTTAACCTCTGGGACAAGCCGGTTCATGCATTTCACCCGATATGACTGCACTCAGGACGTGGCCGACCTCCAGACCAGAGGTGCCGTGATTTGACTGTTTGCTTCGCTTTATTCTTTCAACCACCTTTTCCGCAGTGATGCTGCGCGGCAACCTCATTTGCAAATTTCTTCATTGGCCGGGAAGAGCACCGCTCCACGCACGGCAGCTGAAGATCTCGCCAACAGCGGCAGATGAGCTACCAAACGTGACACTCATCTACCCTAAGTAACTGGTTTTCAGGCGCCAGATATTCGCCCTCGCCCCTTCTCCTGTCAGTTTAAACAGTTCTGCCACGGGAAGGCCAGGAGCTGGACTTGACTGCCAGAGGCTGTTTGTGGCGCGTTTGCAGTCCTTAGAACCTAATCGTTAAGTAATAAAGCTGCTCCTACTTTTTTCTAGCTTATACATTTTGGTATCACAGCTTTTCTGCAGTGCTTCATGTATAGTTGTATACTTATACACTAATTATTGTATGTTACTCTAAGAATAATACTTGAAGAACATATTGAAAAGCAAAAACCATTAATCCTGAACTTCATAGACTTTAAAAAGGCATTTGATAGCATACACAGAGATTCATTGTGGAGAATTTTAAGAATATATGGAATACCATCTAAGATTATTAACATCATTAGGGACCTCTACAGTGGATATCTTTGTGCAGTGAACCCAGAAGAAGGAATGAGCAAATGGTTCCAGATTGAAACAGGTGTGAAACAAGGATGTATATTATCTCCCTTGCTTTTTGGAATTGTGACAAACTTCATAATGAAAATAATGCTGCACTGGTAAAATGGGCATTGATTGGATACATAAGACCCAACCTGAAGATCTTGATTTTGCAAATGACATAACTCTTATCAGTGACAATGTGAAATCAATGCAAGAAAAAAACAGATACTCTATCTTCAATGGCTAGTAAAATAGGACTTGAAATTAACAAGGAAAAAACAAAAATAATGAAACTTCTCATTAACCATGAAGGAAAAATATACGTAGAAGGAGCAGCTGTTGATGAAGTAAACCAATCACATATCTCAGCAGCTACATAGACCAGGATGGTGACACTAGAAAGTAAGTTAGAATTAGAATTGCAAAAGCAAAATTTTCAAGAATCTTGAGAACATATGGAATTCAAAAGTTATAAGCACAAAAACTGAGTTAAGACTACTCAATTCAAATGTAATATCCACCCTCATTTATGCATGCGAAAAACAACTAAAGAAATAGATAAGAAATTAGAGATTCTTTTGAAAACAAATACCTAAGGAAAATACTCAGTATAAAGTGGAATGAATTCAAGAACAACGCAGAGATAAGACAGATGGGCAAAACAACAACCTGTCTCATGGGTGATCAGAAAAAGAAGATGGACATGTGTTGAGAAGAAACAACCAGAGAATACTAAAACAAGCTATCAAGTGGAACACAAAAGGCTGAAGAAAAAGAGGTCGACCACATGAAACTCTAAAGAGGACATTTTTAAGAGAGGCCGGTTTAGTAGGTATAACATCCCTTGATGAGGTTGAAAAGCTCGCCGAAAACAGGAAATCTTGGCAAGCTACCATGGGAGCCCTGTGTGATGTTTAGCAGCATGAGAAGGACGTAAGGTGTAAGTTAAAGAATGCACTCTCTAGAAACAGAACAAATTCAGAAACTCATCTGATCCATGTACACTATACTTTCAATCATATTAAAAAAAACTACTTAGAAGCTGGAAAATAACTAAAGAAATAGAAAAGAAATTAGACTCTTTTTAAAACAAATGCCTACAAAAATACTCGGCATCAAGTGAAATGAATTCAAGAACAATGCAGAGATAAGACAGATGACTGAACAACAACCAGTCTCATGTGTGATCAGGAAAAGGAGATGGACATATGTTGGTCACGTGATGAGAAGAAACAGTCAGAGAATCCCAAAACAAGCTATAAAGTGGAACACAACAGGCCAAAGAAAAAGAGGCAGACCGCATGAAATTCTAAAGAGGACACTGTTAAGAGAGGCCAAAGTAAAAGGCATAAAATCTCTTAATGAGGCTGAAAGGCTTGCTGAAGACAGGAGAAATTGGCGAACTACCTTGCAAGCCCTATGTGAGATTTAACGGCACAGGAAGGATATAAGAATCAGTATAAGTTGTTCTTGTTTGCCTGGCCACATTAAAAAAAAAAGTCATTTCTGCAGATGTCAATTTAAATTTTTTTAGAAACTTTAGGGATGTGTGTGTATGTATATGAGAGAGAGAGAGAGAGAGAGAAAGAGAAAGAGAGAGAGAGAGAGAGGGAGAGAGAGAAAGAGAAAGAGAGAGAGAGAGAGAAAATGCATATATGTTGGGTCTGAAACCAAGCAGCATTTTATAATTATTGCTAGTTTTTTTTTTCATTTTAGAACATACATCTGCATTCATTAAAGGCTTTGGTCCTAATAACACTATTTATGTTGGCCAAGAAGATTACAAACTGTAGATCAAGTATTAAAGCATTACCTTAAGCTCTATAAGTTGGCACTGCAAGGAGACTGTTTGTACAAAATCAGTTCCATAAATGATGACAGAGGAGCAATCTTCTACTTGTTCGTTACACAGTTTCCCACCCTTTATTGAAATAATCACTGGAGGTATGCTCAGTTCCACACCACAGTCATCTCCATCAAAGCCAGCATCACAGACACACTCGCCTGCATCACAAAAATCACTTTTGCATAAAAATTGTTTTAAAAAAGATAAATATCAGACAGATACATTTTTTTTCTATGTATATATCTCTGATGTTTTGTTCCTTTTATTGTCTTCAGTAAAGGCATTCTGCCAAAATACTGGTTTTTTTTTTTTTTTGGTAGTTTATTGCCATTTCTCTATTTTTCTTCCTTATCTTTTACAACCTTGTAGCCCACACCTCTGACTATCTCTATTTAGCAAGTAAAAGTGGTAACTGAATATTTTTAAGACTCCTTGTAAAGCTGACACTGGATTAGGAAATCTTTTTCTAATTTTCACACACGTTTTTAAGATCATATAAAGATACTTTAATTTTTCTTTGCTTTCTCTCACGATATTTTATAGCTTTTTCCTGCCAAAATATTTCAAGTGAATGAACTGTCAGAAGAAACAATCTTTTCCACTTAATATTTCAAGTCTTTTTTTTTCATAATACAAATTCAAGTATAGTTATATTTATGGGACAAATGAACATTCTTTTTATGTTCATACACTTACAGTTATAATGTACTCCTATGTGCCTGTCATCCAGGTAAGTATTTATCATTTTCAGAATTTTAAAATTTAATATAATGTATGTTCATTAACTATTTTTACAGATGACTTGACAACACCAAGTGGTTTCAGACTTGATTATAGTCTATTCTCATCAGAAGATACTAATAAACAAGCTAATCCAATACTCAGCACTCCTTGTAACCCTTAATGATGATTATCATTACCATGGATGTCAGCATTCTCTGACCAAATGAAATTTTAACAAAGCATAAAAACATATTCCAAATCCTTCACATGAGTCTGCTTTATTAAACATACCATCAACACAGTTGCCATTGTTACTGCAGTTGTTAGGGCACAGGTCATCCACAGAACTTGGCAGCTGAGGGATGTCACCATCTTCTTGTGTTACCCACAAGTCAGGATTGATGTTTGATACTATTATGCACTGTTTCTTGATGTTTGCAATAGCCACTTGTGACCAGATTGTATCTTCAGTAATCTGAATAAATAAACAGAAACAACAATAAGTTATACAAATTTCTAGTAACACTGAAAACTATGCTCTCACTATCAAACTTCTTCATATTTAAAAGGCTGACAAAAAAGATCACTGTTTGAAATGAGATGCCTGGGAAATGAATGGGAAAAAAATTAACATTAAGGATTAAAATTAAATCAGAAAATGGGAAAAGTATTTTTAAATGATGACAAAGACTGCATTTCAGAGAATGAGAAACATATTGACCAACACATCCTTATCACTGAATGTTAGAAAACGAGTACTAAAATGCTATATTGAACCTATCTTGTTATATGGAAGTGAATCATGGACAATAGGCAAGTCTGCACAAAAATCATTGGAAGCAGCAGAAATGTGGTTTATTAGAAGAATGTTGCGAATCCCCTGGACAGCAAAAATAACTAATGAAGAATGTAGGAGAAGAGCTGGAGAGACAAAAAACCTTGTCAAAAAGATAAGAGAGAGACAATGTACTTTCATAGGACATGCAATGAGAAGAGGGGGCATTGAAAATATTATAACAACAGGAAAAATAGAAGGAAGAAGATCAAGAGGAAGACCAAGAGAAATGATACTGGACAGTCTGACGGGATGGTGTGAGAGGAGATCACCAACTGAGCTGATGGCATGCATGAAGGATCGCGTACTCTGGAGAAGCATAATAGCCAACGCCAGTCGGCACGGCACATGATGATGATGATGATGAAATGATGACACAAAAAGAGCAACAAAAATGTTTTTGTCATCTCATCTATAAATAAAACTGAACAGCAAAATGTATTTTTCCAGGAAATATTTTAGTGTTAATTTATAACATTTCCACTGTGTTCCTGAAAATAAAAGTCCATCTCATCATGATTCACAAGAAATCACATCTGACAGTTTGAATATTTCTATATTGTGTGGTATTTTCTGTTACATACAATATTTTCTAAAACAAAAACAGTTTCCATACACCATATTTTCTAACACACAAAAGGGATATTGAACTATTTGTTTGCAAGAACAAACCTTGTAGTCGCTGATACAGAAATCCACAAAATCCTGGAAGCGGTCACCAAGGATTTCTTTACATGGAGCTATTGATGTCATGTTTGTTATTTGTTGCGTGCAGTAAATGGTGGCAACTTCATCAGTTATATTAGTGGCAACTTCCTGCAGACAAAATTGTATAAATCTATTTATTATTACTGAAGTAACGCTCACTTAATTAAAACAAAATATAAATGGTCATATCAGACTCTGTATGTTATGTATCAATAAAAAATATGTGGATGAATTTGTAAACGTTTTCATACATAAACAGAACTCGAGAAGTAGAACATATTCATTTTTTTATGCTTTCAAAAAAAGAATTAAACTGATTCTCTTTTGTCCATGTGGTGAAAGAGAATAAATTAAATATTTTATTCTGTATATTTACTTCTTATTCTCAAAAAACATTTCTGTTTTGACATGTTACTCATTACTTTGTCACATTCTCCTACTCTTTTGTGGATCATTTTCGTTGTCATTTTTCTAATTTTTTTTCATATACCTTTTAATTTGTTTCAGTTTTCTATTTTTTTTATGCACAGTTTTTTAAAAAGTTACTTCCCATAGCTTCTTCACAGCGAACCCACATATTACATTATGATTTGTAGCTTGCACAATGACTTGACTGGTAAGGAATGGTTAACTTTGACATCGTTCTTACCTTACCATGAGTCACTTATATCTTTTTCTATAAAGTAAAAAAAAAAGGTCATATGGTTCTTGTTCCGTTGCTTGGGTGACTAATTCTCCCATATTTCCTAGGAACTCCCTTATTTGAAATATTTTTTTTTTGCGCCCTCCCAGCTCCCATATTAACTTTCTCTTTCTCCCATATATTTCATTAACACAATCAAGATATCAAAATTTAACTTAAATTTTACTCCCGCCAAATACATTCCAATATAAACTGGCATTCTAGACCCAGAGATGCTCACTGGTAAATATGGAAAGACTATCCACAACAATCAACACAAATTTTTGGATATACTAATCAATTTCAGAATATCCATTTACAGACTAAACAAATTTTCTGTTGGTACTTCTTGACATGTTCATCCTCATGCTTTTAAATAATTACCAAACTGAATCCAGATTTGCAGTGAGTAGTGATGGTAAAAGTGAAAGCAACAAAAATGCAAATCTACAACTAAGAAGAAAACTAAATACTCATGTGTTTACTTGACAAAATGGGAAAAGCAATATTTATAATAGAAGTCCATGCCCGACAACATTCACAGAGCTTATTGTTTACTTTGTAAATGTGAGTTCAGCATTGATCATGGGAGTAAAACCAACTGTGGGCAACATTCTTGCACAGGAGGGCATAAATGAAAGGAAAGAGATATGAAGACATCTTCAAATTTACACCTATTTTTTTGGAACAGCAGCAAAGACTTCAAAAAACATTGCAGGTGAGGTAACAGTGGTTTTCTATGCTGTAAACACAACATCAGCTACAGAAGTATGAACTGAATTGTGCAGATAAGTTATCAAAGGATATTTTCCATGACTCTAACTTGGCAAAGATGATGCCCTGTGGTTTAAAAAAGGCAGAGACTATTGTGAAAAATGTTCTACCTCCAAGAAGTGTGCAAGACTTCACTGATGTGTTGAAGGATCCAGCAAAATCAATCAACTTTTTCTTTTTTGCAGCTGGTGTCTCCAACCACAAAAACAGAAAGATATTCCCACTGGTTGTGAGGTATTTTGATCCTTTTAATGGTGTTATGTAAAGTCACTGTTTTGTTAAATATTATCCATTCCATGAACATTTTTTTAACACCTCATCACTATAAATGACCAAAATTTGTCGCAACTAAATCTCCTTTAAATTTCTCTTAAATTCAGGGGCAAAAATTGGTTATCTCCCCTAAATTCACTGCCAAGAGTTGGTCACATTATCTGCAGCAGAAAGTTTGTAATTTTAAACTGCTGAAAGTGCTCAAATTTGACATCAAGTTATTTTCCAGTAAAAAATGGCTGCCAAATTTTTTATGACAAAAAAGTTCAGGTGTTGTCTAGTAATCTAAGAGTCAGACAAATTTTAACCAACAATAAAGTTTGGAAATAAAACGTCTTATTAAGCTTGGGACTGAATATACTTTAGATACAATATCATCAGGTGGTGTTCTGATTAATGACAATGCTTCTCTGTTTTGTGGATACTGCAACTGTTCATCTGTTTCTTACTTTTTTTCTGTGTTTACTTTGTCATACTCTCTAGTTATTTCTTTCTCTTTCTTCTCCCATCACATTTTCCAGGTTTGTCAAATTCTGTAACTGCTGTCTTCTCATGTCATGTCTTAAAAACTCTGATTACCATTTCTTGACAGCTTTAAAAGCTTGTGAGCTGTACAAAGAACCCCTTCATTAGTTGTTTTCTGGTAGTCCTAATTATATTTGCATCTTTCTCCAAAATCAAACCTCCAAGCACTGGAGATGAAACAACTTCAGCTATATTTATTTTTACATCTTTACCTCTGTATAGAAGTAGAGAAATGTAAAAAATCTTCTATACAACAATTACCAACATCTTTTATATAATAATTAATAAAAATTTATATTTTAAAACCTACTGTAAAGGTGTAAGAAGCATCATATTCAAACTTGACTTGATGCTCAGTAGAAGCACACTTAGCTGGGCTGTCAGAACTGTCATTAAACAGGGAGCGTGTTATGTCAAAACCTGAAACAATAACAAATCTTTAGTTAGCTACCACCCTATACGAGGGTTTTCAGTGCAAAGTTATCTGTGGAGAACATACCTCCAGCAGCTTTAGGGTACAAACAGGAGTGAAACAGGGATGTGTACTATCACCAACATTATTTATCTTGGCAGTAGACTGGTTAATGAAGGAGGCAACATCAGACAAACGCAGAGGATTACAATGGACCCTTGACACAGTGCTGGAGGACCTTGACTTTGCGGACGACATTTGTCTATTATCAAGCAGTCACAAAGATATGCAAGATAAAATAAACAAGTTAACCCAGAATGCAAACAACATAGGACTAAAGATCAATGTAGGAAAGACAAAGTTAATGAAGCAAAATGTGAACAACAGAAATGTACTCAGAGTAGATAACAAGTTAGTGGAGGAGGTCAACGAATTTGTATACCTTGGCAGCAGAGTAGTAGAAAATGGAGACAGCACAGAGGACATCAACAGCAGACTTACTAGAGCAAACCAGGCTTTTGCAATGCTACAGAATATATGGAAATCAAATAAACTAAGCATAAATATGAAAATCAGGATATTTAAGAGTAATGTTCTAAGTGTACTACTCTATGGAAGTGAATGCTGGAAAATCACCAAAACCATAGAAAACAAGTTGAATTCTTTCCAGACTAAATGTTTACATAGAATTAAAAAAATATTTTGGCCAAACACCATAAGAAATAACATTTTATTGGCAGAAATGCAGATGAAACCACTGACAACAATTATTGAGGAAAGACGCTGGCGATGGTTGGGACATGTGCTCCGAATGACTGACAACTCACTACCAAAAATAGCACTAAGATGGACACCACAGGGGAGCAGAAGTAAGGGTAGACCAAAAGAGACATGGAGAAGAACAACAGAAAGGATGTTGAGCAATAGAGGGCTCACCTGGGCAAGAGCAGAAAAAAAGGTGAAAGACAGGCATTTGTGGAAAACCCTTGCGGAAGCCCCATGTGCCCTGGGCACTTAAGGTTCAGAGAGAGAGAGAGAGTTAGCTACCATGTGGAGATTTGCTGAAAGTGTAAATATATATAATATAAACATTTTTGGGTGACATTAAAAAGTTAATATTTTCCTATCCATTTCTGTAAAAAAAATTATCTACAACTTTATTTTCTCTTTTTTTTTTCACTTCACAAAATCTCATTTATTTACATGTTAGGTTTAAAAAAAATTGCCTTGATTTCTGAATAGTATGTCAAATGTGTAAAGGGTTTCATAATAAAATGATGAAAAATTTGAATGAAGTATTTTTCCTGTGCACAATTAATAATATTTGTTTTTGAAATAAGTAACCCATCTATAAATAGTTTGACCTTTTCAAATGCCAGGTCGCAGAGTCACCTTCATCTATGTCCCTGGGCACGTGGCCATCCAGGGAAATGAGAGAGCTGATAGGCTGGTTGGCTCTGCCATCGTCTCAAATAGACAACCACTGGATCAAGCTGATACTATCAAGCGGCTTAGAGAGATAGGAACAATGGAGGATTTCGAGGGCGGTAAATCTGCATCACTGCTTAGACTGAAAGAGCTGGGAATGTGGACTGGCATGGCCAGGAATGAGAGGCATACTGGACAAGTGAGAAGACTTGTCAGCCAACACAGGACAGGCACTATCAGCTGTAGGACACTGATGGATATGTTGAAGGGTGAATCTGAGCACATATGGTCACATCCAGAGTGCAATGATGATGACCTAGACCATAAACCACCATAAACTGCATGGTATAAGCTCACTATAGTTACCTTTTCCATGGTTTCTCTGCTACAGATTTATTATGATGTCCATTGTTCTATTTTGTTTAAAACAGTGAACAAATTAATTTTAAATCACAGGTCTAAATAAAAGCCTACTTAACAGCTTATGAGCGAACAAGGCCAGAAAGATGTACCTTTCCTCAAACTGTCTTCACTAGAATCCTTGTAGTTCACTTTGAAAGGAAGTTGTTCATTTCCATCATTTCTGTCATCATTGTGGTTGCCATAAATGGTCCCATCCACCACCTGGTCAACTTGTGTGCACTGGAACACATCACGACCCCGGTCACAGATGCCTGTTCCCATGTATGGACATTCACAATAGTATGAGTTGCTGCCATCAGTTGTGGGTGAGCCACAAAATCCTCTATACAAGGAATTCTCTTCTGATACCCTGTGAAAATTGACCATCAAAATGTGATTATTTTGAAAATTCACAACACTGCTTCCTCAAAGCATTCACAATTTTATTAATGTCTATAAATTTGATCAGAGAATACCAAAATAAGCTATCAAATGGAGCACAACAGGCTGAAGAAAAAGAGGTCAACCACATAAAACTCTAAAGAGGACATTGTCAAGAGAAGCCAGTTTAGTGGACATAACATCCCTTGATGAGGTTGAAAGACTTGCAGAGAACAGGAAAACTTAGCAAACAACTATGCGAGCCCTTTGTGACGTTTAATGGCATGGGAAGGATGTAAAAAAGTAAAGGTAACCCTGTTATGCCTTAGAGGCACGTAGGGATATGGTGTTAGTGCCCATATTTTCCTTGACCTGTCAGCACACTAGAGGGTGATATGGTCAGTATCATGCCTGGCTGCCGTTTCCTTCCCCAACTCCGGAAGTAGTTGGGTACCCATTTCTACAGCTGGGTGACTGGGGGTGCTGCCGGCCAGATTCGAACCCCTGACCTTTGCCATGAAAAACCACTGCACTAACCACTTCGCCACTCAGACAATGGGAAGGATGTAAGATAAGATAAATTTGATCAGAAAACTGATGCACTCAAATGTAATTCTCATGTATAAAAACTGATAAATAAAACTCTATACATATTTATCAGAAAGTTCTCTTATTATCTCACACATTTAGTAGAAATTTCTCTTATCTCTCATATATAAAGTAGAAAATTCTCATATTTCTCACATATTTAGCAGAAAATAGAAAGTTCTCATATCTCTCACACATTTAGTAGAAAGTACAAAGTACTCTTAATTCCCTCACACATTTAAGTAGGAAAATAAAAAGTTCTCTTATTTAGTAGAAAGTTCTCTAATCTCTCACACATTTCTCTTGTCTCTCACACATAAAGCACCAAGCTCTTTTATCTCTCATATATTCAGTAGTCACTCCTGACCATAATATGATGTGCTTAGAACATAAGATTAATTTTTCTCTGCTTTTTGTTTGAAGTTCTTTTTTTCTCATTCCCTCCTTTTCTCTAAACAAAAAAAAGAATTTCTTTTTTACTCTTTGTGAGTTGATAAGCTTGGGATGATTATCCACTAGGGATAACTGACAGCATATAGTCTTCCCTAGACATAGGACATGTGTCCAATTCTCCCATATCATCTAATAGTATGATAATGCTAAATAAAGTTTACCTCCATGTTTTGCTGAATACATTTGGGTGTTTGCCAGTTTCGGTGGACAAAGTTCCATCTTTTTGAAGCAGATCATTGTTTTTATTGCCATCTAAAGTACCACACAAACCTGTCAATGAAAAGATTTCCTTTCAGTTGCTAAGTGCACTCAGATGTAACATGAATAAACAACCAGCTGCATGCATGATCTGAAGAGCAGATATTTTATTACAGTTAATTATGATAACAATATTTCATATTAATTTCTTAATTTCAAGTGAGTTACTTCTGTGATTAAAAAAAAGTGAATCTTCATTTTTGTGATGAAATCACATAACTATAGCATCTACTAAGATTTATTATATATTTTTTGTGTGAATTTGTAGCGAGTGCTGCAGGAGGCAATGATGGTTGCTACAAGAGGAATTTATCAGTAAGTTATCACATTTAGTCAAATGGAAATTTGTACAGCAAGGTCCAGCCTCTTTGTCCAAAGATCTCCTATTGTCAAGTTTGTTTGCCTGCTTTTTCTTGAATGACAGAGCACCTAGCATTAGGTCACTCTACATATAGCATTAATTTTTAATGAAAATGAAATGATATTTAAAATGATGTACCTTGGGTATGTCCAACATTAGCTCCAGCAGCGTGTACCCACACATTCAGGAAGTTACGGTAGCGTTTGCTTTTCTGTACACTGACAAACACTGCAAATCCATTTGGAAGGAATACCTGAAAATTAAATAAGTCAAAGTGCTAGAAATATAACATTTACACTGTACCAGAGTTACTCTCTGCCAAAGTTACTCACTGCCAAAGTAAATCTGTCAAAGTTCCTAATTTTTCAAACAGTGCTCTGTTAACTGTACATTTTATTTCTAATTAGTCCTGTTCTCTTGGTATATACAACCTTGATACCAACAAACAGTTTTCTTGGTGTTTTGAACATTCCCTGTTAGGCCATCACATGCTCTAATGTGCAATAGGCCTGCACCATTACAGAAAATGGATGGGAAAGGAATCAATAAAGATGGCTCTGAAATTTATTGCTATACTTACTATAGAAAAAGACTGAGATACATTCTTGTTAATTATACTGGAACTTGTAGGAAATTTCTGATCCTCTAACTATTTATGGAAACATATTAGAGGAAAGAAGGGGACAAAAGAAGAGTGATGCTACACTGTGATAAAATATATTGACCTTACAATGCTAACAGTCAATCCAAAATCCTTGATGGGCTATAAAAAATGACTCATAAAAGGGTTGCAGATGATTCTCCCAATGTACTATAAATGCTGCATAAGTAAATATCAGCTTGTGAACATTAAATGACCACAAGTCGGTTAACACAAGATATACCAAATGAACAAGTTTAATAGTCTTATGTATACTTAATCTCTCTCTCTCTCTCTCTCTGAACCTTAAGTGCCCAGGGCACATGGGGCTTCTGCAAGGGTTTTCCACAAATGCCTGTCCTTCGCCTTTTTTTTCTGCTCTTGCCCAGGTGAGCCCTCTATTGCTCAACATCCTTTCTGTTGTTCTTCTCCATGTCTCTTTTGGTCTACCCTTACTTCTGTTCCCCTGTGGTGTCCATCTTAGTGCTATTTTTGGTAGTGAGTTGTCAGTCATTCGGAGCACATGTCCCAACCATTGCCAGCGTCTTTCCTCAATAATTGTTGTCAGTGGTTTCATCTGCATTTCTGCTAATAAGATGTTATTTCTTATGGTGTTTGGCCAAAATATTTTTCTAATTCTTCGTAAACATATAGTCTGGAAAGAATTCAACTTGTTTTCTATGGTTTTATGTATACTTAATAGTGTAGGCATAATCTGATGAACAGATTGACCAATGTTGATAAAAAAATTAGCTAATCTACTTGTGACTCTTGTACTGGTGGTAATTAAGTATTCTGAAAGGCATACATATCATTGTCTTCATACATATCATTGTCCTTCTCTTCTGTGTAAGGAGTCCACTAAAGACTGTGTGAAAAAAGAAATAAATTTCATGATCAGTGAATATTTTTAAGTTTCAAGGACACTATTTCTTGCACATTTATCGACATAATTTTATATATTGGCCTTCAAGAAAAAAGCAATGATTTTTCCAAGTATTTCAGGTACAAATGTGAAAGTCCAATGCATCATATCAAATATTTCAGGAGTGGTCTTGAAAATTTAAAGGCAATGACACAGCTTTACTACACAGGTCACATGTATAATCAAATACACACTATTCCATTGATATGTACACCATAATTAGCTAGTTATTTATAATGCAGAAAATAAAACTCACTTTGTATTCATCATTCTTCAGCTGATAAACTTTGAACCCTGGTTGCAGATAGCCATTTCTGTACATGGTGACAGTGAATGGTGTCACGGTGGAGTCATCAATGTCATTTCCAGGTGAGCATTTGTTCAGCACCACAACATCATCATCACACTGAATAGCTACAGCACAACTGCAGGCAGCACGTTTGTTGCATGACCGAAAGAATGCATGTACCTGAAATACAAAATGCAAAAGTTCTATATATAACAGAATAAAAATGAAGCAAAAAATATTAAAACTTATTTATTCATTGCATATAAAACATTTAACCAGCTACAATTCTGAAGGTCTCTAATTTTATATAGAATTGCTGTTTCGTAGCAATTTTCTTCTCTGAAATACAGGTTTAATTAAGTACTTCACGTATCAATTAACACAATACATATGATTTTTTGCTAAAAATGTAAGTAATAAACTTAAAAGTAAAAAAAAAGAGTTTATAAATTACTATTATAAATATTCAGAAAGGAAAAAAAAATCATGTTGGCATTTTACTCTGTGAGTAACTTCATAAACTTGTTTTTAAAAGTCTATAACATCTTTTTGTACATGTCCAGAGTAACCGGGAGAAAGTTAGATAAAAAAAATCAACGTTTTTTTTAAAAAGTGAAACGATTTAATGCTTGTCAGAAACTTATTTTTAAATATAAAATATGTGCTGATGAATGAGATTATACAATGCTTATTTTTAGTATTTATGGTACTTTAAAATTTAGATTTCACAACTATGCAACAAAATCATGTCACTACAGTTTAATTTTTTTTTTTTTTAATTTATTCATCAACTCATGGTATGTTAAGAGAAAAAAAAACTGCATGAAAGCCAGAAATGACAAATGAATGGTTTTTTTTAAAGATATTTTGTTTCCCATAAAACAGAAATATATTCACCTTATATGGTCCTGAAGTGTCTTCAGTTAGGGTAAATTCACCTTCCAAGAAGACATCAATTTTTCTAAAGAAAACAAATTACTTTTCAGCTTCTGATGACAAAATACTGTTTGCTATCAATATGCTCTATATGCCTGATTACATATACAGACTGTCTTGTCTTATAATTTTAACTAGTTGTTGTTATTCTGAAACATTTTTTCATCATAACAAAAGACTGCACCAAAATTAATAAAACAGTTACACATATAAATATAATTTGCACATATAAAAATGCTTTGGGTGATATATTATTTATAAATTTTCTATGCCCTATAAGTTACAAATGTAAAGCTTGAAGATCAGAGGAAACCTGGAATGAATAAAGCAGGTGTGAATACAGAAAGAGTAAATGTAAATACAGTATGTCTGTGCTTATATAGAAAAAAAATGCACTAAAACTTGTGTTGTATACCTTATTTCTCTTGATTTCAGAGCAGATATAAGAATAGTACACAGAGTATTTAAAACTAATACTATTAAGTTTTGGTACTTTTGACCACATTTTCATTTTACTTCTTTGCTTGAAAAATATGGGAAGGATTATGAAATCTGAAATATGAAACAAATTGGTAATATTCAACATTCAAGATAACATAATCACTAACAAATACATATATACAGTATGTGCATAAAGACACACATATACACAAAATACTTATTATACACATTTAATTTCACTTACAACCCATCAAATGTTGTAATATGAGGATCATTCAGTGAGCTACAGATTGCTGAACTGTCTTGATCTTTAACAGTCAGCTGAAATTATAATACACTCAGTTTTTGGTGTTCAAATATGACTTTATGAAATGTTTTCAGTTGATCATGATATGCTTAAATTATGGAAATTTATTTTTTTTTTAAGAATGTTTAAAACTATCATTTTATAGTAAAATTATAAGGACATGATACAGTTTTTTAAATGACATGGCTGGTGACAAATATGCCACATGCATCACAACAATGTATTGAACAAAGAACAAATAAGTGGTAAAATTTTTTGTCGAATATTTTTTTCAAATCACTGAAGTTGTAATGAAAATTTTGAAGATTAATAAATTAATTAAATAATGAAGATTATTTAAAATTACAAATATGACTGTCTAAACATCACATTAATCTAGATGCAATCACGCATGACATGACCTACATTTTATTAAAACTGTTCCATACAAAATAATTTTACTTTCCCATTGTAAATTCATATTAAATATAAAACATTTCATTACTCTGTGCTTTTTTCAGACTTAACAATAATCAGTCAAAATTTGGAAGCACCAAAGATGTGGCTCTAGAGAAAGATGCAGCACATATACATTGAAGAACTGAAAACAGATCAAGAAGTTCTAAGAGAGGTCACACATAATGAAAACTAAATAAAATAAAAAAAGACAAACTTTCTGAACATTTTATAACAAGACAGAGGTAAGTGAACCTGACAATCACTGAGAAACTCAAAGGAAAAAGAAAGAGAAGGAGACTTAAAGAAATATATCTCAATGGTTTGACAAAGTGGCATGCAAAAGAAAGGGCATCTGATATGGTCAGAATATCAAGGACTACACAAAATGGAGAAACATTAACACATTTTGAATGAATAAATGAAAATTAATACAGAGAAACTATGATTTAAAAGTAAAACTATGATTTAACAGTAAAATTATGCAGTTTTGTGATAGATTTAATACTACGAAAAGTTTATATTTACCACTTACCTGTACCCTTCCAATCTCAGTCTTCTGATATGAGGTAGTATTAGTAGTAGAAGTGATGGTAGTTGTATTCATAGCGGCATAGACCACAATCACTCGTTTTTGGTCTTTATCCTGGAGGCCATCTACTACACCCTTCACAATCACTTCCATCTTCTGTTGCCAAGTGGTTGACTGAACCGAAATGCCACAGAAAGGTTGATCATTGTCACTGTTCCATACCAAGACAGCCTAAGAAAATGAATGAAAAGATTAAAACTGGTTATATGTAGTGGATTAAAACTGACAGCATCACTTTTGTGGCCCAATCTTTTAACTACTCTGATCTTTCACCTTGCTACAGACTAACCAGTGTGTGATTTTTCTACCATAATCTTTTGGCTTGTTCATTCAATTTTGTTCTCAGCCTGAGCTGAAAGATACATTTTTAACCATTTTCTATCATTTCTGTTTAAATGTGAAGCCTTACTGTCAAAATTAACTTATTTGTAGCTTAGTTTGTATCATTTAAGCGTTTCTTTTTATTTCACTATTATGCACATTTTCCTTCAAGGTTAGTTTTAATAAAACAAAACTGGGTGATTTATGGAAAATATACTGTTCAAAAAAAGAAACGCAAACTTACTATAGTCATGATGGACACCAAATTTCAAACTTGTATCAAAATTTTATTTTACGGAATTAATGTTTCAGTCTTAGCATGAAGAAACAATGAAATGATGTTCATTAAATTTATTTGGACTTTTATTCTTTGTGACTGAGGCCTCCATTTTAGTAAGGTGTATGTCCTTCTCCAGCCTGTATCAGAGAACAATATCTCCTTGACATGGATTTGATTAGCCATTGGGTCTATTGTTATGGGATGGCTGCCCACTCTTCCCACAGTGCAAGAGACAACTGTTGGAGATTGGTTGGTGCCACATCTCACTGGTGACTCAGCCATATGAAGCGATCTTCGGCAGGAGCTGTGACTATGGGTCACTGCGTGGCCGGTCTGCAACAGAGCCAGTTTCTTGAAATTGTCTCCAAAGGTGACTAATGATGCTTCTAACCACTTTAAATTGTCTGGCCACTACACTTTGTGATTGTCCAGTCTGTAAACGTCCAATGATGATGAGTCGTTGCTCTGTAGTGAGATGAGTCATACTTGAACATTGAATTTTCAAATGAATTGATTCGAGGAGCATCAATCTTTTATAGGCATTCAGTAACATGGTCATTGAGTTTTATGTTCAGTAAGTTTAATGGGATTTATGTGAACCTGTCATGAGTTATTGTCAAAAGTGCTGTTTTGACCAGTGTCACTTTTCTGTGTTCATGAATCATCTGCTGATTATAATTCAGGTCAGCACGTGAAGTTGATGTCCAAGTGAACATTTCAGGCAATTTGTCCTTATCTGATCAGCAAACTTCAGTTTAAATCACAACATTGTATTTGTTTCTTTTCTTTTTATGAACAGTATATTTAAATTATCATGCCCACTATTTCCAGCACTTTCATTGGTCATTTACAGTACTGACTGACATTTTATTAAAAATAAGATATGAGGTATGGTGTTTTCTGGTTATCTATGGAATGGTTATGAAGTCAAATAAACCACAACAGTGCTGGGTATGAAGCTCTGAAAATGTTACTCTTGAGTTAAGATTTTTCCTGCAAAAAGGCAGTAGTAAAGTGTGATTTGAAATGAGTCATATGTCCAAGTGAATTTTGACATAAGATGGGAATTTCAAAACTTTTATCTCAGATATTTTAAAATATGCATGATAAATGGCTGCTTACAACTTTCTGCGAAAAATCTGACATTCAGTACATATCCTCAAAATGCTTGTTTACACATGCTAAAAAACATCATCTTGCACTAAGTCTTAACCAAAGTGAATAAATGTACCTGTGGAATAACCCTGCCATCTGGACAGAACTTCTCTTGGACAGTCAAAATCTCTGCTATTATTCTGACCTGACAAGAATCTCTGTCTGACATAAGGCAGATTAGACGTGGTGGCACATTGCTGATGACAGAAATAGTGCCATATCCTCCCTCAGAGATGATTAATTCAGTAGTTTGGACCTGTAGATTTATCACTTTTATCATCAAATTTATTTTGGTACATTTTTTAACTTTGCTTACTCCAGGCTTACTTCATACCTATTTGTAGCTATGTAGTAATCAGTTCAGTTTATGTATAATTATATATATTATGTGCAAACATTGTGGTATGAAGTACTCAGGGGAGACCGGTTTACACTTAGGAGATCATTTTTGCCAACATCTTAATCATATTTCTAAGAGGCCCTGGATACCTGTGGCTAAACATTTTTGCCTTAGCAACCACAGGGGAAAACAGGACATTTCTGTTATTGTGATCCACTCTTGTTCTGCTGATGTACGTTCTTGGAGGGTCCTAGAACAGTGCCTTATTTTCCAGGCTGGCTGTCTCCACCCAGAGCTGGAATTAAGTCTTCAGCAACCTCTTTAGTTTTCCACCCCCCCCTTTTTTACACTCTGCTTTGTTCCTCCTACTACCCCTCCCTATCGCCACCCTCTTTTCTTCTCTGGCAACATACTGGTCTTGTCCTATTCACCAGTTTCACATTTTCTCCCTGCAGGTGTTTATATTCTTCATTCATTATCTCTCCGCTTTCCCTTTCTCCCTCCCCCTCCCTCTGACACATTCTCCTCTAGCGGCTATCATGTTCTATTGCCCTCCCCTCCCCCATTCAACCACCTGTTTTCCTCCTCTCTCTCCACCTCTTCTCTATGACTGGTTCTATCGACTTATCTTTTGTGTGGCCCTGCGTGATCTCTATGCATCTTCTAGCGGACAATTTATCTGTTTCCTACTTCTGGAGGAAGCCATATTAAGATAAGTCTTTGTTTAGTTATACGTTTTTTTGTCTCGTTTATGCATGTAATCCTCAAAAAAGGCTCACACTGAAATATCAGATGTTGTATGTTTTTCATTTATACATTCTCATAATTTCTATTCCTTTTTTTCTCACTTTACTCACTCCCTCTGCCACTTTGTAAAACTCTATCTACCTTTACACACACACACACACACACACACACACACATGCACGCACGCACGCACACACGCACTCACGCACACACACACACACACATATACATATATATCTTACATCCTTCCCATGCCATGAAACATCACATACGGCTCACATAGTAGTTTGCCAAGTATTCCTGTTTCACGCACGCTTTTCAGCCTCATCAAGGGATTCTGATGCCTACTAATTTGGTCTCTCTTAACAATATCTTCTTTAGAGTTTCTTGAAGTTGATCTCTTTTTCTTTGGCCTGTTGTGTTCCTCTTGATAGCTTGTTTTGGGATTCTCTGATTGTTTCTTTTCATCACATGATTGATATATATCTCCTTTTTCTGATCACACATGAGACAGGTTGTTGTTTGCTCATCTATCTTACCTCTGCATTGTTCTTGAATTTATTTCACTTTATACTGAGTATTTTCCTTAGGCATTTGTTTTCAAAAGACTCTAATTCTTTAGTTGTTTTCCAGCATTTGCATGCATGACTAAAGGTGGATATTATGAGGGTTGATTGATAAGTTCTCGGCATAAGGTATAAATACTTGAAACACGCAGTTGATATTAAGTGCATTTGTAGATCAGGTTAATGTAAGATTAAATACTAAGTTTCAAGAAATTAACTGCAAACAATTTTGTTTACAGGCTACTGAAGTGGTAAGGGGTGGCAGAAACTGAGAAAATGGATAAAATTTCTCATTGAGCAGTCATTCTGCATCAAGGGCTTATCATTGAAAGAGATCCATGAGGATATGGTAGAGACTCTAGGGGAGAGTGCCCCTCTTACAGCACAGTGAAAAAATGGGCAGCTCAATTCAAACATGGAAGGGAGAGTCTGGAAAATGATCCCCATCCAGGAACACCAAAAATGGTAACCGCCTATGAAACCACCAGCAGAATCCATGACATGATAATGGAGGATCGATGACTAACTGAGCGGCACATTGCTACTGAGTTGGGCATCTCCCAAGAACGTGTTCATGCCATTATTCATGATGATCTTAAAATGATGAAGGTTTCTGCTTGATGGGTCCCAAAACTTCTTGGAGCTGATCACAAACGACAGCGTCTCAACATATCAAGAGACAATCTTGGCCATTTTTCTACAGATCCTGAAAAGTTTCTTCAGCAACATGTGACTATGGATGAGACTTGGGTTCATCATTTTCAACCAGAAACCAAAGAACAGTCAAAGCAGTGGAAATATCATGGATCCCCACCTTCAAAGAAAGCAAGGGTGGTTCTGTCTGGAGGCAAAGTTATGGCTTCCAGCTTTTGGGATTCAGAAGATGTGTTATTGGTAGACTATCTTCAAAAGGGAAGAACGATCACCAGGGCCTATTACGCTAATCTTGTGAAGTAACTGCGGGTCAAAGTGAAGGAAAAGCATTGAGGGAAATTGATGAGAGGAGTCATCTTTCATCAAGACAATGCTCCAGTTCATAAGTTGGAGGTGGCAATGGCTGCCATTCATGAATGCGGCTTCCAGCTTCTTGAACATCCTCCTTATTCCCCAGATTTGGCCCCTTCAGACTATTACTTGTTTACCAAACTCAACAAGGAGCTTGTGGTCACAAATTTGCTTCAGATGATGATGTTATTCATGCTGTAGACCACCTTCTACTGGCACAAGATGCTGACTTTTACAAAGAAAGAAGGGATCCATATGCTCCAGGATCGCTGGACTAAGTGCATAAACTTGAAAGGGGATTATGTTGAGAAATTACACAAAAAAGTTGCTCACAAACAATCCGTTGTACCTTATGCCAAGAACTTATCAATCAACCCTCGTACATTTGAAATGAATAATCTTAGCTTGGTTTTTGTGCTTATAACTTTAGAGTGCCTTGTGTTCTCAAGATCCTCGAAGGCTAGCGTTACAATTCTAACTTCCTGGTCTATGAAGCTGCCGAGGTATGCAAACTGGCGTGTTTCTCAACAGCTGTTCTTTATAAATATATTTTTCCTTCTTGATTAACGGGAAGGTTCATTATTTTTGTTTTTTTCTTATTAATTTCAAGTCCTATTTTGTTAGCCAGTGAAGACAAGGTATCTGGTTTTTTTTGCACTGATTTCACATTGTCACTGATAAGAGTTATGTCATCTGCAAAATCAAGATCTTCTAGTTGGGTCCCATGTACCTAATAAATACCTGTTTTACCTGTGTAACATTTTCATTATGAAGTCTGTGGCAATTCCAAAAAGCAAGGGAGATAATATACATCCTTGTTTCACACCTGTTTCAATCTGGAACCATTTGCTCATTCCTTCTTCTGCGTTGACTGCATAAACATACCCATTGTAGAGACCCTTAATGATGGTGACAATTTTAGATGGCATTCCATAAACAAGCTGTAGTCTTAAAATTCTCCACAGTGAATCTCTGTGTATGCTATTAAATGAATTTTTTTGAAGTCTATGAAATTCAGAATTAATGGTTTTTGCTTTTCAATATATTCTTCAAGCACTATTCTTAGAATAAAGATCTGGTCAAGATAACTTCTCCCTTTTTTAATCTGCAAACTCTCAGATGCAAATATGTGCACTCACATGTTTTCATATATTACATATATGCAGAAATAAAGTAGTATGACCTACCTCTAATCTGACGTACAAATATTCACTGGAGATTTCAGCTCCTCTGGTGGTGTTGCAAGAATCACTCTGACACACCGACACTTTGCAAGAAAGCTGAAATATAATCACATAAGGTATTAACCTTCATCAAAATCAGAAGCAAGATTTAATCACAGAACATTATGTTTTCTTCTTGGATGTCATAATTTTGTAACTAATTGTTTTTCAACCTCTAGATATACTACACATACTCTGACAATCAATAATAGACATATGCAAATGACAAACACACATGAAACATATCTGAACTGTTAATGTAAGAGTTAGGGATAATCTTTCAAGATAAAACACTGCCAACAAAATGTATCCAAATGTAATGCCAAAAACTGGTTTGTTTAAAAATTTTTGAAAACAGCAGCATAGAAGGTTATTAGACAATAAATAGGAAAATCTCAGTGCAGAGAAAATATTAACTACTTGTGTGTGGTAAACTCACTTTGCTGTTATAGGTCAAGTTGGTCAGGCTGTCTTCTGACAAAAATGATGAATCTGTGTCAAGTGAGGGTCTCATGATGTTCATATCATCCAGTAAGTAAGTGATGAAGTACAAGTATGATGTCTCCTTCAAACGTTCAAAACTACAAATGAAGTTTACTTTCTTTGTCACTTCATCTATTGTCATTATCAGTTTTGGCTTCTTCTGCAGTTCTGGAAAAGCTGATAAAATAGAAGAATACTGAATTGTAATTGTATTAGTTTGTTTCATCATAATTTCTTATTTTGAAATATTTATTAACAAATGCCATTCCAGGGACATAAAATATTTTTTCAGATATTGAGAGATTTAGAAAATATATCACACAAATCTTTAAAAAGTACGAATTCTGAATTTTATCTTACAAGATTTAAAAAACTTATCTATTAGACATTATGTGTCAAATATGAGAAAAAGAGTGTCCAACTTACCAGTGACTTTACCCAAACTAGTGACTATATCTTTTTCGGCATAAATGATGTGTAGGATCTGAAGGTCAAATAGCAAGGAGATGCCACTGTTTTCAGACATACCCACTCCGAAATCACACTTTGCTCTGTTCTGTACTGGTTTCCTGCGTGTATCAGGCTTTGCTTTCTGCACAACCAATGACTGGTCAATGAATATCTGCAAATGAGTCAAAATGATTTTCTGCATGAAGGTCAAAAACATAGCTTGTCAGTGTATTTTTTAGATTTATTGTTTATAAAAAACAGCTATGATTATTCCAAAAATTAACAAACTTGTAAATTAATGGTTTATTCATGGTGTGTTGAATTTTATATTATTAGCATTTTAATGTGTAGAATACATTTCAAAAAGGGAGAAGCTGTCTCAACCAGATCTTTACTCTAAGAATAATACTTGAAGAACATATTGAAAAGCAGAAACCATTAATCCTGAACTTCATAGACTTTAAAAAAGCATTTGATAGCATATACAGAGATTCATTGTGGAGAATTTTAAGACTACATGGAATACCATCTAAAACTGTCAACATCATTAGAGATCTTTACAACGGATATGTTTGTGTAGTCAAGACAGAAGAAGGAATGAGCGAATGGTTTCAGATTGAAACAGGATGTATATTATCTCCGTTGCTTTTTTAGAATTGCCACAGACTTTATAATGAAAAGAAGATGTACAGGTAAAACCGGCATTGATTAGGTACAGGGGATCCAAATAGAAGATCTTGATTTTGCAGATGACATAACTTTTATCAGTGACAATGTGAAATTGATGCAGGAAAAAACAGATTCCCTGTCTTCCTTGGCTACCAAAATAGGTCTTGAAATTAACAAAGACAAAACAAAAATAATGAAACTTCCCATGAATCAAGAAGGAAAAATATACATAGAAGGAACAGTTGTTGATGAAGTGAACCAACTTGCATACCTTGACAGCTACATAGACCAGGATGGTGACACCAGGAAGGAAGTTAGAATTCAAATTGCAATAGCAGCATTGTCTTTCAAAAATACTGAGAACACGTGGAATTCAAAAGTTATAAGCACAAAAGCCAAGTTAAGATTATTAAATTCAAATGTGATATCCACCTTCATTCATGCATGTGAAAGCTGGAAATCAACTATAGAAATAGACATGAAATTAGACTCTTTTGAAAACAAATGCCTAAGGAAAATACTTGGTATAAAGTGGAATGAATTCAAGAACAATGCAGAGATAAGACAGATGAGCAAACAACAACCTGTCTCATGGGTGATCAGAAAAAGAAGATGGACATATGTAGGTCATGTGATGAGAAGAAACAATCAGAAAATACCAAAACAAGCTATCAAGTGGAGCACAACAGGCCAAAGAAAAAGAGGTCGACCACGTGAAACTCTAAAGAGGACATTTTTAAGAGAAGCCAGTTTAGTGGGCATAGCATCCCTTGATGAAGTTGAAAGACTTGCTGGGAACAGGAAATCTTGGAAAACAACTATGCGAGTCCTATGTGATGTTTAATGGCATGGGAGGGTTGTAAGATGTAAGATATATTCACAAGATCCTAATATACAGTGGATGGATATGGAGGCCATTACACAAGCATTAAAATG
The DNA here is from genome assembly GCA_009760885.1 of Achatina immaculata. Lineage (NCBI taxonomy): Eukaryota > Metazoa > Mollusca > Gastropoda > Stylommatophora > Achatinidae > Lissachatina > Lissachatina immaculata. The sequence continues at coordinate 33,567,336 of CM019717.1, forward strand.
AGCAATGACCCAGAAAACACACTGAATCACCATTAGTACCAATTCCCATAGCCTACTGAGAACAGTAGAACATAAAGCTATAAGAAGTGAATGGCTAGAAATAAGTGATAAATCGCACATCAAAAACATCACATGGATAAACTGTCCTAGTCATGCCAGAGTTGACAGAAACAACAATCTGACCAACTAGCAGCAAGAATGAAACCAGAGGGCATCATCAAAATGGACAAATCAGACTTCTACAAATCCGTCAAACAACAACTCATGGAACAATTGCAAAGTAATTTCCTCCAAAGCACCTACAATGAATGACTCACTGCATTACATGTAGCTAAGGGCAGTGGATGCAAATCCCAGCTAAATACTAGATCACATGCAATATACAACCAACACAACATTAGAATCATTTCTCTAAAAACAATGAAGGACATCCTGATGTCAAAGGCCAAACACATATAGGCATGCCCAGAGTGTAATGAGGCTGCTCTCCAGGGCTGGCACTAGAGCTAAGCCCCTTCCTTTTTTACAGTTACATTTACAGATCCTAATGTACAAAATGATAAAGATGAGAAAATTCAAAAGATAAGCTTAAGTGGAGAATATGTAAAAATATGCACGAAAAAAAAAGTAAAAATTAGAGATTCATGAAAAACTGACAAATGAATGAAAATGAAAAAAATAGCAAACAGTAATATGTTATTCACTTTACCCGAAGCCCTGACTGTATACTCCAGGATATTTCATAGGTATGGTAGTTTTCTGTGTCCACATTTTGTACATAAGATGTCCATTTTTGTGTACGGGTTGTCACTGTGAAAAAAAGCCTCTGTTGCTTGTAAAAGACAGCAATACCAGAAGAGTCAGTCTGGTCACCACAGCTGGTCAACAAATAGCCATTCTCCACAAGCTTTGTAAATTTCAGATAGAGAGATATAACAAAGCCATACTGGCATAGTTCAAAGTCTAACAGACATGGAGTTGAAACTGGGCTTAGATTAAAGCCTCCGCTACCATTGAAGACCACAGTGACTTTCATTTCACTGGTAAAACTTGTCAGCTGTCCAATGATAAGGAATGCGCCTGCTGTGGTTATGAGATGTGTCTGGTTTATGCTGATGAAAACAATCCGGGTCTCCTGAATGCTTGTTTCTGAAATGCATATTAAGTATTAGTCCAGCATTAATCGACAGTGGGAAAGAAGGCCAAGTGTTTTGTTTATAACATCATCTATTATATTCTACAATATTCATTCATTCGTTCATTTGCATATCCCTTGCAGAACTTTGCCTCCCTAACAGCACTCCTGTAGGCCTCTTGGTTGTGAGCAAGATGCCCTGCTGCTGATGCATCCATTTGCAGATCATCAACGATGTCTTGCAGCCATCTTCGCCTTGGTCTTCCTCTCTTTTTCTCATTATGTACCCTTCCAAGATGGTCTTCTCTAGATTATCATGACATTTAATGTGTTCAAAATATTTAAATTTTCTTTGTTTAATCCTCTTTACTAGCCAGCCTTCTTCAATATTAAATTCTTGTATTATGGATATATTTGTTGTTTTTTGTGTCCATGATATCTGAAGAACTCTTCTGTAGCATTTACATTCAAAGGCATTCTAAAACAATGACATTTTAAATGGTACTGTAAGAAAATTCTGGTTAGACTCCTGTTAACTTTTTATTTATTTTTTTTTTTCTGTTAAATTATCACATAGTAAAATTCTGTTCTCTCTTGTCCTTCTGGCCACTCACCCACCCATCCACTCACCCACCCACCCATCCACTCACTCACCCATCCACTCACCCACCTACCCACCCATCCACTCACCCACCCACCCACCCATTCACTCACCCAGCCATCCATCCACTCACCCACCCACCCATCCAATCACCCACCCACCTATCCACTCACCCACCCATCCACTCACCCACCCACCCATCCACTCACCCACCCACCCATCCACTCACCCACCCATTCACTCACCCATCCACTCACCCACCCACCCATCCACTCACCCACCCATTCACTCACCCACCCATTACTCACCCACCCATCCACTCACCCACCCACCCATTCACTCACCCACCCATTACTCACCCACCCACCCATCCACTCACCCACTCATTAAAAAAAAACATGAATTTGAACCTGCAACATACATTTACAAAATAAAAACTTCTGATAATAAAATCTAATTATGACAAAGCTCTGTATGCATTTTAAATATTCCTCCAAAATAAAAATGTTATTCTATGAAATATTTGTTAAATCCACTTGAAATACATATGCATCTGTAAGTGAACTCTAGATATACACATTTGTGCTTATTTTTAAATATTTAGTCAACTCACAAGGATATAATCTGCATTTAAAAGATAATTTAAGCACAATAACATGTTTGACAGAAAATATACTTTCTGAAAAAAAAGAAGAGTATAAAGTATACAGAAATGTACACAAAAGGGTTTTTTTTAGTATTATGAGGTTAAAAATAGTCTTTAAAATTTGTTTTTGTCACGGTGTACTCAGAAAACACTTCTGGGAACATATAGTTTCAGTTATCCAAATTTATTTGATATTACTGTCACACATACAGTCTCATTTCCAATAAAATATGTTTATGGAATTAAATGTCATTTATTTCACACACATGTGGCAAAGAAATCTGAATGTGATGCCAAATTTAGGACTAAAATCAACACTTATAAATAACATTGGTTTAAACCAATTATTGCACAGTTTTGATGACACAAACTTGAGTCAAAAGATTTATTAAATGAGTAATTAAGTTCAAAAACAACTTTTATCACTAATTATATATAAAAAAAAACATTCACATAGGTTAGTTATCATTTCATGCATTAAATTATCTTTCATAGATTTCACACAGCAACTAGACCATATCAATCAGTCAGTCATTTGCATGTCCCTTGTAGAACTTTGCCTCCCTAACAGCAATCCTGAAGGCCTCTCGGTAGTAAGCAAGATGCCCTGCTGCTGATGCAACCATTTACAGATCATCAACAATGTCTTGCAACCATCTTCACCTTGGTCTTCCTCTCTTTTTCCCATTATGCAACCTTCCAAGATGGTCTTCTCTAGATTATCATGATGTTTAATATGTCCACAATATTTAAGTTTTTTCTCTTTAATCCTCTTTACTAGCCAGCCTTCTTCAATATTAAGTTCTTGTAGTATGGATATATTTGTTGTTTTTTGTGTCCATGATATTTGAAGAACTCTTCTGTAGGATTTACATTCAAAGCCATTTATGTGTTTCTCATCTGTTTTGTTAAGTGTCCAGGTCTCACAGGCATATGTTGTGATGGAAAAGATGCATGCCCTTAAAAATCTTATTTTTGTAGTTATGTCTGTTCCTCTCCACAGATTCTTTAGTTGTTTTACTTTCTGAAGAGCGATAGATGCCTCCTTTTAATTTCCCTCATTGTATCTCCATTATTAGTTAGTAGTGATCCAAGATATTCAAAACTCTCCACTTCTTCCAATTTTTCCTCACTGATACATATTTCAGCTGCCTTGTTTGTTCTGTCAGTTGTCATCAATTTAGTTTTCTTCGCATAAAGATAAAGGTTTTAGTCTTCACTGTTCTTACAGATTGAAATACTAAGTTTTTCCATTCCTTTTTGTGTTGTGGACAGTAATACTGTGCCATTAGCATATCTAATGTCTGGTATTTCATAAACTTCAATTGTTATGGCACTGTAATATTCCTTGTCTACATCTTCTCTAACATTCCTCATTATATTTTCAGTATGTAAATTAAATAAATAAAGCGACAATATGCACCCCTGATGGACCCCTTGTTTTATGTCAGACCAAGTTGTTGTTTCACCATTTATTCTCACTGCTGCCTGTTGGTCTAGATCTTACATCCTTCCCACACTGTTAAACATCACATAGCACTTGCATAGTTGTTTGCCAAGTTTTTCTGTTTTTGGCGAGTCTTTCAACTTCATCAAGGGATGTTATGCCCACTAAACTGGCTTCTCTTAACAATGTCATTTTTTTAGAGTTTCACGTGGTTGACCTCTTTTTCTTTGGCCTGTTGTGCTCCATTTGATAGCTTGTTTTGGTATTCTCTGATTGTGATATTAGAAGTGATATTAATTGTATCAAATATGTTGGAAATCCCATTTTTTTCCATTATTTCTCAAAGTTTCTGGTGTTTTACACAATCAAATGCCTTTGAATTGTCTATAAAAGATAAATATAGATTCACATTCAGTTCTCTGCATTTCTCTATTATTAATCTTATATTGAATATATGATCTCTTGATCCTCTTCCTTGCCTAAAACCAGCTTGGACCATATTGACTTCTTCTACTTTCTTGTGAAGTCTATCCATTATGATTTTTAACAGAATTTTACTGGCATGACTAATCAGGGCAACATATTCTGTAGTTTGTGCATAATTTCAAGTTACCCTTTTTGGCAGTGGTATGAATACAGTTCTTTTTCATTCTTTTGGCCTAATACCTGAATGCTATATCTTTTTACATAGTGCATGATAGATTGTTGCACACTCCTTTCCTCCTGCTTTAATAAATTTAGCTGTTATCTCATCACATCCTGATGATTTACCATTTTTCAGAGTCTTTATTGACCATAAAACTTCTTCAATTGTTGGTTCGAGTTCTTTCTCCTCCAATAACAATTCACACTGTTGACTTCTGCTTTCACAGTCAGCTGTTTCATACATTCCTCTGCAATATTCCTTCCATCTTTCTAGAATTTCCTCTGTCTCTGTCAAGGTCTTCCCCATCTCATCACAAATTACATTTAGCTTAGGTGTGACATTTCTCGTCAATGTCTTCATCTCTTTAAACATTTCACTATCTCTTCCACACTTCTGATGTCCTTCTATTCTTTCACAACAGTCTTGTATGTATTGTTTTTGTCTTTTCTTATGACTAGACCACATGAAAGATGCAAAAAAAATGTGGATCAAAACAAAAATAGTATGGTGAATCTGTAAATAGATGCAAAAGTCTTATTTTTTTTTAGTAACAGACAGAAAAGGATTGAAGGTACCTGTGATTTTTGTCCATTTACTTGTGGAATAAGCAGACCTACAAATTCGTGTAGGGTCACCTGGACTGTAATAACCATCAGCATAACACTGTCCTCCAATATGGCACACATCACCCTAGTGGAGGAAAGGTTCTTATGTAAATACTTCATCTAGTTATTAAATAATACTGAAAAAATATGAAAGTTTTAATCCATCTAATTATTAATTAACACTGAAATAAGATCACTTTAAGAAACTCCAATCAGACAAAAATAAATTTCAATTAAAAAATATATTCTTAAATCTAAATCCCTGCACTTAGACAACAGATTATTTATCCTGTTATCATGTGAATTCACTGATTACAGATTTCAGCTAAGTCCCTTATTCATTACCAAGAAAGCAGAGCCTCAAAGTTGAAAAAAATTTAAAAAAAAACAATAGGAGATATTCAAATTACCTTGGAGATGCAAGGAGAACTTGTGCAGTTATCACAAACTGAGTCAAAGCAAGTGTATGATAAATAGTTGCTGATGTTGTAACCATTGTTGCTGATAGCTATCGTGAACTCGCCTGTCTCATTGAATTGGCACCTTACTAGCTCCACTGTGATGTACTTGCCTTTCACTGTTGTTTCACTTGCATTCTAAAAAATGAGAGATAAGTGTTTGAAATATCACACAAAATGTACATTACATTATATAAAGATGGTTGTCCATGCCAAATGGGAAGACAGCATATCTTATATGAATCAGTCTCATGAATGTGGAATAATTAAATTCATTTGGGGTGATATGATGTAAATGAAAATGGTACAGCCATAGCACTCCATCTGAATCTTACTGTGAATGATCTTTTAATGTGACATGTGAGAAGATCTGTGTCTGCAAAGTTTGTTCCATAGATATCAATGAAGTCACATTGCCGCAGTCTTCGGTCACACTGTTTCCCACCATCAATGAACAAAAGTGTGGGTGGCTGATCCTTGGAAGTGCTACAGTCTGCACCAATCCAGTCATTACTACAGTTGCAAACACCTGAAGGGAAAACACAAGAGTTTTAAACAAAATTATAATCAAGATTTCATTAGATAAATATCGTTGCTTCATAAGTTTTGGAAACATTTAGTTTCAGTACGAAAATAATGTACATATTAACTGAAGACAAATTGTTTTACAATGTATGAAGTATGCTTACATAATTCATCAGTAGCAATATAAAATATTGCTTGTAAATGATAACATGATTTCAAAAGCAGAGAGAGGTAAGGTAATTTAAATGTCCAGATCTGAGAATTACCCGTATTACAAGAGCCATGACCTTGACAATCATTTGGACAAATTGCATTCAGGATTCCTGAAGGTAATGAGATATCTCCATTCTCATCAGTCAGCCACAGACTGGTGTTGATGCTGATCTCGATAAGACATAGTGCTCTAACACTCAGAATGGCTGTTTCTGACGAAGTGATGTCATCAAATATCTGCGAAAAAAATGTTAAAAATGACAGAGAATACCCATTTGCTTGTAACACAAATCTAAGGAAGCACAATATTCATCATTACAAACATTTATTATTACATTATTTTTTCAATCAGCACATCCTTTAAAAATAAAAATTAACATTTTATTTCATTATTTTATCTTGCTGATAATGATGCAAATCATCATGAGTCTTCTTATATCATTTATAAGGTAATAAAAAGATACATTTAAATGTTCATAAAATGAAATCATTATTTTATTTAGTCACTATTTTATATGCATCCCCACCCATTCTGGCTGGAAATGAGACATGAAACATATTACTTCAAGCGAAAAGAAAACTAATGTGAATGAATTTCCAACGCTTGTAAAGATTTTTCTTTAAGCAATGAAAAACTTGTATTAAAAACACTGGACATTATCTTACATCTTATATCCTTCCTGTGCCGCTAAACATCATATAGGGCTCACATGGTAGCTTGCCAAGATTTCCTGTCTTCAACAAGCTTTTCAACCTCATCAAGGGATGTTATTCCTACTACACCAGCCTCTCTTAACAATGTCCTCTTTAGAGTTTCACGTGGTCGCCCTCTTTTTCTTTGGCCTGTTGTGCTCCACTTGATAGCTTGTTTTGGTATTTTCTGATTGTTTCTTCTCATCACATGACCTACATATGTCCATCTTCTTTTTCTGATCACCCATGAGACAGGTTGTTGTTTGCTCATCTGTCTTATCTCTGCATTGTTCTTGAATTCATTCCACTTTATACCAAGTATTTTCCTTAGCCATTTGTTTTCAAAAGAGTCTAATTTCATGTCTATTTCTATAGTTGATTTCCAGCTTTCACATGCATGAATGAAGGTGGATATCACATTTGAATTGAATAATCTTAACTTGGCTTTTGTGCTTATAACTTTTGAATTCCATGTGTTCTCAGTATTTTTGAAAGACAATGCTGCTATTGCAATTTGAATTCTAACTTCCTTCCTGGTGTCACCATCCTGGTCTATGTAGCTGTCAAGGTATGGAAATCGGTTTATTATAGGAAACTGGGCATTATAGGAAACCCATATTTGCATTATCTAAGACATGTATAAGAAAAGGAAAGAAAAAGGTTAAAATTTGATTATAATCATTAAATGAAAAATTTTAATTACTTTCTAAAACTATACAGACAATACTGCCAAATACACAGACAATGAGATATGAGTGACCTTTTTATCACTTATACTGAACACCTTTGTTATGTTACCTGTATATCTGTAACACAGTCATCCACAGAAATGTCAATCGTGACTTTGTCTAGAATGTTCTCACAGACCTTGAAAGTTTCACTAGCTGCTAATGCAGTCCGGCATGCATCTGTAGCTTTCTCTTTGGTTATGCCACTTGCTGTTGGCCAAGTTGGATCCTACAAATGGCAAACAGGATTTTGTTGTACATCATAAGAGCAGGAAAAAACATATAGAAGACATCAGTTATCAAAAGGAAATGTGACAGATAAAAGGGATGGTGACTAAAACTGGTTTAAATAATAAAGGTAGATAGAGGTGTATGGTGTAGTTTTACAAAGTGGCAGAGGGAGTGAGTAAAGTGAGAAAAAATGAATAGAAAGTATGAGAATGTATAAATGAAAAGCATACAACATCTGATATTTCGAGGATTACATGCACAAATGTGACAAAAAACAAATAACTAAACAAAGAACTTATCTTAATATGGCCTCCTATAAGGTCTTGTCCTATTCACCAGTTTCACATTTTATCCCTGCAGGTGTTTATGTTCTTCATTCATTATCTCTCCGCTTCCCCTTCCCCCTTCCCCCCCCCTCCCGACACCATCTCCTCTAGTGGGTATCATGTTTCTTCTGCCCTTTCCTCCTCCTTCAACCACCTGTTTTCTTCCTCTCTCTCCACCTCTTCTTTATGATTGGCTCTATCAACTTATCCTTTGTATGGCCTGTGTGCTCTCTATGCATCTTCTAGTGGACACGCATTTCTCTGTTTCCTACTTCTGGATGTGGCCATATTAAGATAAGTTCTTCGTTTAGTTATTTGTTTTTTGGCTCATTTGTGCATGTAATCCTCAAAAAAGATTCACACTGAAATATCAGATTTTGTATGTTTTTCATTTACATTTCTCTCATACTTTCTATTCATTTTTTCTTACTTTACTCACTCCCTCTACCACTTTGTAAAACTACACCATACGCCTCTTTCTACCTTTATTATCAAAAGGATAACTATGTGAGACTGAAAATGAATTAAGCTGAAACTGAATTAAACATAAAAATTACTCTGTTCCCACTTGAGAGCAGCTCAAAGACAAATATAAAGTATCACTTTCAGACAAGACCTAATTTATTTCAAACAAGACATAGTTTTCTTCACACAAAACATAATTTACTTCAAACAAGATGTAATTTACTCACAGGGTAAGTGTAGTTTAGATTATAGGGCACTTCTTCGGGATCTTGAGCTGCTATACAACCATCTTCCCTCACAGTTCTGCTTACTGAATCAGTGATGTCCACAGCTGAAAACAGATTTTCATTGTTTATGTGCTACAGAAACAGAATGAGACATGAAAAAATAAAATACAAACGCTGCTTAAACACATTTTTAAAAAGCTGAATCTTCTTATGATATTAGCTGGCTAAATATGTTACAATATTGAAAGACTTACAAGTCTGAATTATACTTTAATGTGGCATGTACATGGAATTGATGATAGCAAAAACAATAAAATAGTATATACAGTATGAATGACACACAGGAAATCTATAGATAAGTAGGGATGAAATAGGAAGAACAAAATTACAAGAAAGAGATTTTTAGCTTACAGCAAAGCCAAAAATACAGTATTAATTTTTCTTGTAATTATTCAGCTCTTTCTGTGATGTCAGTACTATAGGAGTGACAAAAATTCTGTTCCTGAGTGTATTTAAAAAAAACCCTGTATATTACAGAATTTAGATAAAGTATCCAGAACTCAGAGTTGGCATCCCTGATGCTCGGTTGGTTTCTCTGCGATATTTTTTTTTCCCATCTGGAGTTGCCTCTAGATAGGTCCCAGGATAAGGTTGTTAGCCTTATGCCCAACTCAATTCAAATGTAATATCCACCCTCATTTATGCATTTGAAAGCTGGAAAACAACTAAAGAAATAGACAAAAAATTAGACTCTTTTGAAAACAAATGCCTAAGGAAAATACTCGGCATCAAATGGAACAAATTCAAGAGCAACGCAGAGATAAGACAGATGTCTGAACAACAACCAGTCTCATGGGTGATCAGGAAAAGGAGACGGATATATGTTGGTCACGTAATGAGAAGAAATGATCAGAGAATCCCAAGACAAGCTATCAAGTGGAACACAACAGGCCAGAGAAAAAGAGGCAGACCGCATGAAACTCTGAAGAGGACATTGTTAAGAGAGGCCAAATTAATAGGCATAAAATCCCTTGATGAGGTTGAAAGACTCGCCGAAGACAGGAAAAATTGGCAAACTACCTTGCGAGCCCTATGTGATGTTTAATGGCATGGGAATGATATAAAATAAGATCCAGAACTATGGAGAGATAATTAATAATGAATGACACAAGTCAATTAAGAAAATAAAAAATAATTTCATTTAAACTATAACAGTTGTAGAGATTTACAAATTATTTATTCATGAACTAATAAAAAGAACTATCTAATTAAAGTTGTTTATTTTACATGTGATATCTATAGTAATGCTTGATTTAAAATGTGTGCTTAACAAACTGAAATATGAATTGGTCTGTGATTGACAGAACAATAAATTACATGACTAATTACTCAGCTTTAAGAAATAAGGGAAAAACAAGTTAATAACTTGTTTAATAAGAACAACATAAGTTTCATGTTAAATTACAGTTTTAATAACAGCATTTTACTTTTTTTTTATCTTGGGAAAGATATATAATGTTTCTATGAAAATTGTGCTACTTTAATATACTGTACCTTCTGAATCAACATTCTGACAAGTCTGGACTGCTGCAGTAGGAGAGCAGTTGGATCTGCCACCACTAACACAGTCACATGACACAGTAGCATCCAGTGAGACTTCTGTTGTAGAGCACACTCCATTATAGATGCTCTCATTCTTGCTGGTCCTGGTGATGTTTAATGCTTTGTTAAGTACAAATTGTGCTCGCTATAATTTAGTGTATTGTTAAGTACAAATAAAGCCTAATTTATGTAATGCATTGTTAAGTACCAATAGTGATTGTTAATTTTAACATGCTGCACATTTTTAAAAAAAACTATCAAAATCAACATTCACTGGACATTTAAAGAGAAAGAGAGAACATGGTAAATATTACAATACAAAGGAAATTAAAAGGAGGACATCTATCATTCTTCAAAAAGTAAAACAACTAAAGAAGCTGTGGAGAGGAACAGACAGAACTACAAAAATAAAATTTTTAAGGGCAAGCATCTTTCCCATCACAACATATGCCTGTGAGACCTGGACACTCTACAAAACAGCTGAGAAATACATAAATGCCTTTGAATGTAAATGCTACAGAAGAGTTCTTCAAATATCATGGACACAAAAAACAACAAATATATCCATACTACAAGAACTAAATATTGAAGAAGGCTGGCTAGTAAAGAGGATTAAACAAAGAAAACATAAATATTTTGGACACATTAAATGTCATGATAATCTAGAGAAGACCATCTTGGAAGGGTACATAATGGGAAAAAGAAAGAGAGGAAGACCAAGGCAAAGATAGTTGCAAGACATTGTTGATGATCTGTAAATGGATGCATCAGCAGCAGGACATCTTGCTTACAACTGAAAGGCCTACATGAGTACTGTTAAGGAGGCAAAGTTCCGCAAGGGACATGCAAATGACTGACTGACAGGGCAGAAACAACAGCTTTCCTTGAAATCCTCAGAACACTTAAAACAGAAAACCAGCACCAACTACACAAAATAGCCTTCTTCACAGACTGCAGGTCTCTTCTGAAATCTCTAAAAACAACGAAGAACCCACAAGCAATCATACAGGAAATCACAACAGAACTGAAGCACCTTACACTGTCAACATCCGTGGTCCTACAATGGGAACTATCCCACTGTGGAATAGCTGGCAATGAAATAGCTGACAGCCTATCCAAAGCTGGCAGCAATCAAGATCAAACCAAACATCCAGTAAACTAGCAAGAGGTGAAAACCATAATCTGTAACCAGTGCAGATCTGAATGGAAAAAGCAACTGAAATGCAACAATGAACCAGATCCAATACACCAACTACAAAGACATCAGCAAACATCCTCTTCCACTTAAGGACAGGCTACTACAGACTAGTGAGCCACCTGCATCGACTCAAACTGTCTCATGCAGACGAGTGTCCATGTGGCAGTGGAGTCCAGACCTCCAGAACATATCCTCTAAGACTGCCCATATCATGCAGACTGAGGCGCGAGACATGGCCAGAAGACACAAGCTTAGGGCAAAATCTTTGGGGCTCCTATCAGGATCTGTAGAGGACTGCGGGCTTTGCCATGTCGATAAAGATCAGGATCTGAAGTAACCAACAACGTCGAATGCAAAAGAAAAAGAAGAACTGACTGACAAGAAAAGATAAATGAGAAGTGATGATGAGGAAAGTCAAATGAGATGATCAAGGACAATCTGATATGACAGAACAATCAAATGAGATAAAGGAATGCCATCACAGTAACAAATCTGTGAAGACTGTAATGATCTAAACCTAACAGTTTTATATTATCTGATAATGAATGAATAAGTGGGAAAAAGAACTAATTTTACTTTCAAAGGATGAAGACCTGGGCATGCAGCACATGATGATGATGATAAAGTTTAAAACTGCAAGAACATTATGTGCCTTTTTTTTTTTTTTTAATAATGGAAATCTCCCAATAATTTTAATGTCAAATTTGCTAACAAAATTCTCTTACTTATGCAAGGTTTATTTTTGTGAAAATCATTTGATAACTGATTCAGAAATTAAGAATGGCAGCTGGAGCTGTTGTGTAAACAAGAAAAATTTTGTGACATACCTCCATGACAGAATGAAATCTGATCTTTTCTGAACCAAAGTGCCATCCACAGTCATGTAATCATTGGTGTCATCATTGTCATAATTGCCACACAAGCCTACAGACAGACAGCAATAAAATCTACAATATCTAAAATATTTAACAGTCTTAAAATTTAGTTGTGATTTTTATTTTAGACAAATGCATCTTTGCAATTCTTTGTCTTTCCACTCCCTTTGCCATACATCAGTTCTTCCCAGTCTCTTCTTGTCATCTTGTCTCATAGTCCACATCTTTAGAGCCCTCAACAGCTTCATCTGCTCTCTTGATTTGCATGTTCCTTACTGTTATGATCCCCCTGCCCTGAATCTTCCCATTATATCTATTGGGGGGGGGGGGGTGGTGGTGGTGGTGTGCCTTGGGGGGGAGGGAGAGAGTACTTCCCACTTCAGGAACCACTGACATCATCTTAACAAAACCATGTTCATCACTTCCATTTCCAGTCTGAAGTTGAAGTGCTACCATTTCAGTATAAGTTTTTTTTTAAACGGACTCTGGCTTCAGATACAACTTTTTCTCTCCACCCCACTCTGTGTGTGTGTGTGTGTTGGGTGGGTGGGTGGGTGGGTGGGTGAGAGTGAGTGAGTGAGTGAGTGAGAGAGAGAGAATGAGAGATTGATTGATCTTTATTTCAAAAGGGTTAAGAATTGGGCACACAGGCCCGTCTGACAGCCTACCCTTTACCATACATCTTTCACACTCTATTCCAGACATTCTACAAATATGCTGTTCATGTAACAAACATAACTAACATTGAAGCTGAGAGACATAAAATAAAATATAACATTTATGTTTTGCTCTTATCCATTCACTCAGTACATACATATATAAATGACTATCTACTAAACAAAAATTTCGGGACTATTCACAATAAACAATTAACTGTATTTGGTGTCTGTAAGAGCAATCTAAGATAACTTTAAGATAAGAGAGAGAGAGAGGAGGGGGGCTTGGTTTACTGCTGTTCATAAATAGTTGTAAAGAAAATATCTTGTCAAGAAAGTCCTGCAAATTTTTTGTTATAAAGTCCTTGGTACAGCTGAGATTCATATTTAGTTACTTTCAGACCTTCATTTGTATTGTACTAGAGATGTGATACAATGTTTTGGTCAAAATTTGAATCTTACATCATCTATAAATCAATTAAAAAATATACATTGAAGTATTCATTTAAGTAAAAAAAAAATCATGCACAAAAATCCACATAAGTAATAAAATTGTCCACATTATTCACAGTCATCTAACAAGATGAAGACCAAATAGAGACATTTTGTGTACTGTACCTTTTAAGTTTCCATAATCAGAGGAAGAGGCTGTCACATAAATATTAATCACATCATATTTTCTATTTTTCCTGCCAATGGTTTTAGGCTGTGCTACCACTGACATCCCATTTGGTAGGTAGATCTGGAATAACAAAAACAATTGTACAGAGATTTACTTTCACAAAATGTGTCTTATCAAGATAAAATCTTCCAAAGATAAAAAAAAAAAAAAAACACACAAAATTTGTAGAAAATTTTATCCTCTTTCACTGATCAACTTCAAAAACTGCTCCTACTGATTTTTAATTAAAATAACTACTAATATTCAGTTATAAAACTAATCTAAGGCTCTCTTAATATTTTGGGAGAGGCAATAAAAAGACATATTATCCAAAATATAGAGAAAATTATCTTGAAAAGGTAAATCATGTTCAGAATTTTCAATATTTTGTTCACAAAAATATTAAGCAACAGAATGTCATTAGAGAAAGAAATGAATAATTTATGAACACTGAATGTTCATGACAAACCTTAAATGAACCATCATTCATCTGCAAAAGCCTTGTGCCAGCTGTCAAATTTCCATTTAAGTACAGCTTTGGTTTGATGGGAAGACCAGTCGCATTTTCTGGAGAATTGCATCTGTCCAGGACAAGCACATCATTTCCCGATTGAACAGCCAAACCACAGTTACATGCAGCTTTGCCATTACAGCTGCGCTGCAGTGATCTCACCTGGATTAAAAACAGAGATACTGAATAGGTAAGTGAGATGGAGGTAAGAATGATACACTGCAAATTCTGAAAGCAAGAAAAACAAATGAAGCATTCAGAAAAGCTTTACAGTATTATAAAATAATTTAAATGATAAGAAATATACTATAGAGCAAATTTAAATTATAAGAAACAAACTATATTTAAATGATACAAAATATATTAAATTAAATAAGACATACATTATATCTGAATGATAAGAAATAGACTAAACTAATTTAAATAATAAGAAATTGACTAGACTAGTTTAAATGATAAGAAATAAATTAATTTAAATGCTAAGAAACAGAAGAATTTAAACAAGAACCACACTAAATTTAAATAATAAAAAAATAAACTATCAAACTTCTTTGGATATGACATGGGAAAGTAGTATTTACTACTGACCTGATAAAGAAAATATCTGGAAGATTTTACACACAAAAAATACCATGAAAATAAAATCTGGATCGACCAACAAAGTGGTAACTGAACAAGGAATAAGAACCAAAAGAATTAGTTTGGACACCAAAAATACACATAACTGAGAATCACAATTATCCATGTCTACTGTCACAGTACCTGATGATGATGATAACTAAATCATCTGATGATAACTTAATGAGCTTTCTGGGAAAAATAAAATTTGACTGATAAATAACAGATATATGTTGATATATGTTGATATTGTTCTTCTGTCTCCCTGGAACTGCAGACTGGTGTTATATGCAGGCGATGTGGTGAAAATGTTGAGGCACAACATTGTTTCACTTTGAGAGCTGATTATGGTGGCTATTTTTTCAGTCTCTAGGGGGAGCTAAAAAGCAGGGGGTGTGCAGTACTTCTTTAGCAGACTCCACCACCATGAGGACTATGTTGATCCCTGCTCCATTATCCAGCCTATGTCTATCCTATCTATTGGGGATATCAACAGAAAGGTGGGACTGAGTCTTTGTCAGCTACAGTTTGCCAGCCCTGACACCAGCATGTCAGCTTTGGGTTACTGATTGCCAAATAAGACAATAAGCAATATTTACCTCAATAGGCCATTGCTTGCTTTTGCACAATGTAAATTCTCCCTCAAAATAGTTGCTGAACTTCCTGTTATTAAAAGAAAGAAACAGTGCAATGAGAACCAAACCACACCAACAAATTCAAATTAACTACACTTACATCTTACATCCTTTCCATGCCGTTAAACATAACATAGGGCTTGCATGGTAGTTTTCATGTTCTTGGCAAGTTTTTTAACCTCATCAAGGGATTTTATGCCTATTAATTTGGCCTCTCTTAACAATGTCCTCTTTAGAATTTCATGTGGTCAACCTCTTTTTCTTTGGCCTGTTGTGCTCCACTAGATAGCTTGTTTTGGGGTTCTCTTACTGACACCATGGACTTGAATATGTGTATCTCTCAATATGAAGATCTATATGTTTTCATTCTGCTGCATTATCCTTATTTTGACATTACCTTACATTCTTGTATCCCTTTTTGTTTTAAAATCCTCATCATTTACACCTTTTGAAAATAGGAATATAACTCCAGTTACAGCATACATATAGTGTCACTGTACATAAGCCATGGAAAAAGCCAAGAGATAATGAAGATGTGCAAGTTTTACTTGGCAAAAACCAGTTCTATTTCACTGTAAAACATTCTTTCCTTAATGGTATTAACATCACTTTTTGTCAGACCAAACAGTTCCTCTTCTGCTGCTGCATTTGCCTAGTTGCATTGTGTCACAATATGCAGATAAGTTATGATATCGTGACTTTAAGCTCTTTTCACTTGACTAGTGTATTGTCTATTACCAGGAGAACCATGTGGAGGCAGAATATGGTTTTGGTCAGCTAATCAAACAGTAGTTCTATTGCTCTTATGAAGCTTATAGAACAATAAAAGCTTTGACCAATCACATAGGTTTACTGTTCCTATGTAACTCACAGAATATTTATAGTTTTAACTTGAACTTGAACTATTAAGGTAGATTTAGTGTTTATATGCAGTTTAATGACAGGTTTTTTTTACACGTACTTTCCATCAAAAGTAACGTAGTGTGGGTCTCCAGTTGACTGACATATTTTACGCTTGCTGTCTCTGTCTTTCACGGTAACCTGTGAATGAAAACAGCACTAATAAAAAAATGATGTTTTAAGGCTACGTCACAGTTAAAAGATATCAAAATTGTTCCATAAAGTGATTTAGAACAGTGCTGTATGGTTATGCTGTATTGATCAGATCTTTACTCTAAGAATAATACTTGAAGAACATACTGAAAAGCAAAAACTGAACTTCATAGACTTTAAAAAGGCATTTAACAGCATACACAGAGATTCACTGTGGAGAATTTTAAGACTATATGAAATACCATCTAAAATTGTCAATATTATTAAGGATCTCTAAAAGGAATATGTTTGTGCAATCAACACAGAAGAAGGATTGAGAGAATGGTTTAAGACTGAAACAAGCATGAAACAAGGATATACATGCATACTATCTCCCTAGCTTTTTGGAATTGCCATACACTTCATAATAACAAAAAAATGATGTACAGGTAAAACTGGCATTGACTGGGTACATGGGACACAACAAGAAGATCTTGATTTTGCAGATGACATAACACTTATCAATCAATGACAATGTGAATTTGATGCAAGAAAAAACAAATACCCTGTCTTCACTGGCTAGCAAAATGGGACTTGAAATTAACAAGGAAAAAAACAAAAATAATGAAACTTTCCATTAATCATGAAGGAAAAATAAAGGTTTCAGCAAGAAGAAGGAACAGTTGTTGAAGAAGTACACCAATTTGATTACCCTGGCAGCTACATAATCCAGGAAGTTAGAATTGTAAATGCAGCAGTGACCTTCAAGAATCTTGAGAACATAAGGCACTCTAAAGTTATAAACACAAAAACCAAGCTAAGATTATTCAATTCAAATGTAATATCCACCCTCATTTATGCATGCAAAAGCTGGAAAAAAAAACTAAAGAAATAAACAACACATTAGACTCTTTTGAAAGCAAATGCCTAAGGAAAATACTCAGTATAAAGTGGAATGAATTCAAGAATAATGCAGAGATAAGGCAGATGTCTCATGTGTGTTCAGAAAAAGGAGATGGACATATACTGGTCATGTGATGAGCAGAAATGGTCAGAAAATCCCAAACCAAGCTATCAAGTGGAACATAGCAGGCCAAAGAAAAAGAGGTCGACCACATGAAACTCTAAAGGGGACATTGTTAAAAAAGTCTATATTAGTAGGCATAAAATCCCTTGATGAGGTTGAAAATCTCACTGAAAAAAGGAAAACTTGGTGAACTACCATGGAAGCTATATGTGACATTTAATGGCACAGGAAGGATGTAAGGTGTATGGTTATCATTTGATAAAATAGTAGACAAAGCACTTTAGATGTGAGAGAAAGAAAATGACAAGAGAATTACAACTACAAGAGAATATTGAACTTATCATTTTATTTCTCTCACATCTAAAGTGCTTATCTACTATTTTTTTAATGCTAACCACACAACACTGTGCTAAATTATTCTACTGTGTGAAATCTTCATTGTTTCTCACTTGAAGAATTTATAAAAAAACTGTTCAAACATCTCTGGACCTGTTGGTGTTGTAACAAGACCTCCCTGCATGAACTAACTAGAACTGATTCCATGGTTGAACTGAAGATGGGCTCCAGACTTCCAGGAGTAGACTTATCGTGATATAATCCACCTCTGTGTGGAAAATGGTGATTTTTGATTGAGTAGTGAGGCTTTAAAAAAAAACATAGCTTCCAGTTACAGAAAGTGCTGCATAGTGGATGGGATGCCAGTTTGTGCCCTTCTTTATTTTTAGCAAATGTGCTGAAATATTTCTTTCATGATTTTTATGAAGTAGTTTTATGTTTGTGATAAAATTATTAAAGAATCCATTGATTTGGGCACTTATTGAGAATGACACACTCACAGCAAGCCACGAGAGCCTTCAACCAAAGATCTATCTTACATCTTATAGACTTCCCATGCCATTAAATGTCACATAGGGCTCGCATAGTTGTTTGCCAAGTTTTCCTGTTCTCGGCGAGTCTTTCAACTTCATCAAGGGATGTTATGCCCACTAAATTGGCTTCTCTTAACAATGTCCTCTTTAGAATTTCACATGGTCAGCTCTTTTTCTTTGGCCTGTTGTACTCCACTTGATAGCTTGTTTTGGTATTCTCCGATTGTTTCTTCTCATCACATGGCCTACATATGTCCATCTTCTTTTTCTGATCACCCATGAGACAAGTTGTTGTTTGCTCATCTGTCTTATCTCTGCATTGTTCTTGAATTCATTCCACTTCATACCAAGTATTTTCCTTAGGCATTTGTTTTCAAAAGAGTCTAATTTCTTGTATATTTCTTTAGCTGATTTCCAGCTTCTGCATGCATAAATGAGGGTGGATATCACATTTGAATTGAATAATATTAACTTGGTTTTTGTGCTTATAACTTTTGAATTCCATGTGTTCTCAAGATTTTTGAAGGACAATGCTGCTATTGCAATTCTAATTCTAACTTCCTTCCTGGTGTCACCATCCTGGTCTATGTAGCTGCCAAGGTATGCAAATTGATTTACTTCATCAACAGCTGTTCCTTCTACATATATTTTTCCTTTTTGATTAATGAGAAGTTTCATTATTTTTTGTTTTCTCTTTGTCAATTTCAAGACCTGTTTTGCTAGCCAAGGAAGATAGGGAATCTTCCTGCATCAATTTCATATTGTCACTGATAAGATTTTTTTTTTTGTCATCTGCAAGATCAAGATCTTCTATTTGGGTCCCATGTACCCAATCAATGCCGGTTTTATCTGTACATCTTCTTTTCATTATAAAGTCTATGGCAATTCTAAAAAGCAACGGAGATAATATACATCCTGTTTCAATCTGAAACCATTCGCTCATTCCTTCTTCTGTCTTGACTACACAAACATATCCGTTGTAAAGATCTCTAATAATGTTGACAGTTTTAGATGGTATTCCATGTAGTCTTAAAATTCTCCACAGTGAATCTTTGTGTATGCTATCAAATGCTTTTTTAAAGTCTATGAAGTTCAGGATTAATGGTTTCTGCTTTTCAATATGTTCCACAAGTATTATTCTTAGAGTAAAAATCTGGTTGAGACAGCTTCTCCCTTTTCAAAATTCTGCCTGTTCTTCTCTCATTGCAGTATCCACTACATCTTTAATTCTATTTAGAATCACTTTACAAAACACCTTTGACACCACTGATAGTAAGGTTACACCCCTCCAGCTACTGCAGTCACTGAGGTCACCTTTTTTGGGTATTTTAACAACGATTCCCTTTTTCCATTTAGAAGGGACCTTTTCTTCTTTCCAAATTTTATTAAACATTCTTTATAGTTGGCTCATGTTGTCACTGTTAATAGCTTTTAACATTTCAACTGTTATTTCATCTTCACCTGCAGCTTTGTTGTTAGCCATTAGATTCACTGCTGTTTCAATTTCATTCAGCATAACTTCATCTAAGTTGACAATTAGTTGTGGGACTAGTAAATTGGTTTCAAGTTTTATAAAGAACTATAGGACATAGATTAAAAGGAAGACAAAGAGGTGGATAGATGGTATTAGTGAAACACTTGCTAATTATGGCATGACCATCAATGAGGCCACCAACTTTGCCACCAACCTATTACATCTCCCTTTGACACTTCACAGCACAAGAGGAAGGATAAAGTAAGTAAGTAAAGTATGATAAAATTATTGTATATTATTAAGCATCAATTGTATAAAAATAACTTTTATTTTTCTTTTAGACAATGATTTGGAACAGATGCAGTTCCCACAATGCCCCCACTCATTGCACTAACACCTACTTATAAAAGAAAGGATGGATAAGCTTCATACATTTTCACAGATATGAAAGCAATGGCACTTCTTTCAAACACCTCAATATCTGAGTTATAAGGAGTGCCAGTAAACAGGCTGATAATCAACTGCTTTAGGGTTCATCTCTCAAAACTTTTTGTCAGAGTTTACATTCTCTGACTCTTCTGTGCTATCTACAGTCAGTTAAACAGACACAGGTAGTAGTGTATTATCCTTATCCTGATATTTCCCTATATCCTTACATTCACTAGCTTCATTAATCATCATATGTCAGCAGAATGTAACCCGATGTATCTGTTATTGATGTTTAGTATTTACTTACACAATGGATTGCTTTAATCAATGGTGATTACAAATGGCAATAAATGTAAGTTAAACACTCTACACAGATGCAGGTCAATAGAGGTGTATGGTTCAGTTTTATGTACACATGAGTATATATGAACTCACCTTAACAGTTCCGATGAACCTGCTATCATATTCAACACCTGCTGCCACAACTGAAGCAATTATCTGAACCTGTCTGATCTTGTCTCCATCCTTTAACTGATTGACTGTACCTTGGATGGGAACCTTGAGAGGAGATGTCCAAGTGTCCATTGTGATGCGATAGCCACAAGCACCATCTATCTTGTATGTTTCTGACCCTGGGAATACCAAAGGTGAAATCTGTGGACCTTGGGGACATTTCACCTCATTTTTGTCCAGAATCACAGAGGCTGATACTGTGATATGACAGTCTCTGTTTCTGTCTTCTGCCAAGCAGTACAGGCGAGGTGGTAAAGTTGTGATCACTTTTATGAAAGCACTGGCACTTCCTTTGTACACCTCAGCTTGCTCAGTGGTGATCTATAGTGAGAATAATACATTTATGTGAGAAGAGGGGAAAACATTAAACCACACAAGCTAATATAAGTTAATGACAGATCTAACAGTACAGGAGTTTTTTGTTGCATGAGTGTAAATTCATTCATTCATTCATTCATTCCTTTGCATGTCCCTTGCGGAACTTTGCCTCCCAAACAGCACTCCTGTAGGCCTCTCGGTTGTGAGCAAGATGGCCTGCTGCTGCTGCATCCATCTCCAGATCATCAACGATGTCTTGCAGCCATCTTCGTTTCGGTCTTCCTCTTTTTCTTTTTCCCATTATGTATCCTTCCAATACGGTCTTCTCTAAATTATCATGACGTTTAATGTGGCCAAAATATTTAAGTTTTCTCTCTTTAATCCTCTTTACTAGCCAGCCTTCTTCAATATTAAGCTCTTGTAGTATAGATATATTTGTTCTTTTTTGTGTCCACGATATTTGGAGAACTCTTCTATAGCATTTACATTCAAAGGCATTTATGTGCTTCTCAGCTGTTTTGTTAAGTGTCCAGGTTAATTAGGATGTACCAAATCATGATGTAACAGAATGTAAGCAAAAAGAAAGGTACACAAATTGGTATAGTTCATTGGAAGAAGGGTCAAGAGGATATGATAGAGAGTCAAGGAGATGGCTGGGTCTGCATTCATGGGTAGCCATCCTTCACCACTGTGTGGATGTAATTTCATTAGTTCATCCAAGATGTTAGTGTGTGTAATGAGCAAAGCTCTCTGCCAAGTTAAATGGACATACGTGCCTGTATGATTCATCAAGAAGGCTTTGTACTGCAACAGAATAAGACACTGGCTTCGTCAACTGGAACCTCAGTATTATGTGATCCAGATGTTCAGTTACAGTTCAGTGTGTGAATTGTTGGAAAGCCTGAACTGGTGATGTTCATTTGTGAGATGTTACTAGAATTTTTCATCATCCTGTCTGTTTTCATCTATAACTTCCTGCGTTAGAGGTGTTTATGCATTTTGTAGACACCAGATTTGGTTGACTGTATGATATAACATGTGACATCCTATGTAAATATACAAAGAACCTGGGAATATCTGCATAATGTATAATCAGTTCAGCACTGTTATGAGATGGCCACACAGAACATTCTAGCACACTTTCAACAAATGGAAGAAAGAAAGAGACATGAAAGTTTCATCACAATGATTTTTTAACATGACATAAGCTTCTTATAAACCACAAGTTACTGCAGATCAGTGACAGTTTATTAAGTTTTATGTATCTACAAACTCTACCTGCACGCCTGCTGTCAGTTTATTACTCAGTCTAGCTGGTCCTTGTGTAGTGCTACAGTTTGAGTTAATGCAGGCATACACACTACAGAAAACTGTTTGATTAAACAGTAGCATGTCAATGTGGTCTTCAGTAAGGTATGCCACTAATTTGTTGCCTTCCAGTGTTGGCACCTGTAAAATATATATATATATATATATATATATATATCAATATACCAGCAGGACAAATAATAACAGAAGAGTTCCCACTTGTGCATTCATAAAAGTACCTATACACTAAAAAGTAACTTCCAGAAAAAAAAAAGAAGAGATATAACTAATCATTTTTTAACGCAAAGCCAACAAAAAACCCCTAGAAATTTGTTCACATACTGTGCTGATATTTTTTTTTTCACAGTTTTAAGTCTGTTCTGTTGTGTGCAATAAGAGCCTAGTTATTATTTAAGCTTTTGTACATCACTAACTTTTATATTTTTGTCATTATAAATGCAAGCATAACATGAGATCTGGTCAAATAAACAAGTTTGCTGCTCCTTGGTCTCTCGCTTCTTGAGTAGACCGACTTGATTCTTCAAGATCTTCATCTCTTAAAGCATAAATATGTTCATCTACACAATGTCATCCCAGTGTACGGGGTGAGTCCAAAAAGTAACTGCAAATCAAGGGGCATATCATCATCATCATCATCAGGTGCCGTGGCGACTGGCGTTGGCTATTATGCTTCTCTGGTACCCGATCCTTCATGCTGGCCATCAGTTCAGTTGGTGATCTCCTCTCACACCATCCTGTCAGACTGTCCAGTATCATTTCTCTTGGTCTTCCTCTTGATCTTCTTCCTTCTATTTTTCCTGTTGTTATAATATTTTCTATGCCCCCTCTTCTCATTGCATGTCCTATGAAAGTACATTGTCTCTCTCTTATCTTTTTGACGAGGTTTTTTTGTCTCTCCAGCTCTTCTCATACATTCTTCATTAGTTATTTTTGCTGTCCAGGGGATTCACAACATTCTTCTAATAAACCACATTTCTGCTGCTTCCAATGATTTTTGTGCAGACTTGCCTATTGTTCATGATTCACTTCCATATAACAAGATAGGTTCAATATAGCATTTTAGGACTCATTTTCTAACATTCATTGATAAAGATATGTTAGCTAATATGTTTCTCATTCTCTGAAATGCAGTCTTTGCTTGGCCTATTCTGTTCCTAATTTCTGTTCTGCATTTTCCATCTGAAGTTTTTACTGCTCCAAGGTATTTGAATTTCTGCACCTGCTTTAGAATAGTTCCGTTTAATTTAATACTGCATGCTGGTGGATACTGTTTCTTAGATATAACCATAGTCTCTGTCTTTTTGATGTTCAAAGTAAGGCCTTTCTGTTCACTTTCTTTGGCGACTTTATCCAAGAAATTTTGCAGGTCTTGTTGGTTCTCAGCTATCAGTACTGTGTCGTCAGCATACCGAACCATTGAAAAATATACGAAAATAAAAGGTAAAGGTAAAGGTAATGCTGTCATGCCTTAGAGGTGAGGCAAAAAGTCTTTTCATATACTTTTTTAATAGTTACATCCCTTGATTTGCAGTTTCTTTTTGACTTATCTTCATATATTCATGGGTGGCTGGTTTGAATATTTCAACTCTTGGAAACAATACAAATTTAATAAATATTATCCTGAGCTTAAACATAGATAAATATCCATTCTACTAAATTAATTTTTCTACTCTCAGCCACAAGGTTGACTTTGTACAAAAATTACAAAAATAACTTCTTCTATACAGATTCATTTCAGATTTTATAATTCAAACTACAACATGAGCTAAATATAGGCATCACACAATTTCCCAGTTTAAAAAAAAAAAGCAAACGCGTTTGTTATATTATGGTCTGGTAGAATAAGAGTTAAAAAGGAGCCACCTCCATATATTTTTAACTATGGCAGGATCAATCTTTCATGTATATTTCATCCTCTTTTTGCCAGTTTTTTTTTTTTTTATTTTCCTGATGCAAAAGCATCCCATCTTTTCTGAATCAACTCTGAATGGATTTTTCACCTGAAAAACTATTACCTCAGCCTAGGATATTGGATTAAATACAAAACTTATTTAAAAAATCCAACTTTACCAACCTGGTTGAGGAGAGATTTCTTGGCATAGTAGAAGTTAACAAAGTAGGAAACATCATGCCTGTCCAGCTGGGAGAAAGAACAACTAAACTTTGTAGCTTTGGTAGATGAGTTCACAGAGACAGAGAAAGACGGGCTGACAGTCAACTTTGGAAGCTCTGGAAAAAAAAAAATTGTTCTCATTAGCATATGTCACACAGACAGGCAAATGACAACGTATAATGTCTACAGAGAGAAGATATTGTTTTGTACACACATATTGTCTTCAAAGACAAAATAATACTCCATAATTTAATACATAGGATCTAGTCTTGCATCTGAGAGATGAAACAGACATTACATTACAGCCAGCCAAGATCTGAGAGATGAAACAGATATTACACTACAGCAAGCCAAGATCTGAGAGATGAAACAGATATTACACTACAGCCAGCCAAGATCTGAAAGTTCAAACAGATAATACACTACAGCCAGCCAAGATCTGAGAGATGAAACAGATATTACACTACAGCCACCCAAAATCCTGTACTCCCATTTCTCTATGCTCCTGAAAAAAGCTAGAAAAAGGTGTATAGTTCCGTTTTACAAAATGACCGAAGAGTAAGGAAAGTGGGCAGGAACAATAGTAGTAGAAAGTAAGATGAGCACATATAAATGAAGAATATACAGTAAATCCAATATTTTAGCAAATGCCTTTTTTTCAAGGACCACATATAAAAACAACACAAAAGATAAAAAAACATGAAAAAACAGTTGACAGATTAAACCTTTAGCTCTTTTGGTATTTTCTTTGTAAGAAAGATGGACACAAAATGTGCCCAGATAGATGTAGATATACACAAAGTAGAATCAGATGGTTGCCTGAGAAATAAGCTAAAGGGACAATGACAAACAGTACCAGATGGCAAACAACATGATGTTATGCCCCAGATGGCCTAAGCTTGCTTCCAACTATGGCCTAAACAAAATCTGCCCTAATGACACAGATTAAAAAAAGTGAGAAAACAACATAAGGAGTGGTGGATGAAGGAAGGTTCAGAATTAACAGAGATCACTGAAAAGACAAAACTGGTTGCTGAGGATGCCTAGACAAAGAAACTAACACTGCCCACTGGGAACTACAGAATGATAGAAAAGGCTGGAAAATTAACATTAAACCAACCACTGCAAGAATCAGAAAATGCAGCAAAGTGAATGGGCTAATACAAGAAAGCATTATCAAGAGCAGAAATAGTGAGAGGTTGTAGACAAGTAAAAATGTTAAGTAATTCATAGAAAGATGAACTTATTCTTAATTCCAGCAACTGGAGACAGCCAGCATGTTACATATTTTCTCTCATATCACTTGCACATAACAGCAACGAGTTACTTCAGGCAAGTCAAGAGGTCAAGGCCATTCTTGTACAATATAGTGGCAGAGGCTGTTATGAATTATGCTTTTTAAATTTGCTCCAGTAATTAAATGAATTCCCTACAGTCCATTCCCTATCCAATAAGATATTTTTCATACAAGATCTTCATCACAGCATAATCTGCAAAGAACTGAAGCTTATACTTGCAGAGAAACAAGTACCTTAACACATACTGTGACTATATGCCATTTTCTGATATAAACTTTAGGTATACACAAATAACAACCTTATCCTGGGACCTATCTAGAGGCAACTCCAGATGGGAAAAAAAGATATCGTTATGGAAACTCGCAGAGAAACCAACCGAGCATCAGGGATGCCAACTCCGAAGAGTGAGAAGAAATGATCAGAGAATCCCAAAGCAAGCTATCAAGTGGAACACAACAGGCCGAAGAAAAAGGGGCAGACCGCGTGAAACTCTGAAGAGGACATTATTAAGAGAGGCCAAGTTAACAGGCATAAAATCCTTTGATGAGGTTGAAAGACTCGCCGAAGACAGGAAAAATTGGTGAACTACTTTGCGAGCCCTATGTGACGTTTAATGGCACGGGAAGGATATAAGATATAAGATATACAAATATAGTATGCAGTTTTCTATAATTTTGGTTACAAACATAAAAATTCATGATGGTATAAGAGTTCAGACAAATCATGCAGTTTGTAAGAAAATTTATTGGCAAAGCAGGAGAGGAGTGCTAGCAACTTCCTAGTATTTACAAGTCTACTAAGAACTGATCTTTACATAAATATTTATTTTATCTGCATATATGTCCACATGTACGGTGAACTCGGTTGTGTCTTGCTATGCAGGGAGACATTATCTAATTTCAGAGTCAGTTCCATAACAAAACTAATTAGGTACCACTTTTTACTGGTATGTTGGCTGGAGAAAGAAAAGTCTAGAAATCTGTCTGAGCCTGAACAGTCAGCTCACTGATGCTGTGCTCCTCCAGAGCTCGTAAAAACAATATATAATTCTTATATGCTATGAAAATCAATTTTCAAAATTTCAGTATTTACCAAAACTGATGTTCACAGCGTTAATTATTGTATAATATGCATAGACCACGCTGAGATCAGATATTGCTATATTTGAGTAAATCTCTGAGCTTAATGGTCGAGCAAAGAAGCAAGCACTAGCTGGGGTCACTGCATTGTTCTTTGTTGTGAACTTTCTGTCTTGATCAACTTGGTTTCTGTTCAAGAAGAATACTAGTCCTTGGTCTTTACTCCATGACAGTTCTATGTCAACAAAAACAGATGAATATCTTTGTCGTGTGTATGATGCTGAAACCTGAAAAAATACAGAAAAAGCAACATAGAATTCATAAGCTGAAATATCCTTATCCAGTGAAACAGGATTTTGTAATGATCAAAGTGAGAGAAATTAAATATACATATACAAGCACCTCAGAACATGACAGAGTTACATGTACTGAGGCACACATTTATGTAAAGTTCAGATTCACTCATTGATGATAACAGAACTTAATGCTATGAATGACATTATTATCTCATTCCACATTTCAGCAACCTGTTCAGGGAATTAAAACCTTTTCTTGAAATCTTGACTCATGGCTATAAGTTCAGATGTGGTTACAATTACATTTTCCACCAAACACTCATTCGTGGGAATGTGCTTTTAATAAAGTGCTGGCACCCAACCTTTTTTCCAAGTCTCAGCTCCTGAAGTCAGTTACAATTCACTATTGCCCCTCCACTTCCTCTCCCACTTGATATTAGATTGAAAACCTTCACAAATTTCTTGCACTGTACATAATCTAAACTTGCTATACAGATCCCCAAGTCACACCCTTCATGAAGCTTTGTTGGAACCACTGATTTACAAAACAGTCTAGTTAACTGACTCTCTGCAAATACAACTTCCAGGACAGCAGTACAGTTAGAAACATGAAATGAGCTCCTTAGAAGTTCAGGAAAAATGTAATCTACTATGAACACATTTCTAAACTTCTTGTGGTTTCAAATAATTTAGCAGTGTCATCTCTACTTTTCTCAGATTCAGATATTTTGATCAAACATTCATGACTTTCTTTGCCTGACCTTGCCATGAAACAAAAAAATCAAAAAAGATAGACAGAATCTAAATGTAAACACATAAATTTTATGCGCAGTAAAGTGAACACAAAGAATTTTTGTTACAATGAAATGAATGTAAATACTCTGTGCTACACTAAAGTGAACAGTAACATGATCACAGTGAGAATGCTATATGAAGTGAAAGCAAAAAAAGAAGTTAAAACTATTTGTCATTTGTTATAAAATCAAAGATTATAAAAATTTATTTGACCACAGAGTGCCTACCATCCATTCCTTGTTGGTGGTTCGTACACGAGCACTTAGCTTATTGCTTTGCCACCACATGGATATTCCACTTGTTGACTTAGTATCTGCTCCACAAGACAGTATGTACATTTTATTGCGGAAGTAATTGATAGCCAGGGAGAACTTGATGGTTAGGCCAAGACTGCATAAAGACGGATCACTAAGGCAGGAACCTGGGCAAACGAAATGAAAGAATGTGAACTGGCTTAACAACATGATTTAAAAAACAAAACAGGCTGTAAAAGGAAAAAAATGCTGTATTGATGAAAACTTCAAGCAATGACTGGGATAGATGGGTGTTGGATGAACACACCTGGTCAAGACCTTAACCAATTTTCCTGTGTACTTTCAGAAACGTGTTGGCTATATGTATTCTTCACTGTAGTGCAGTTTTCAGAGAATTATGTTTCTTAGGTTCATGTAGGAAATTAAAGAATACCACCATAACCTCTTCCTCATGTAATTTCATTTCAGTGTTTTGAAGTTTCTTGCAAAAGTATTGGCCAAAATGAGCTTAAGTTTGCAGTTGTAAGGCAATACCAAACTGCCCAATATGGATTTAAGCTCTATGTTCTATTATGTTCAGTGAAAAGACCAAAATTAACTTGAGCTACTGTAAGTGGATCACCAAACTGGGTAATATGAACTTAAGCTCAATGCTGTATTAAAGATCACCAAATCAACCAAAATAAAGTTTAAAAAGTCATTGTATGGAGATCACTAAATCGGCCAAAGTGAAATTAAACTTTCTGCTGTATGAAGATCACTAAATCGGCCAAATCAAAATTAAACTTTATGCTATATGGAGATCACCAAATAATTAACCAACCAAAACAACATTTGCTCACTTGAAATATTCATGAGACTCATGTACTGGTTTATTCCATTGAAGACAATAACATTTTCTCCTGCTGGACCCACAGTCAGTGTAGGGGTCTCAAAAATTTGGAAGTTGAAAACGGGAGTAAATAACCAGTTGCCCTCAATACGCAAGAAGTCATAGCGGAAAATGAAGTTAATTATCTTTTCCCCTGCAGATAAAAAATACAAATTATAAAAATAAATAATGTGAAACAAGTGATAAATACATACTGAAGTTAAAGGAATAAAAACACATTATTAAACAAAACAAATCGTTAGGATTAAGTAAGTTACATTACAAAGTTTTAACAAAAAAATTGTTCTCAGTCAACCACTGTGGTCTTTTGAAGTTCCATATTCATGTGACTGAGTTCTGAGTAATTACATTTTCCCTTCAACTAGTGATAATCATGTGTATATATAGTGTACAACAGTATGCATTGCCCTATAGTTCTGCAGTTTTTTCCCAGACTATTGCTTCAATTACAATTAGGGCAACTAAAGGGTTCTTGCAGTGGCTATTCAACCACAACCTTCAGATGGGAAGATATCACTACTGACATACTCCTGCGCTGCTGTTGACTGCTGAAAATGTAATAAACTAAAAGCATAAATGTGGTTTTGGGTTGTTTTTTTTAAAATCAAAATTAAAATGTTTGTGGGTACAAAAACCTGACTGAGTAACAAACACAAGGAATATCACAAATACAAAGGATATCTCCAAATATAAGGATATCTTCACTCTTCAGAAAAAACACTAATTATAATAATTCCACAAGTAAAAATTCATCCAAAAACAGTCAACCTAAAATATTTTTTCCATTCAAGAAGTAGCAAAGATGTCTGTGTCACAAGATTGCTGCAGTTGCTTGAACAGTCAAACCAGAACTGGTAAAAACTATATTCCTCTTTTCTTTATGTTCCTAGAAACAGATGGCTTAACCCCTTGAAGACTGATTACAGGATAACGTTCAATGTACATTGGTATAGTCTGTCAAGAAGCTTGTTTTTTTTTTTGGTCCATTCTAGGTCTTTAAGTAAGTCAGTGAAATCACTGTATGACTCATTGCTTCCACATTAACACAGCATAAGTTGTAAATAAAACAGATCAAGAGAAATAAGAACAATAAGATTCAAGAACATTAACTCATTTTAGAACATACTTGTAATTTCTGTCCATGATTTTGTGTCTATGCTTGTGTTACACACAGAGCTTCCATTGCTGGATCCATCCTCATAGTACACACCATTGATCACACAAACATCAGTCTATGGAATTCAAAACATTAACATTCTTCAATATTATTTCATAACCTTGAACTCTGGAATAACAATATAATACAATGACAAGGTTTTCTGGCATGAACACTTAAAATGAATATAAACAATACTACTGTTTACTAACATCAGATCTCAAGTTAATACAAATGAAATGGAGGCAGGCTGGTCACTTATACTGCATATAAAACTAAATAAGAAAAAAAAAGATAACTAAAACAAGCAGCGGAACAAACTCTACAAAGATAAATAGAATAGAACAAGTTCTGGGACTTACAAAGGGGAACCTCTAAGACAGAACTCTAAAGTACAGAAGAATTGAGACAATATGTAAAAAGAGATGAAGAAAACTGAATAAATAAATGGAGAGGTTTTTTTTTTGCTCTCTATGCATTGTCATTCAAGAATAGGATTGATGAAGATAATAATAATGACTGATTATAATGGCAATGATGATGGTTACAAAGCTAGTTTATTTTGATGACAAAGAGATGATATCTTTAATAGAAAATTTAGAATTTAAAAAAAAAGAAAGAAATGATGAAATATATATCCTCTAGCAATAAACACAATCTATGAGCATGACATCCTCTAACATAAGTGTTACAAAATGAAAAAAAAACTTACCCTTAGTTTGCAAGCTTGTAATGTACATGTTTCACGGGTAGAATCAAACGAAATAAAGGTTTGTGGGTGGCTGACAAAACTTTCATTGTTACTGACTGAAATTTCCCAGCTTCCAGATTTGGGTGCTACACACAGAGCTGTCTCAGTGGTAACAGATACAGCATTGAACACTAACTCTTCTGCTGTTGTGTTCTTAGAGATGGAAGTGTTAGTCACCTGGGTTGAAATGAAATTAATAAATGAAAAAGATGAAATAGATCCTGACCTTAGATTTCTATTTATCCTAGCTCATAACATCAATCATTCATTCATTACTATGTCCCTTGCAGAACTTGGCTTCCCTAACAGCTCTCTTGAAGGCCTTTTGGATGTAAGCAAGATGCCCTGCTGCTGATGCATCCATTTGCAAACCATCAACGTCTTTCTGCCATCTTTGCCTTGACTATTATGTACTCTTCCAAGACTGTCTTCTCCAAAATCTTTTAAGGTTTAATATGTCCAAAATACTTAAAAGTTTTCTCTGTTTAATCTTCTTTACTAATCAACCTTCTTCAATGTTAAATTCTTTTAGTATGAATATATTTTTTCTTCATGTTCATAACATAATTAACATCACATTAAAAAAATGTTAGCTTCTTTTATTAGTTTTTTTTTAATCAATTGTTGAAATTCTTAATTCATTTTCACTGTAACTAAATTGTCTGAATCCACAAGCGTACTTCCTTTCTTTCTATACCTCTCACTTCCATAGCTACAATAATTACAGAGTAAAATGAAATAATTAAAGAAGTAATCTGCTCCATACCACCAGTTGGTGAAAGTGACATTTTAAGTCCTCTCTTGAAAATGGGTAGCCAATCACAGTAATATTTCTGCAGCCACTGTCATCCAGCCTCAAGTCACAGAAGCTTCCACCCACAATTTCTGTCAGAACTGGGGGAACTGTCCAGTCGATAGAACAGTCAAAGCCAGTGTAAGGGACTTTACATAAGCATGCGAATCCTGAATTGAAAAAGGAAGCAAATTTCATATTAATTACCATATAAATGCAACTGACAGTATATTGTAAATCATGCTGTATTTTTGTCAAAAATCACAGCATTATTACAGAATTTGGTTAAGCTTTCAAAAGTATTTTGGGTGCACTTAGAATCATGTTTTATAGTTATACTACTTAATAGCACAGAATCTGCACTGTTACGTAATATTATGCATACTGTCCAGTTACTAGCTTTTTTCCCTCAAATATGAAAAAAAAGGCAGGAAATTTGATAATGACTGAAAAATTAAGAGAAAAAAGTAGAGAAAGACCAAGAGAAAAATATCTCAGTGGACTGACCAAGTGGCACTGAAAAAAAGAAAAACATTGGAAACACCAAGGGCTGTACATGATGTAGAAGAATGATCACTGTTATCTGGTAAGGCACACAATGAAAAGCTGACATAATGTCTACTTTGAAAACATGGAATATTTCTAATGAACTGAATATACATTAGAAAAGATCTGAATGTTCTAAGTACTAACATTTTCATCCCTTTACATTCATTCATTCATTAGGTACCATGACATGAGGCATTTTGTGTGATTCTTAGTATCTCCAATCAAATCATCTGACTTTATTTTCCTGTGCCCTTTGGCTTCTCTCCTTCTCTTGAGTTTTCTTCTTATTTCTTAAAACAAACAGTTAAAATTTATATTCCTTTCCTGCTACTTTCTGTACTGTCCAAATAAGAAGACTTAGATTTTTAAGGCCATATTGTTTCTTTCCTTAAACAAATTATAAGCAACTGCTTACCTGTACAAATGCCTCTGTTGTTGCAATCAGATGGGCAGAAGCTAGTGAAGATCTGGTCTGTCAGCTCAAAGGTCATCAGGGTGTAACACTGAACCCTGATATTGTTTAGCATGTTGATGATCCAACGTACATCATCTGTCATCTGTCAGTACGTAAAGATTGAGTTACTGACAAGATTCTAGGATCATAAATCAAAGCTTAAGTATTCAATGATTGTTGAGAAAATTACCAGTCATGGCTGTCACTGATAATACAAGCACAGATGAAATTATCATAACTATCTAAATTATATCTATATAAAACACATACACCTATTCAATTTCTATCTGCACCTTCACATCAATTAAATCTCTACCTCCACATTTCTTTTTTCCTTCATAACACATCTACAACTGTCTATTTTCATCTTTCTCTAAAAAAATGTTCTCTTCTTCATGCTTTTGTGTAACTTCCTAATCTCCACACACATAGAATTTGATTGCTCAAATATTACCAGAATGTCTGCAACACAGAAGTCAACAGCAGCATCTATGTCAATTCCAAGTGTCTGATTACAGCCAGCAGCAGTCAGGCTAGAACTGGCTATGGCTTCTTTGACCAAACTGTAAACTTGATCTCTATCCAGACCTGACGGTGTAGGCCATAGGACTTTCTAAAAATAATGATATGAAATTCAATCAGACAATTCTATGTGCAGGTCAGTACTATGACACATGAATATCATGACTTGAGGTATTTGTCCACTATGGTACTAGTTTTCATGCAAGAAACAAGAAACTTAAATTCTGAATATTTTACCAGTTCTTGCAGATATTCTACTGCACTTAATATTTTATATGGTGAACATGTGGAGGGAAGAAACCCATGTGGTAGACTAAAGCTGAGATACAAAGTAAGTGATTTATGATTTTTTAGTCAGCACAAGGACTGGATAGAACTTACAAAAGACTGAATCATATTGAAGAACAGTCTGAATTATGGTGCAGCATTATTTTAACAGGAAAAGAGGCCAAATGACATACCAAAACATATGAGTGCAAAGCAACTAGTCCTTGCTACAGAAACAACATTTTCTGTTACTATGACCTGATATGCAAATATTGGCAGAATTAACAATGAGAGCTCTTTAAAAGAATGCTGGACAAAACCCACAAGTAACACTTGACTTGCTTCAAAACCATCATACAGCACAAAATAATGTCATTATTGTTATCTGCAAGGAATCTTGATAATCATAATGTACAGTAACATAACATCTCTCACATGAAAATCTCATATATGTCCAATGTTTTAAAAGCTTAATTTAAAAATCATACAATAATTTAAAATAAACAAAAATTGAAGTATCCAATTACATATGGCATGGATACTGAAGAGTAAATAACTAAGACAAAACAACTTGTGCTGAAGAAAAGTTTCTGATGCTCATTACTTTACTGCTTGACAATGTGATCCTTGTGTTCCTAGAGAGATTCTTGTTCTTTTACAAATTCAGCTGCTTGTAAACTACTGTCCTTCTCCCTTTAAATCCTTGAAGTGTCAGGTTATTCCTTATTTTTCATTTCTGCTATATTTGCTATTTATCTTTTATAGACTATTCAAAGGAATTTGATTGTGTACAACACCAGAAACTTGGGAAATAATGGAAAAAAATAAGATTTTCAACACATTTTATACAATTAATATCACTGCCGTATCTAGACCAACAGGTAGCAGTAAGAATAAATGGTGAAACAGCAACTTGGTTTGACATAAAACATGGGGTCTGTCAGGGGTACATATTGTCACCTTACTTATTTAACTTGTATACTGAAAACATAATGAAGAATGTTAGAGAAGATGTAGACAAAGAATATTACGATGCCATAACAATTGGAGGTTATGAAATACCAGAGATTAGATACGCTAATGACACAGTATTACTATCCACAACACAAAAAGGAATGGAAAAACTAATTATGTCAGTCCGTAAGAACAGTGGATACCAAAACCTCTATCTTAATGCGAAGAAAACTAAATTGACGACAACTGACAAAACAAATAAGGCAGCTGAAATATGTATCAATGAGGAAAAATTGGAAGAAGTGGAGAGTTTTGAATATCATGGATCACTGTTAACTAATAATGGAGATACAATGAGGAAAATTAAAAGAAGGACACCTATCGCTCTTCAGAAAGTAAAACAACTAAAGAATCTGTGGAGAGAAACAGACAGAACTACAAAAATAAGATTTTTAAGGGCATGCATCTTTCCCATCACAACATATGCCTGTGAGACCTGGACACTTAACAAACAGCTGAGGAACACATAAATGCCTTTGAATGTAACTCCTACAGAAGAGTTCTTCAAATATCATGGACACAAAAAAACAACAAATATATCCATACTACAAGAACTTAATATTGAAAAGGGCTGGCTAGTAAAGAGGAGTAAACAAAGAAAACTTAAATATTTTGGACACATTAAACATCATGATAATCTAGATGGGAAAAAGAAAGAGAGGAAGACCAAGGTGAAAATGATTGCAAGACATTGTTGATGATCTGCAAATGGATGCATCAGCAGCAGAGCATCTTGCTTACAACTGAGAGGCCTACAGGAGT
Source organism: Achatina immaculata (assembly GCA_009760885.1). Taxonomy (NCBI): domain Eukaryota; kingdom Metazoa; phylum Mollusca; class Gastropoda; order Stylommatophora; family Achatinidae; genus Lissachatina; species Lissachatina immaculata. The sequence goes on from CM019717.1 coordinate 33,603,024, forward strand.
GCTGTTAGAGAGGCAAAGTTCCACAAGGGACATGCAAATGACTGACTGACTAACTGCTATATTTGCTTCTATCATGTGTTCTTATTTTTTTCTTGGACAGCCATCTCTCAAAAGAAGAAAATACTTCTTTTAGTTCTCACTGAATTCATGCGCTCATGATAACCTTTATTATCCATTTACAATTATCTATAATGTTATTCAATTTTTCCTACCCCAGTGTTTCCTATATGAATACTACCAGGGATTCCAATTCATGAAGGCAGGTAAAAAAGTAACCACAAATCATGGGATATAACCACTGAAAAATTTATGAAAAAATTCCTGGGTGAGTCAAAGAGTCTTTTCATATATTTTTAAATGGTTATGCCCCTTGATTTGCAGTCACTTTTTGACACTCAAGTTTACAGTAGCTTTCATCTGTTTCCTTTATCTAGATTTTCTTATGCTCCTTCTGTTTCTTACTACTGTTGTGACCTGTATAAAAAGCAGTTTAACTCATGGACTGACAACTACTAGAAAAATAAATAATTTTTCTCCTGCATATTCAGTACTTAACAATAAAACGGTTTTTTTTAAAGCTGAATCAATTTTCTAAGAGAACTTTAACACAAAATATGAATGTTAAAACCACTTTGCCTAAGAAATTTTTGCCTTGAGATTTGATACCCTATTTAGTTACAAATAGCTTGATGAAACTGGTTTAAGATTTATGCTTGATCTAGCTCATACTTCTTAACTTTCACAATTCCTTCACAGGTCTTTTGTAAGAAAATAAGATTTAAAAAAAAAATTTTTGTACTAAAAATATAAATTTACTTGAAGAAATTAATTTTTTTATAAAAGTAAATGCATATTAAATGAAATATTTGTGTATTTATCTTACTTCAATATCATATGTGTAACTGATGTCATATTCAAATGCAACAACATCCTCAGTTGGATCATAGCACTGTTCTGGCTCCTGAGACTGACTTATGAGTTCTTGTGTGACATCATCAACTGTACAAGAGTATATATATATAACAGACATACATATATATGTATATATTGCTGCTAGATAATAACCTACACTCATGTCTTAAGTCACTGTAATTATGACTGTCAGTGACCTACATTCATGTCTTGAGAGAGGTTAAATTACCCTGAAAATGACCAACACTTATGTCTTGAGAAATGTTAAATCAATTAGGACCTATATCTTCAGTTGCAATAATTCTGCTGCTAAATTAAAGATACAGCTCTATTAAAATTTTTTTTAAAAATTAATAAATAAATTTTTAAAAAAGTATCTGAAACATATGGACAGATCAGAACGTAATCAACAATGTGAAAAATACAAGAAAAGCCAAAGTGATCACACTTCCCACAATCACCATTACCTTCATTTACATTAGGTAAGTAACAATTTAAATAAATACAAAAGTAAATGTAACATGTGGAATGAATTCAAAAACAATGCAGAGATAAGACAGTTGAGTGAACAACAACCTGTCTCAAGGGTGATCAGAAAAAGAAGATGGACATATGTCAGTCATGTGATGAGAACATACAGTTGAGAATCCCCAAACAAGCTATCAAGGGAACACAACAGGCTGAAGAAAAAGAGGTCAGCCACAAGAAACTCTAAACAGGACATTGTTAAGAGAGGCCAGTTCAGTGGGCATAACATCCCTTGATGAGATTGAAAAAATCACCAAAGACAGGAAATCTTGTTGAACTACCATTCAGGCCCTATGTGACATTTAACAGCATGGGAAGGATGTAAGATGTAAGATTTAAGTGATATTTTAAAAATGCCATACCTTTGGCATTTGTTTGTCTCTTGCAGGCAACAATATACTGGTCATATCCACAATCTGGGGCATCTCCAGAAAAGCAGTTACAGAACATGGAATTAAATTGTTCTTCTTTGTCATCATCATTTGGGCAGTAGCCATTATAGAGTGAATCTTCATCACGAACTCTGTGAAATCAACAGTTTCAGTCAAAATTTAACTCTCATAAAAAAAAAAAGAACAGAAAAAAAAGTAAACACTGCAACTAGTTTTTATGACCATTTGTGGTCTATAAATTCACACAAATGCAATTTTAAGTTGGTTCTCAAGATTCCGAGATAGCATGAAAATGGAGAAACATGAACATTAAATATCCAATAGTATGGCATTTATATGTGATAATAATGGCATGCAGTAAAAAGACTGTGCTGAAAATTTGTTGTGGTGTAACTCACCTCCAGTATTCTGAAAATTTCTTCTGTTGTCTGCCATTGATTTTTAGATCAGTTCCATTAACAATGAAGTCATTTGATTTGTTGCCATCAAATGAGCCACACAGACCTAATTGGTTGAAAAATAACAGAAACTATAGGCTATATCAGTGGAAAATAACAGAAACTACAATAAAAGAAATGGAAACAAATAGTAAAAAAAAAAGAGAGAAGTCAAGGACTAGTGTTATGGATATGAAAGCTATTTCCCTATCTGTGGCTCACTGGGAAAAAGGGTAGAAACAGATTTAAAATCAGTTTGAAAAAGAGATGTACAAAAAAAAAAGAAGACGGGAAAGAAGGGAATGAGAAAGAAAGGAAGAAAGGAAAGGCTTTTCATACTTTTACAAAATACCAGAATAACTAATACAGTATGCAGTCAAGTGAGCAGAGATGTACTCTTACATATGCGCATATATGCACGCAGCTGCACACAGTCATCTTTCCTTTTTACCCTTTAAAAATAAAGATATTCATTCATTCATTCATTCCTGTGCCGTTAAACACCACATAGGGCTCGCATGGTAGTTCACCAAGTTTTTCTGTTTTCAGCGAGCTTTTCAACATCATCAAGCAATATTATGCCTACTAATTTGGCCCCTCTTAATAATGTCCTCTTTAGAGTTTCACATGGTCGACCTCTTTTTCTTTGGCCTGTTGTGTTCCACTTGATAGCTTGTTTGGAGATTCTCTGACTGTTTCTTCTCATCACATGACTGATATATGTCCATCTTCTTTTTCTGATCACCCATAAGGCAGATTTTTGTTCACTCATCTGCCTTGTCTCGGTGTTATTCTTGAATTTGTTCCACTTTATACCGAGTATTTTCCTTAGGCATTTGTTTTCAAAAGAGTCTAATTTCTTGTCTATTTCTTTAGTTGCTTTTGTATGCATAAATGAGGGTGGAAATTACATTTGAATTGAATAATCTTACTTTATTTTTATGTTTATAACTTTTGAGTGCCATATGTTCTCAAGATTCTTGAAGGTCAATGCTGATTTTGGAATTCTAACTTCCTTTCTGGTGTCAACAGCCTGGTGTATGTAGCTGCCAAGGTATGCAAATTAATTTACTTCTTCAACAGCTGTTGCTTCTATGCATATTTTTCTTTCCTGATTATTAGGAAGTTTCACTATATTTTTTTTTCTTGTTAATTTCAAGTCTTATTTTGCTACCCAGTGAAGACAAGGTATCTATTTTTTCTTGCACTGAATTCACATTGTCACTGATAAGAGTTATCTTACATCTTACATCCTTCCTGTGGCATGAAACATAGTTGTTTGCCAAGTTTTCCTGTCCTCTGCAAGATTTTCAGCTTCATCAAGGGATGTTATGCCCACTAAACTGGCTTCTCTTAAAAATGTCCTCTTTAGAGTTTCAAGTGGTCAATAAGAGTTATGTCATCTGCAAAATCAAGATCTTCCAGTTGGGTCCCGTGTATCCAATCGATGCCAATTTTACCTGTGCATCATTTTTTCATTATGAAGTTTATGGCAACTCCAAAAAGCAAGGTAGATAGTATATATCCTTGTTTCATGTCTCTTTCAATATGGAACCATTTGCTCATTCTTTCTTCTGTGTTGACTACAAAAACATATCTGTTGTAGAGATCCTTAATATATACATTATATATAGTAAAAAAAAAAAATACTTTTGGCATTAATGACCATCACAGAATTACCTTCAAAGAGGCCAAAATCAGCTGAGGAGGGTGTTATCCAAATATTCAGAAATCTGGCCTCATCATCAGGGGATCTGATGCCATTTTCTACTATTACTGTTGTGCCGGTTGGGAAAATAATCTATCGTAACAAAGCAAATAATAAAAATAGGAACAGTCAGTTTACAGTAGGAAAAAAGTAAAAGACATTATTTATATCATAAAGTGATATTAAAATTTTCACACTGTCAGTTTTTATATTTCACATTCTTGTGATTTCTTAGCTAAAGTGTCCTGTTTATATTTCAAAGCAACTCTTTGTTGACACATTTCTTTTGGTCTAATACACGTTTTTTAGACTATTAATCACAGTAGAAATTCATGACAGTACACATATGCATGAACATGTGGCAGAGACACAGTCACTGCAGAGTTCTACAAGCAAGATTGATCTAAAGGACTAACAAGCTACTTCATGGCTGTGAAGTTAAAATTATGATGAACTGTTGTTTCAGAGAATAATGAACTGGAAGCATTGGGACTTGCAAACAGTAAAGTGTAGGAGCCAAGTTTGTATGATTCAGTTTCATTAAACTATGACAAAGCACTTTAGATGTGAAAAAAAAAGTCTGAGACTGATAGTGTACTGTCCTCTCATGGCGAAGCAGTTGCTCATCTTACTCAAGTCAAAGGTTCAAATTCACTCTCATTCACTCACTTGTATTTTGTCTTAATTTTTCTAGGCTAAATCATACATACTTACTCCTGCATTTTCCAGAGAATATATACTACTTAGGCATGATCTGCAATGGCTGAATCTTATTCAGGTGCAATAAAGTAACAATTTGGAAGCATAAACATGCAGCATACCTGGTATTGATTGCCTTCATCATGTTTTTCAATTCTCAGACCCGAACTGACCAAGCCATTTCTAAAGATCTTAACATCTAGAGGTTTCAGTTTGTCTGAATGCCGAGGACCACACCCATCTATCAGTAATACATCATCATCTATCTTGGCAGCAACAGCACAGTTACAGGATGCTACATTACGGTTGCATTTGCGAAAAAATGCATGGAAAGCAATTGGTAGAATTTTGTGCTTAACAAGTGTGTACTCGCCCACTCCGAAATTATCAAATGATCTGAAATGTTCAAAAGCATGAGATAACACTTCCATCTGTCATGAAATATGCAATTATAAATTTGTGTCAATTTTCTTTAAGAACAAATCATCATTATGTGCAATGCTGATAGATGTTAGCAATTTTCATTCTTCATTTTTGCAGTTACTGGTGTTTCTAATCAAATCCATCATCTCCTTTTCTTTGACTTTCATCTAAATTCCTTTTCTAACTTTTAAAAAAATGTTATTCAAATAAAATAACTGGCTGCTTGACTCATTTTCAATTCAATATGATACACTGGATCACTATTTTATTGTTCATTACAAAATACTGTAAGAGAAATAATATGACCCACAAAAAGGAAGGATATACAAGTCATCAAGATGTACATACATTCCATCAAAGGTCCTAAAATGAGGATCATTGACTGAAAGACACTGGGACGTTTTCTTGTCTTTGTCTATCACAGTCACCTGAAATGTGTAACAAACAGCAACTTACTAAAAATGTGTAGAAAATAAAATGCCTGTAGTTTTTACGACAAAAAGAAAGTATTTGTACACAAAGTCTAAACATTCATGCGTATACACTGATAAGTGAAAGCATAAACATTCTCTTTTTCAGTTATAAATGCTATTTATAAACCAGTTAAAGAACTATTTCATTATGACTGATATGTTTGCATGTAGTTTTTGTCACTGTATTCTATCTATTGCAAAAACAAGTGCTGGACTGCAAAAAACAAGTAGAAAAGCATGGATAATACATAGGTAAAAGACAAGCAGCCAGATTAGCTATGTTGAATGTAAAGACAGATCTTGGAAAAGATTTGGCAAAAGCAACATACAAAGAACTAGACAATAAAGTAAAAAGTTTAGCTAGAAGGGATAAAAGAGAATACATGGTCCATATGATGAAAGACGCAAAGAAGGCACCAAAACCAGAAGACAGCAAAACTCTATATAACATACAAAAGAGGCTGACAGGTACTACTGCATCCAAAGAAAGACCAATCCTTAGAAAAACTGGCACCCTATTAACACCAAGTAAAGACCAAAAGCAAAGTTAGGTCGAACACTTCCAAGAAATACTTAATCAACCACACTCAAAAGAATTGATAGACTTTGGAACTGACTTACCAATCCCACAACTAAATGTCAAATTAGATGAAATTACATTGCATGGAAATTGAGATAGCAGTGAATCTAATGGCTAACAACAATGCTGCAGGTGAAGATGAAATAACAGTCGAAATGTTAAAAGCTATTAACAGTGACAACATGAGCCAACTACAGAGAATGTTTAATAAAGTATGGAAAGAAGAAAAGGTCCCTTCTAAATGGAAAAAAGGGAATCACTGTTAAAATACTGAAAAAAAAGGCAACCTTAGTGATTACAATAACTGAGAGGAATAAGCTTACTATCAGTTGTGTCAAAAGTATTTTGCAAAAGTTATTATTAGAATTAAAGAGACAGTGGATGCTGCAGTGAGAGAAGAACAGGCAGGATTTTGAAAAGAGAGAAGATGTCTTGACCAGATCTTTGCTCTAAGAATAATACCGAAGAACATACTGAAAAGCAAGACCATTAATACTGAACTTCATGGACTTTAAAAGGCATTTGATAGCATACACAGAGATTCATAGTGGAGAATTTTAAGACTATATGGAATACCATCTAAGATTGTCAACATCATCAGAGACCTCTACAATGGATGTGTTTGTGCAGTGAACACAGAAAAAGGAATGAGCAAATGGTTCCAGATTGAAATAGGCATGAAACAGGGATGTATATTATCTCCCTTGGTTTTTGGAATTGCCATAGACTTTATAATGAAAAAATGATGCAGATGACATAACTCTTATCAGAGACAATGTGAATTCGATGAAGAAACAACAGATACTCTGTCTTCAATGATTAGTAAAATAGGGCTTGAAATTAACATGGAAAAATAATGAAACTTCTCATTAATCATGAAGGAGAAATATACATTGAAAGAACAGCTTTTGAAGAAGTAAACCAATTTGCATATCTCGGCAGCTACATAGACCTGGCTGTTGACACCAGAAAGGAAGTTAGAATTGCAAAAGCAGCATTGACCTTCAAGAATCTTAAGAACATATGGCATTCAAAAGTTATAAGCACAAAAACCAAGTTAAGATTATTCAATTCAAATGTGATATTCACCCTTATATAAATAAGCATGTGAAAGCTGGAAAAGAACTAAAGAAATAGACAAGAAATTAGGCTCTCTTGAAAACAAATGCTTCAGGAAAATACTCTGTATAAAGTAGAATGACTTCAAGAAAAACACAGAGATAAGACAGTTAGGCAAACAACAACCTGTCACATGGGTGATCAGAAAAAGAAGATGGACATATGTCAGTCATGTTGCGAGAAGGAACAACCAGAGAATCTCAAAATAAGCTATCAAGTAAAAAAGGCCGAAGAGGTCGACCATGTGAAAATCTAAAGAGGACATTGTTAAGAGAGACCAGTTTAGTGGGAATAACCTTGATGAGGTTGAAAAGCTCGCCAAAACAGGAAATCTCGGCAAGCTACCATGCGAGCCCTATGTGACGTTTAATGGCACAGGAAGGATGTAAGATGTAAGAAGATTATATCTATGTCATTCGCTTTCTTCAGTACCTTGATTTTTTAACTTTCCTGCTTTGTCTCTGTCAACTACCTGCCTTTTTCTGCTTTTTTAGCCTGCTGCCACATGCCTCCACCAACTCTCCCTCTACTTGGATTATGTCTAGCAAATTTGGAACTGTCTTTTTTTATGTATGACCTCTTTTATGACAAATTCATTGTACTGTTTAACAGATCACTGAAGACAGTTATGAACCAGATGTCTATTAGATGTTTGTATAACTCGGCAAGCATAATTTTACTGAGGTTCTATCATGACTTACTGTACCAACTGATTGGTATAATCACCCACTGTGACCAGCAAAAAAAAATACCAAGTCTGTTATTATCCATGACTTACTTTCCCATGCTGGTGTATGTTTTATCATACAATATGAAAAACTTTCATTCTAAAGATAAATAGTGAAATCATGAAGTTATCTAAATAAAACACACCTGTCCAGCAATATGCATACTGTACAAACAAAATGAGTTTAATATGTAACAAATGTAATAACAAACCTGCACAGTCTGAGACGTCAAAACTTCTATGACACCAGAACACACAACTGAAACCGTGACATTGATTTTGCCAGTGACATCGCCATCCTTTACAAAGTCTACTGTGGCCTTAATTGGAAGTCTTAGTCCTTCATTCCACAAAGTAGTGGTAATAAACTGTCCGCAAAACAAGCGATTCCCATCATCACTTAAGTGTCTTCCACCAACAACCACTTGTCTCAGAGGCTTCCCACTCGGACAGAATTCTTTTCCACTAAAAGTTCCCACTGTCACTGAAGCCTCCAAAGATGTTAGAGTTGTATTAGTACGTGGCGAGGGGCACAGGAGATATGGTGGCACTGTTGTGGTCACATGTATGTATGAAACATCTGCTCCTTCAGTCAGCGTAATCTCTTTCTCAACCACCTGTAAGGACATTTCACTAAAACTGTATCACAAGAAAAGATACATAAGGAAGGTCATGGTCATAGAACAAGACATTACATCACAAGACAATGAAATAATTAAATGGTTAGTAGTGAGCAACTGACAGTATTTTAGTCAGGAAGTAATGCTCATTTAATTACAAATATCTTAAAAATATACCTCAGAGTTAAATCATAACCATGGAATTACACCATAACCATCAAGTCTTGTTTCTCTGGAGTCACTTCACTGAAAGAATGACTCAAGAGAAAATGCAGCTTAAGTGTCTTAGTCAAGTAATGCACATTCTGATTTTAAAAAACTGAGATCTGATATCTTTACTGTCATATTATAGCATACAGTTATGCTGATGTCACATTACAATGTCATATATTTAAACTGATCATCACATTATAATATCACACATTAATTTTTGACTTTCATATAATTACACTTACACTGACTGTCACATTGAATATGGCAATGAATGTTGGGCCACTTAGTTCTGGACAGTTGTACACATAGCATGCAGTCACAGAGCAGCTAATCTGTTAAAAAAATGTGTGTAATAATTATTAAAACACATCACCAGATATAAGCAGAACTATAAAAATGAAGTATCTATGAAAAAGAAATTACAGATACTGTATTTAGAATTCATACAAAAAACAGTGAAGAATTCAGTTAGATTTCAATTTTCAAACATAACGCATGCTGGATTACTGTACACTACACAAGTGACTATCAGTGGCTGAAGGGAAAATAGGACTTTTTCACACAAACATGAAACTATGTCAGAGTCCACAGCAGGTGAAATGAGAAATATGGGACTTCTTTTATCATTTAACACAGGGAAATATAGGACATTTTTTATCACTTAACACAGAGAAATACAAAATATATTTAACATTGAAAATATCTTGCATCTTACATCCTTCCCATGCCGTTAAATGTCACATAGGGCTCACATAGTTGTTTGCCAAGTTTTCCTGTTCTCGACGAGTCTTTCAACTTCATCAAGGGATGTTATGCCCACTAAACTGGCTTCTCTTAACAATATCCTCTTTAGAGTTTCACATGGTTGACCTCTTTTTCTTTGGCCTGTTGTGCTTCACTTGATAGCTTGTTTTGGCATTCTCTGATTGGTTTTTTCATCACATGACCTACATATGTCCATCTTCTTTTTCTGATCACCCATGAGATAGGCTGTTGTTTGCTCATCTGTCTTATCTCTGTGTTTTTCTTGAATTCACCTCACTTTATACCAAGTATTTTCCTTAGGCATTTGTTTTAAAAAAGAGTCTAATTTCTTGTCTATTTCTTTAGTTGATTTCCAGCTTTCACATGCATAAATGAGGGTGGATATCACAGTTGAATTGAGTAATCTTAACTTGATTTTTGTGCTTATAACTTTTGAATGCCATATTTTCTTAAGATTTTTGAAGGACAATGCTGCTTTAGCAATTCTAACTTCCTTTCTGGTGTCACCATCCTGGTCCATGTAGCTGCCAAGGTATACAAATTGGTTTACTTCATCAACAACTGTTCCTTCTATGTGTATTTTTCCTTCTTGATTAATGAGAAGTTTCATTATTTTTGTTTTGTTTTATTGAAAATATAAAATATCTTAATTATTTAACAAGAAATTCTGCCAATACTACACTTTCCTTACCTGTGAGCCAAAGGTTCCACTGGCAAATTCTTGTTCAGTCAAAGTGTCATCAGCCTCCACACCTTTAAGTGATTTGCTTCTGACCACTTTTCCATCTATTTCCCACACAACTTCATACTGAACATCACCACGTTTCAAACTCTCAAATGAGCAGGTGAAGACTGAAATACTAGCTTCAGCTCTATACCTTACAGTGATTATAGGTTGAGATGGCAGGGTTGGGAACTCTAGTAGAAGACAAACATTGTAAAACTTAAAACTTGTATGTCAGCACATGTCATGTACAATATATACATGTTTTCTATGGAAAATTCTGCTGCAAAGATAATTATTATAAATTACAGTGTTGTATATGATTTCTGTCAACATAACTCTTCAGCTGATATCATTTTTATGAATATGAGGAAGGATGCTACATACATCTTACATTCTTTCTGTACCACTGAACATAACACAGAGCTGGCATGGTAGTTTGCTAAGTTTTCCTGTTTTTGGCAAGTTTTTCAACCTCACCAAGGGATTTTATTCCAACTAATTTGGCCTCTCTTAACAATGTCTTTTTCAGAGTTTCACTTAATTGACCTATTTTTCTTCAGCCTGTTCCACTTGATAACTTGTTTTGGGATTCTCTGATTGTTTCTTTTCATCACATGACTGATATATGTCCATCTCCTTTTTCTGATCACCCATGAGACAGGTTGTTGTTCACTCATCTGCCTTATCTCTGTGTTGTTCTTGAATTCGTTCCACTTTATACAGAGTATTTTCCTTAAACATTTATTTTCAAAAGAGCCTAATTTCTTGTCTGTTTCTTTAGTTGTTTTCCAGCTTTCACATGCATAAATGAGGGTAGATATTACATTTGAATTGAATAATCTTAGCTTGGTTTTTTATGCTATATAACAATATCTTTTCATGTAAATGAGATGAGGATATATGTTGCATAATCTCCAGCATCTTCTTCTAAAAACATGAAGACAGATGCTTGTTTTGTAATCTCCATTTTCTTCATCTAAATGACATGAAGACAAAAGTGTAATTTCCATCTTCTCTATCACACAAAAAAAAAAATGGTTAGAAGCTCACCAGTGATCACTCCCAGAATGTTCAAGACTGGTCTTGGTGCAGAGAAAATCTCCAGCCCACCCAGAACAAATCCAGCGAAACATGACCTGGAACTACTTGTGCCAATGACTAAATCACCTGTAGCTCTACCCAGGGACTGGCGTGTGGAGTAACGATGAGATATATATGTAGTGCCTCCCCACACGACAGTGAGACCAAGTGATGCTGACCAGCTGATCTCTGTTTGTACAAATCTGGTGGAACCCCAAAAATACACTAAATATGAATATGAATAAATAGTATATAAAAACATAAAAGATGATTACAATAAAATCTAACAAGTTTTCAAGCACTTTACTACAGAAAAAAGTGGGGTTGTGGATTTTTAATTTAACAGGTTTGTGGATTAATAAATTTTTATGAAGCAAGTAGAAAGCCATACAGAAAAAATATAAATAGTACGAGAGCTATTCAAAATGTTGCCACAATATTTCAGTGACCACAATATTTCAAGAAATATTGTGGTCACTTCATATATTGCCATTACCTCTTGATTTGACCTCATATTATAGTTAATCCTATCAATTATTTATCAATGATTTTTTTCTTCGGGTGTCGGAAAATAATCTTTTATAATTCTTCTCAAAACTAAACAAAAATTAAAACTAATACAATATTTTATAGTTCTATAAACTAAACAACAATTAAAACTAATATAATCTTTTATTGTTCTCAAAACTAAACAAAAATTAAAATTAAAAAACTATTTAAAAAAAAAAGGCTGCAACGGTAAGTAAAATGCGACAATAATATTTTTTTTTAAATATCATGTTGACATGAATATAAAATATCATGTTGATATGAATATAAATATCATACTTATATTAATATAAAATATAAATAAAACATCAGTTTCCTTAAAACATAAAATAAATAAAAATGTAGAAATGTATAGTCATGTAAACTTGGCAAAAAGACTTCTGCTAGAAAACACTTATTGTTTCAAACCCTTACCCAAACCAACTGTCAGGATTTGCAAAGGATTTAAAAATAACAGCCAAATAAAAATGTAAAGTTGGTGGCATTTTTTTTTTAAACTAAAGAAAAAAAACTATAGGTTATAATGGAAATTATACTCAGCTTCAGTTATGTTACTAGTTACCTTAACAATCAAACATAAATGATTTATCAGCTTTATTTTCTGCATTAAAAAATAAAGGCCTTGGTTCATAAAGTTATATAATCAGTGGATACCTGTTTATCTCCACCTGACCAACTCTGCTTGTCCATTCTCTGTCCATTGTGCGAACACGGACATAAACCTGTCCATCACAGACAGACACGGCTGGACCTGAACCATCTCCATCAACTCCCCAGGTACTCAAAATATAAGAACCGTCACACACTGAGGTCAACTTGAGGCTAAATCTGAGGGTGAAGCCTAGAGAGCAGGAGTCAGGGTTTATGAACTCCTGGACTCCTGTAGTAAAGATCACAGCCTGACTCTCTGCTGATATCAAGACTGAAGTCTCTCCTCCATAACCTGTGACCAAGCCAACATTTCCTATGACATCTGCAAGTCCAATGCTAGTATTGAGGATAGATCGTTCCACTGACACAAACTTGTACCGATTTGAGTAGACCAATGGACCTGAAATTTTAAAAATAAAAATGTTAATTTCACAACAATTATTTAACACAGTAAAAATGTGAAAAGAAGAAAACAAGAAAATGCAATTTAAAAAAAATCCTGATACCCTGTTGATCTAATTGATAAATATATGACCATCATCTGAAAATTATTTGGTTGGCTCTTGCAATTTTGACTAAATCTTGTTATTGTTCTTTACTTTGGCACTGTAATAATGTCACAGAAGAATATGCCAATCAACAACAAAAAAAACAGCTTTTACCTGGAATGACGCTCCATCTTTCTGTATTATTTTCAGGACTGCAGTAACTTCTTGGATCATCCTCAAATACAGAGCCACAGCTGTAGTATTTATCATCAATTTTGCATGTGTTGTTCTATAGAACAAAGAGGGGATGTCAGTTTTTAATCATATAGCATACATTATTGCCTCTGATAAAAGAAACTGCATTCTTCCTTAAAATAAGGTAAAGGTCAGATAAAGGTAGCCTTTTTATGCCTTAGAGGCATATAAGGATATAGTGTTAGTGCCAATATTTTCCTTGACCTGTTGACACACTAGAGGATGATATGGTCAGCGTCACACCTGGTTGCCTTTCCTTCCCCAGTTTCAGATGATTTCAGAGTGAATGGGGCACCTCTGGCCAGATTTGAACCCCCAACCTTTGCACAAGAGACTAATGCACTAACCATTTCACCACTCAGATGCCCCTCCATAAAATAGCAGATCTTAAATTCTTAACCACTCACTAATTAACATGAGAAATAAATCTGAGTTACATGTTACATTTACTTGGCACAGTAACTGGTGCAGAAATATGAACACTGAAACAAGAAAATAATTTTTAAAAAATAATGGCCTAGAAATGGAAATATACAAAAAACGATGTGCATTCTATGGATATTAAAAAAAAAATAAAAAAGTAAAGCTAAAATAAATTTACAGCATTTCTGGATATTAAGACTGATTGATTGATTGAACTTTATTTCAAAAGGGTGAAGAGTTACAGCAAGTACTGAAAATTAGACTATAAGGAAAAGCTGATGGCAACAAGAGCATCCAGATGACAAAAGCATGGATGGTAAGATAATGACACAAGATTGCAGGAAGCAATTTGACCAGGTGCACTATCAAGGCAGAAGATGGAGCAAGCTGGAGATTCATTAGTCAAAACCTCATATATAGATGAACACAAGGTGATAATATTTTGAAAGTTCATAGCCACAAAATAAGTCACTAGTCAGCACCCACAAGTCAAATTAAAATACTTCCTCACTAATTCATTCATTCATTCATTTGCATGTCCCTTGCGGAACTTCGCCTCCCAAACAGCACTCCTGTAGGCCTCTCGGTTGTGAGCAAGATGGCCTGCTGCTGTTGCATCCATTTCCAGATCGTCAACGATGTCTTGCAGCCATCTTCGTCTTGGTCTTCCTCTTTTTCTTTTTCCCATTATGTATCCTTCCAATACGGTCTTCTCTAAATTATCATGACGTTTAATGTGTCAAAAATATTTAAGTTTTCTTTCTTTAATCCTCTTCACTAGCCAGCCTTCTTCAATATTAAGCTCTTGTAGTATAGATATATTTGTTCTTTTTTGTGTCCACGATATTTGGAGAACTCTTCTGTAGCATTTACATTCAAAGTGTTTCAATGTGTTTCTCAGCTGTTTTGTTAAGTGTCCAGGTCTCACAGGCATATGTTGTGCCTCACTAATTACTGTTTGTAAATATTCTATTTAAAGTCTCCTTATCTGACCTATAAAATTACAACTTACTCTTCCCCTGGGAACAACTGTGTTAAGAACACACTTATCTTAACATAGTGTTTGTGAGACAGGGAACATAGATCTGTTTGCTTAAAAACTCTGACCTACCTCTGTAGCCCAGAAACTTGTAGCAATCAACACTAATTGTAATTGTTATTTTTGCAAAATGTAATATCAGGTTGGTGGACAGAGGGGGACATGGAGATCTCTGGCGGGGATGAGGGAAGTCTGGTGTGAAACCAATGAATCCAGGACGTGACAAGCCTATGGACAAGAATGGCTATCAGAATGATGTAAACAAAACAGAGCCAGTAGACTATGGGTGGCGGGGAATGGATATCGTTGAAGCACTCATCAGATTCCTCATCTCAAAGTCAGAGTGTCTTTGTGGAACTGTCTCAAAACCATCTAACATGGAGAAGGGACTTACATACAGCCATCAGGGGCTGGAAAACAAAGTTTTAGCCAGGCCAGCCACACTGTCTTCATGGCAGTCCGAGCAAGACCACAGTCTGCCCTAGCAAGGAAAGGTGCTGAAGTCGGAGTTACCCAGCCAAAAGGCGCATCGCAAAAATCAGGGTATAACACGCATTATCGCTAATGAAATGTCTCTATCTGCAGTTTTCAAACATGGTGCTCGCCCTGTGAAGACTAACCAGGCAGGTGCAGTGCCTCGAAAGGGTCCACCCAATGCTACTGGAGGTCCTCTCAGTTTGTCTTGTGGAGTCAGGAGACATGAGAGTAGAGCTACTGGCCAAAAAATACAACAGAAGAAAACAGCCAAAAAGCAAGAACTTAAAATAATGCAGTGGAATGCTGAGGGTGTCAGCAGTGTTAGAGATGGCTATAGTAAAAAGGTGGAACTAGAGAACATACTTTTTGCAGAGCAGGTAAGTATATGCTGCATACAGGAGACACACCTAACCAAAGATGCCGCCTTTAAAATCAGAGGCTACCAGTGCTTTAGATCAGACCGACAGGACAGAAGAAAAGGAGGAGTACTCACACTTGTTAAGAATAACATCAGCGCATGTCAGGTGGGAGTGTACATGGAAGGAGCCGAATACCAGATGATCCATCTAAAAAGTAGTAATACAGATTTCCACCTCCTTAACTATTACTGTCCTAATGACCGCCCACTTGCTTTAGGAACAATCCCACACAAAGAGAGACTGATGGTCTGCGGTGATTTTAACAGTCATTCCCAGAGCTGGGGCTATGAACACATAGACAAGAGAGGAGAGGAAGTTGAGAGCTGGCAGGATGATAATGGTCTTCTCCTGATCAACCAGCCAATGGATGCCCCAACATTTTACTCAAGGGCGTGGCATACAAAATCAACACCAGATCTGTTCCACTCTCCAGATCTGAAGTGGAACATTACACGTGAAGTTGGAAAACAACTTGGAGGTAGCGACCATCGACCAGTCTTCCTGACAATAGAAAATGAACTCCTTAACATCAGTAACCCTCTCCCCAGATGGAACTATAAAAAAGCAAACTGGACAATGTACAGACATCGTACAGGTACCCTGGTGGGACAGCTGTCCATAGAAGGTAAGGATATTAACAGCATAGTGAAGGAATTTAATGCTTGTATCCTTCAGGCTGCCCGTGAAACCATTCCCAGAGGAGCTCGCAGGGACTATAAACCATACTGGTCTAGTGAGCTGGGAAAACTCCATGATGACGTGGAAGCAGCTCGAAAGCAAGCAGAAAATAGACCATGCCAAGAACACCACAATAATTACCAACATTCTAAGGCCAAATTTCAGAGAGCAAAGCTGCAAGCCAGACGGGAAAGTTGGAGAGAGAAAACAGAGTCCCTAAACTTTGAAAAGGATGGAAGGAAACTGTGGAAACTAATCAAACAGTTAAATGATGAGAGTACTGGAAGAAGTACAAAGGTTACATTAATAGAGGATGGGAAAACTCTTACAGGTAAGCAGGTAGCAGATCACTTTGCTCGCATTTTTGCACAGGACTGCAACATTGATATCCATCCAGAGAAGGAGCGTACAGTGCGCATCGAGCCACAGAAAGAGGAGGAACAAGTCAGAAAAGTGGAGGTCATGGATGCACCAATCACACGCAGTGAGTTAGACCTAGCAGTTAGTAAACTGAAACCAAGGAAATCACCAGGACCAGATGGAGTGTCCAATGAAATGATCAAGATCCTGGGAATGGCAGCAACGGGAAAGCTGTTTGATATTTTCAATATGTGCTGGAGCACAGGTAAGTTACCTCAAATCTGGAAGGAAGCAAGTATAGTACCACTGCTAAAACCAGGGAAAAACAGTGATACTGCCTCCAGCTACAGGCCAATCAGTCTCACTAGCTGCCTATGCAAAACGATGGAACACATCATTGACCTGAGGCTAAAATGGTACCTAGAAAGTGAAAACCTTCTCGTTCCACAACAAGCAGGATTTAGGCAGTACTACAGTACGGAAGATCAAGTGATCTATCTCTCTCAAGAGATTGAGGATGCATTCCAAGAGAAAAACCTTGTACTAGCAGCGTGGATAGACCTGAAGAAAGCCTTTGATAAAGTATGGAAAAAAGGTCTGCTGTGGAAACTAAGAAACTGCAATGTGAATGGAAGACTGTACAACTGGATAAAGTCCTATTTACACAATAGAAGAGCTAGAGTAGTAATGGATGGACACAAAAGCCAGAAAGTACTTCTGCGACACGGTGTACCACAAGGAGGAGTCCTTTCGCCTACACTATTCCTTGTATTCATTAATGACCTGGTCAAGGAACTTCCCTATGGAATCAAAGCGGCACTGTATGCAGATGATCTGGTCATGTGGTGTACAGATGAATATGCGACAGTTGCTACACAGAGACTCCAAAGAGCAGCAGACATCTTGACATCATGGACAAACAAATGGTGTGTAAGTATCAACACAGAGAAATCAAGTACCACTCTGTTCACCCTCTCATCTAAACAGAAAGCAGGTAAGATCTTTGTAAATGAAATACCCTTAAGGATGGACAACCAACCCACTTACTTAGGAGTGACTCTTGACTCAAAACTGACGTGGAAGCAACACATCAACAGTGCAGAAGCAAAAGCCAGAAGAAAACTAGCCATATTAAGAAAATTGAGTGGAACTACATGGGGAGCTAGTGAAAGAATCCTCAAGAATGTATATCAGCAAAGTATTCTACCACATTTAGAATATGGCTCAACATCTTGGTGCACAGCATCAAACACTACGCTGCATAATCTAGACAAGGTTCAAAATCAGTCACTACGGATTGTCACAGGTGCCATGAGGTCCACACCAATAGTAGAAATGCAGAAAATAGTTGGTGTTCAAGCGCTAAAGGAACGTAGAGACACAAAGGTCATGACCATGGGAGAAAAATTCCTTAGCTCTGTAAGCCATCCCCTGAAGGAGAGATTCAATAACTTGGCATTAGGACGGCTTAAAAGAAGCAGCTTCATTCATCAGGCCAAGCGCATGCGTAAGCTGATACCTGACCTTCCAACTGTAGTCGCTCCATTATCATCTGTACCAGAGCATACACCATGGAAAGAAGCAGATTATACACAGATAACTATTCAGACTGAAGTGAAAGGTGTGCAGAATGGTGAGATGCAAAGCAGTCTTGTAAGATCAACAGCCACACTTAGTGTTCTAGATGACAAATATCCATGTGACACCTGGATACGTGTGTATACAGATGGATCTGCACATAATGCCATAAAGAATGGAGGGGCAGGAGCATATATTGAATATCCAAACAACACCATTGACAAGATTTCCATACCCACTGGTAAATACAACTTTGATGCAGAAGTTAGGGCAATTATTGCTGCAGTTGAAAAACTATCAGACTCCAGAATTGATACATGTCCTGTAGTAATTCTCACAGATGCAAGATCAGTACTGGAGGCTCTTCAGTGCAACAAACTACCAGACCTTAAGGATGCCTTGTCAAAAATTGGCTTACAACATGGAGTCACTTTGCAATGGATTCCCTCCCACTGTGGGATACCAGGCAATGAGAAAGCTGACCAACTGGCCAAAGAGGGCACTGAAATGGAGCAACCAGACATACCAATCACTTATAATCAGAAGAAAAGCATGATAAAAACCTACAGGAAGCCACAAACACCACCACATGATGACTATCACATGCTAAACAGAAAGGAACAAGTCACCATCTTCCGTCTCCGAACAGGACACACCCGACTCCGAAGTCATATGTATACAAAGTTTAAGGTTGGTACTACTAATCTATGTACATGTGCCCAGGTGCCCCAAACTGTGGAACATATCCTCCAGAACTGCATCAACTATGAGACACTGAGAAATAATTACTGGCCCAGTGAAACCACTAAAGAAGATAAGCTCTATGATTCCATACATGAATTACAAAAAACAGTGAAATTTATCCAAGAGACAGGACTGCAGATATAGACAGACAGTGCGAACGAAGAAGAAGAAGAAGAAGACAACTTACTCTCTTTTGGCATGAGCCTCCATTACAGATCTGATAAGTTCCATCATAGAGATTCCTAGGCACATTGTTTCCCACTCGTGTTCCATCATTACTGACTTGCACAGCAGAGAACTGTTTGATGCTTGCATTGCACAATATTTGGTTAGAGTTGATGAAGAAAGCCTCATATTTACTTTCTGTGCCCTGGGAGACAGGAGTAGTGAAGGGTATTTTGAAATTTTCTACATTAAAATCTTAACAAAATATCATAATTATAAGCTAAAATGCTTCCATCAGATATTTCACAGAATAAAAGAGTCTAAAATGTATTCACAAACATTGTTAAAAATATATAAATTACTTATTTTGGTATAATTAAACATTTCCTATCCATTTTTTTAAATGAATATATTCACATTTTTATTTACCATTTCATTTTAAGCTTTTAACTCACTTTTCTTGTGCTCTGCGTGATTTTAATCTTTTTTGTTCATTCAAATCATTTGACAATGAAAAAATAAAATAATGAAATGCTACTGAAATGTCAATACTGTCTAAGAAATCTTGAATAAAGAATAGAATTTTTTTCAGCCATTACTGTACTCTCTCTTGAAACAATCAACAAAATACATTAAACAACTCAAACACTTTTGATGGATTTCATAACAGTGAACGTAAATGAACCTATATTAATTCATATTATATGTCATACAGTTGCTATTCTGATGTTTAAAAACATGTATTTTGTAAAACTTACATTATCTGTGACATGACATGTGAGACTGGCACTATCCACAAATCCTGAACCAACTAGCTGGATCCTGCTACAGTCGTTTTCTGAGTTAACATCACAGTTCTGACCTCCAACAATGCTCAGCAGTGTTGGAGCTTTTGAAAGGTCCACAGAACAATCGACAGAACCATATCCACTGTTACATTTACACTGACCTGAGAAGGTGATATAATATGTATTGTTGTTAGCATTTTTTTTTAAATGGCTAAAAGCTGGTCTCTACTGACTTAAAACTGCTGTGTACATAAGAAAATGACAACATAAATCATTTCTGTGTATTCTGAATTAAGATACAGAAACATAAACTAGATCTGAGTGTGTGGTTTTCTTTTTTTTAAGCAGACATGTTGGATGTTAGATGTTAGGCTTGTTAAGCATCATTTTGCTCTGCATCTTCTATTACAACAGATTCTACCAATGATCGATATTAGATGTTAGGCTTGTTAAGCATCATTTTGCTCTGCATCTTCTATTACAACAGATTCTACCAATGTTCGAAATAAAAAATAGACCCCAGCAACAGCAAGCAGTGTTTCTGTTGCAAGGTCCAGTCACCCTGCACTAGCATCCTTTGTCACCAGTTCTGGCCCTTAATTTCTTCTCTGCTGCACATTTACAGAGTCATTCTTCATGTGTTCGTTTGAGAGTTAAGATGTATATAAACAAATTGTATAACTGTATAAACAATATTTATTAGTGCATAAACTAAGCAGTAATATAAACTATACTGTACAGTATATAAACAAGACATGGTGAATATGCCAGCTGTATATATATGAGTATGTAAACAAATTATATGAAACAAGTGTAATAAGAATTATGTTTAAAACCACATGAACTTTCATTTTCTTATGAATATAAAAAAAATGAAAGCAAACATCAGCAATATTAAATCATAACCAGTCTTACAGATTTTATATATCACATACTGCTAGCACATGTCATATGATAACATACACTTAGCACATGAATGAAATCAATGACTGGTAGCATATTTCACATAAATGTAATCACTCTGAAGAAAAAAAAAACCTGAAAATATTTGATTCTAAAACTCACCACTGGAGCATGTGCCTTGGTTTGAACAATTATTGTAGCATACATCCAGGTTCTGAGTCACAAGGCATCCCTCACTATTGTTTGTCCACTGACTGGTGTAAGTTGAGCTCACATGGATACAAGACCACAGCAGGTAAGAGATGTACTCATTTTTTCTAGCAATGTCTTCAGTCACCTATAACAATCAACAAAAGATCATGAAAGAAATTTGATAAATTTGTAATAAAGAAGTCATCAGCAAGCCATAAAAGAAACACTGTAAATATATAATAAAGTAGCTTTAAACACGGGAAGAAAACTATAATATAAATTAACAACAATGCAGTCATCAACAATAGGCCATGCTAAAAAATATACAACAGTGTAGCTTATACAACATTGTAGCTTATAAAAGCTTTAACACATAAAACCAATAACTGATTCTTTTTTCTTTTTTTTTATGACCATAATGTTTCAATTATATATCCCTGGCCATACAAAACTATCTTTAATTCAGCAGAATATTCACTATACAAGATTATAGAACTATACATTATAAATTACAAATAACACATAATCTGATTTGATTCAAATAAAGCTTCAAATTTGTAAAATACAAAAAGATGGATACACTTATAAAAATTAGGTGCAATTCACTGTGAATTTTCAAAATCAGAACATACCTGGATATCCTGAACACAGGCATCAACAATATCATGAATATCTAGCAAGTCTCTTAGAGACATGCAGGCTGCCATCACTGAGCTTTCATTCAAGGCCTTCACACAGGTAGACCTGACATATGCCTCTGTAAGATTCTTCTTTGGGGTTGGCCATGACACAGACTGAGATAAACATATTTAAATGGTAAGAAAGTGGCACAAATAAACAATAATTTCTTAGAGCATGGAATTAACTGCTGTATGAAATCCTAGCTTAGTAAATAGTAGTGACTGAAATAAGAGAAATGATATTTGTATAGACAGGATGAAAGAATGAAATAAGGTTCAATTTGCTGTCAGAGATCACACTGTGTGAGATGTGTCTAACATAGGTAAAAGGTAATGGTAACCTTGTCATGCCTTAGATGCACATAGAGATATAGTGTTAGTGCACATATTTTCCTTGACCTGTCAGCAGTGTACATATTTTCTTTGATTAGAGGATGATGCAGCCAGCCTTTCCTTCCCCAACTCTAGAAGATGTCCGGTACTCATTTTTACAGCTGGGCGACTGGGGCACCCCAACTTTCACCATGAGATACAAGTGCACTAACCACTGCATCAGTTAGATGCCCATGTCTAACATATTCAAACTTAACTCTTCCTATGCCCCTTGACATGTGTTGCTTGGATGGGACCCATATAAGTTATGCCCATCCACATCTAGTGGGATATGTTGGTCTCTAATTTTGATTTTATCCTAACTATTTTTACAAATCTGGCAAAGCCGGTAGTATTACTTCCTTCCGGTAACTAAAGCGTAGACATGAGGATGAATTCATAGTCATTTTGTGTTAAAATTTAATTGTTTTAATTTTTTTTCTAAGCTTATAGCCTGCCATCCACTTGTGTTTTCTTGTTTTCAGTTTAGTGTAGATGGTAAATTAATTGTAAATTCATTCATTCATTCATTTGCATGTCCATTGTGGAATTTTGCTTCCCTATCAGCACTCCTGTAGCCTGTAGGCCTCTCGGTTGTGAGCAGGATGGCCTGCTGCTGATGCATCCATTTGCAGATCATCAACGATGTCTTGCAGCCATCTTCGCCTTGGTCTTCCTCTCTTTCTTTTTCCCGTTATGTACCCTTCCAAGACGGTCTTCTCGAGATTATCATGACGTTTAATAATTGTAAATAAATAAAAAATAAATAATTAATGTATATTTTCCTGTTAGGAAATGGTGTTTGTGTAAAATGTTATTCATTTTGGACATATTGGACCCAGTACAGTGGATTAACTTGGAGGGTAAGTGAGAAAATTTTTCATCATAATTTTCCTTTCTTTCTTCTCAATTTTTGGCTTTTTTTCTGTTCTATACTAATAACATACTAACAATTTTATTAGAAAAACAATATACAACTTTTCCTGTTTAATCTAATGTATAATATGTCATACTGCAAATCAGACTATGCCTTTGTGATCCTTTTAAATGTGGCAATCATCCCATTCCACTTTATGAAATTTATCCCCTTGGTCATTTGATGTAAAAGCCCCAGGCATGCAGTGAGTTAAATCTCTGTTCATATAAGCAGCATATATAGCACACGGTTGCTATCACTGTTTACAAATCTACATTCTGTGTATGTAAACCCATATTGTGATATCTGCATCAGTAGCCAAACTTGCATCAGTAGCCAAACTTGAAGTGTGAAATCTGTCAATTAACCACAAACCTGAGATGTGAAATCTGTCACTTAACCACAAACCTGAGGTGTGAAATCTGTCAATTAACCACAAACCTGAGGTGTGAAATCTGTCAATTAACCACAAACCTGAGGTGTGAAATCTGTCAATTAACCACAAACCTGAGGTGTGAAATCTGTCAATTAACCACACACCTGAGGTGTGAAATCTGTCAATTAACCACAAACCTGAGGTGTGAAATCTGTCAATTAACCACAAACCTGAGGTGTGAAATCTGTCAATTAACCACAAACCTGAGGTGTGAAATCTGTATCAATATCATAGCTGAGCTCTGGTTCATGATCATAGCAACCTGATGGAGTCTTGGCCAGGTGAAGCAAGGTGGCTGTGATGTCAGTGCCTACAAGGATATATATATATATATATATATATATATATATATATATATATATATATATATACATTTGAAGACGGCATGTAGATCATTCTACATATCTCACATTTTTAAGCATTAGACATATCTTCACAATGGAGAGGCTATGACAGGACAGAATAATGGAAGACTAGAAGGGAGCTGAAAAAAAAAAAAAGCTAATGGATGCCACTGTACTTTGCACCCAAGAAAGTCAAATGAATAATTAACAGCTTTATAAAATAGCAACCAATGAAGAAATTAAAATATGTGGATATTTCAAACTTATTCAGAACAGCAATGCTATATGAAATTACTTGTTATTCAGTCAAATGAATCCAATTTCAGATTTTTCTGCACTAAGAAATAAAGTCAGTTGTTAATCAACACTCTAATGTTTAACTGACCAGTGTATACTGAGTTGCTCTTCTCAGAAGCCACACCACAGAGTGCTACATCCTGCCATTCATCACACACTGGATCTGTTCTGGTGTCACACTGACAGTAACTGTACTGGAGTTGCAAGGGAGCATGCTGCCTGTTTGACTTACATATACCATTCAAATATGAGGTTTCCGCTCTGAAAAGCATGCCAAAAAAAGAAAAGAAACAGTAAAACTAATCCTTCACATCTGCAAACTATCACATTGTACAGGAGGCAAAGATGACTTTACCAAAGCAGCACGTCTCTAATTTTTTTAGCTCTCAGCACAGTTAAAAAATTTGTTAACCTTGTAGTATACTTGTCTGACTCAGTGGCCAAAAAATTGTTTGTCAATTTTCCAGTAACAGAAAATGGATTCCCCAAACTTCTCTCTCTCTCTCTCTCTCTCTCTCTCTCTCTCTCTCTCTCTCATATGCTCACTACCATCAAAACTTTATTTCTTGAAGGATTACAGCGTGCAATAATTTTCAATTCCCTTTGTCGAAACAGATCTGAGAAAATTCTAGGACTAAACATGTAGAATTTAAATCTAGCTTTGTTCCCTGGATTCTTTTGTCTTGTTTGATTTTCTCTAGAAGTGCCATTCTCCCTCTTCTATCTCTGTTTGTTCTAACAATCTCTCATCTGTCTGATATCTGTATTATTGCTACTTCCGACCCTGAATTTTGTATGGCCAGGCTAAAACATGCCTAACTGTGTAGCGATTTGTGCTATGTGTCTGTCTGTCTGTCTGTATGTTTGTTTCCAGTATGACAATGAAATCTGGTTTGTGTGTCTGTATCAATGAGACAATGTGGTGTAGTTTTGAATGTATGCCTCTTACGTTAATGCTTAAAATTTTAATTTCTTTCTCCATTTCTAAAAGCAAAATTTAAAAAGGTTGTCTTGATCTGTTTTAACAATGGAAAAAAAGTTCTATATATGTTTTAGAGCATAACCCAAGTTGTTGTTTTTGTTAGTTTGCTGTTGTTGTTTTTGTTAGTTTGCCTTGTTTCATTGGTGTCACTGAAACTAAGATTTCTTAATCCATTCAAAGGTCAGTCTTGATTCCCACAGTTTTTCCTCGCAGTATTCCGATGGAACGTCCGTAAGTAGTTGTGTCATCTCATCTTGATCATGTTCTATTGTTTGTACAAGGTAGCAGAGCACTGACAACAATTATTGAGGAAAGACGCTGGCGATGGTTGGGACATGTGCTCCGAATGACTGACAACTCACTACCAAAAATAGCACTAAGATGGACACCACAGGGGAGCAGAAGTAAGGGTAGACCAAAAGAGACATGGAGAAGAACAACAGAAAGGATGTTGAGCAATAGAGGGCTCACCTGGGCAAGAGCAGAAAAAAAGGCGAAAGACAGGCATTTGTGGAAAACCCTTGTGGAAGCCCCATGTGCCCTGGGCACTTAAGGTTCAGAGAGAGAGCAGAGCACTGACAGATGGCTCAGAGGAGAAGGTATTTTGTATCTTTTATCCACTGTTATTTTCTAAATAAGTCTCTGTTTGTTGATACCAGTTTACTGATTGTCTGGTTTTTGTAGCTTGTTTCCTGGAGTGCAAGGTGGTGGATTTTTATTAGCCTGTGTTGTAAGGGATCGCGCGGGTCGCCGTCTTTCTTTTGCTATAATCCACCAACTGAAAGTTGCCATCAGCAGCTTCAGAAGATGGATCTTGGTCAAATGAAGCTTGTCTGTGTATGTTTTCCACCGTAGAAGTTCTCTCCAGCTCTCTTGTATCGAGGGGTTGTTCTGCCATGTGAGTTTCTTGTCTGCTCGGGTTCGTGGGTGCTGAGGTCTGCTTTTGTGGGCATTTGCTGGCCCAATGAATGTTGCTTTGGCATACTGGACATGGTGGCTTCCATTCTTGATGAAAATCTTGAGTTCTTTTGTTCTGGCTGAGTTCATGATGAAGGTGAAACGTGGTATTTTTTAAGTTAAGACTTCTTGTTTGTGCAACACAATCCAACATGTCTTCTGACTTTGCAGGCAGATAGTCTCCCTTGTCAAAAGCTGTATGCCCAAGTGTCATGTACTTATTTTTACAGCTAAGTCAACTAGAGGTTGACAGCAATGAGTCATGAACTATCACTGAGATGTCAGGTCAGTACTGATTAATTCACTTATACCCACCCCCCCCAGACACTATTATACAGTCTAGCTGGACCTAACAACCATCAAGTAGTTCCTTATAACCATCATTAAGACCTTTATAAAATGTATCACAGAGCATCATCTAGTGATGAAAGACTTTATTTTCATTATATATTTTTATTTTATTTAATATTCCTAACAATACCTTTATAATCATTACAAACTTAATCCAGGGATATAAGTAAAGAAAGCCTTCATATATTGTATCTTTAATCTATTATTAAGGCCTAATTCCATCTGTTCTATACATATTATGAAATCACATGTGTGTCATTTAAATTATTATAATTACTCATTATACTCAGATACAAATACAAGACAGATGCCTAACCTCCACTGGTTAATGTAAGCACTCAAGGCCAGCTCAGCATCATTGGATGAATTCACAAATGACTGAGTATCATTTTGTGAAATCACAACAGAACTGGTTTCATTTTGTGATGTCACAAAAGTCTCTGTTTTTTCCTGTGTGATCACAGTAGTCTCAGTTGAATTTTGTGAAGTGACAACAGTCTCATTCCTTATAATTATAACAGTCTCTGTGTAGTTTGATGAAGTCACAACAGTCTGGGTGTTATTTGATGAGGTCACAACAGATTGGGTGCTGTCAGCATTTTCAGCACTTGCAACTGGTATATCATTGTCTTTGTTACCATCATAATTGCCGCAGAGACCTACAAAGACAATGCATATATTTATGAAGCAGAAAATAGAAAAAAAAAAGGCAAGAAAGTCAAGTTCTGCACCATGCTAAATTTCTATAAATCATTACAACACTCAAAATAAACAACTAAGATGGTTAGGACATGTTGCAAGAATGTATGACAACCACATCCTGAAGCAAATATTTTATGGTGAACTTCTAGAGGGAGGAAAAGGCGCCATGAGGTAGACTAAAACTGATATGCAATATTTGTAAGGCATTCATAACAATTTTTCATAAGATGGTTGTGAAGTAGGTAGATGTTAGCTTTAGTGGAACTTTACAAGTATTATTTTAATGTAAAAGGTAACGGTAATCCTGTTATGTCTTAGAGGCACATATGGTGTCAGTGTTCATATTTTCTTTGACCTGTCAGCACACTAGAGGGTGATGTGGTCAGTATCATGCCTGGCCACCTTTCCTTCACCAACTCCAGAAGAAGTCAGGTAACTATTTCTACAGCTGGGTGACTGGGGCACCTCTAGTCAGATCTGAAGCCCCCCCCCCCCCCACCCTCCAACCTTTGCCATGAGAGACCAGTGCGCTAACCATTTCATCATTCAGATGCCCAGGCAACATTTTACTGAGCAAGTTCTCCCATGACTAAAATCAACCAATATTTGATTTGTGTCAGTCACAGCAAATGAAATCTGTGTTACAAGGTCAGTGTCCTTGCAGATGCACCTTTTACCTTCAGTTTTTTGCCTTTGTTTCCTTCCGAAATGACTTTACCAAACAAGATAAATATGATACAGAACTGAAATGACAAAGCTGGTTTGTTTAAGAAATATTTCACAAGGGCCAGGAGATCGTTAACTTCTCTTTCCACTACTCTTTTGAATGACTAAAAATATATGTATACGTTTTACTTGTGTATTCAGTTACAAATACAATGGTGAGTCTAAAAGCAAATCAAAGGACACAACAAATGAAAAATATATTAAAAGAGTTTCTGACTTGCTTTCAAGTCTTTTCACATATTTTTCAATGGCTATGCTCTTTGATTTGCAGTTATTTTTGTTTAAACAGCCCTTGTAGTCTACACACTTTGTTTGCCTGGATTCAACTAGTACAAGAATAATGCTGGAATACCATAAACAAGTTTAGCATTTTCCTATATTATATGCATTCATCACAGTCTATCTATACAGCAAAAAGAAAACTGCTGAAAATATGTTGATCAGTTTTGTAAAAGGTGGGGAAAAAATAGTGGAACAACAATTATTTCAGCCACAGAAGCCTTTTTAGACACAGCAAGGATAACAATGCAATTAAATTAACAAAACAGTCACAAAAAACCCATGCAGTATATACATTTTTTAACATGACTTTTGGGAAAGTCATGCAAGCAAATGTACATACTTGTTCATGTGTTCACATGATTGGTTCAAGTATACATGCATGCATGCACACACAAATGCATGTATCTATACATGGAATTCTAATGGACAAACAATAGACACTGTCACAGCCAGTGAACATTTTAATAATATGCTGTTGTTGATCTTGAATTTCAATGTTTAGCACTCATGAGTTTAACAAAAATGTTATTACTGGTGAGACTTTGAGACAGTGATTGTCAAATGTTATGTATAAAACAAAAAAAAAATAACAATTTAAAATATTACCTTCAATTGTTCCAAAGTCTGCAATAGAGCCATAGATTACAGTGCTAAGGTGGTTGACACTTTGGCTTGCTCTGATCTCAGTATAGGTGCCACCTGGGAGCTCAATCTATGGATCAGCATTTTATTCATATAAGCAAGCAAGCTACAATATATTCATATAGTCTTGAAATTCTGTGTGTGCATCCACACTAAACATATCAACTATCTATGAGACAATTATGCCATACTTCAATATATATCTCACTCTTATACATTCTGCAACTTTTCAGCTTATACAGAAAATTGCAGAGCATAGAATGGCTCAAATCCTTCTTGAAAACTGCAATTTTTTTACCTGTTTGCTTAATTTCAACACAGATTTGGTCTATATATATGATACTAGTTTTTACTACAATTGTTTTTCCCTTAACAAAAAGACAGCTGTGTGCAAAGTGTACTCAGGTGAACTAGAGTCTTTTCTTGTAAGGAGGTTTCCTTATTTTTGTGCAGTTTCTTAGACAGTGCATCTAAGCTGACTTGAGTGTAATGAAGATGATCTACTGCCTGTTCTTTTCATCTTGATGAGCCTATAATATATCAATTATGTTGTGTCTATGCTCACAAATGTATGTTTTTTTCTTTTTTGTTTTGAAACAATTATATTCTATATTCTAAGCCTGTGCAATTAAAAAGATTTTTTTTTAATATCCTAAATGTTACATAAAATTGACCCATATATTACATATAATGACACTGCCTGACAAATATTCATTCCACATACAATTATATTCACAGAATGATGCTTTCAATATGAGTCATTTAAAATATGTGCTTTCAACAGTCTCTCTCCAGTGCACTTTTCTGGAGCTCCACATCCTCTGTGTTTTGTTTTTAAAAAAAATGTATATATACCAATTCCACAGTAAAGATGTGTATTTCACTTCACTTGCTAAGAATTATTATTGCCATACATAATGTAATCAATAAAGTAAAACTTCTACACTTTGGTCCATAGTTACTTACTCGGTACTTGCTTCCATCACCAAATCTGGCCACTCGTGTTCCAGGTGTCAGCTGACCATTCACATATAAGCGGATATCTGTGATGTTGTTCCCAGCACATCTATCAGCCACAATGATGTCATCTTCTGACTGTACTAAGATGGCACATGTGCATGTCCAGTTCTTGTTTTCACTGCATGATGTTTGTACTGTTCGCACCTTATAGATTAGACAAATGGTTATTCTTGGTAGCTATATATTCTTGTCTTGCTCAGTTAATTTTTACATCTTTATTTTCTGTTGCTTCCTGCCCAAAATAGAATTTCCCAGTATATTTTACTTCTACACTAATTAGCAGTGAAGATTGCTGTGACTAATGTATACTTATAAAATCTTCACTGTTATCTGGGCCAGTGAACCAGATCTAACCAAGAAAACACCATCTCTCACTCTGTATCTCCAATGAGTGCATTAACTGCTTTACCTGTGCAACTGTTATTGAGAAAGTGCTTTGTCCATGTTACTTTTTACCCTCGTGCTCTGCTAATGGGCTCCTTACTTTTGTAAATCTACTAGAGTTATCTCTCTATGGTGATTCTAGAAAATGACTGTTGCATTATTTCAGTACAATTAATGCATGAATTTGTGTTTTTCTTGGTAGTGGAGCCTGCTGGTAAATCTTCTTCTGCATACACTCTGGCAATTAAAGAAATCCACTGATGCATACTTTGTCTTATGACTTACATCCATGTTTGCAAGATTACTATAGCACCAGATTTTTTTTAAAAAATCAGATTCAAGACTACATTAATCAGCCAGTCATCCAACCATTCAACCAGGTGGTCAGTCAACCAATCAACCAGTCATCCAACCATTCCACCAGGTGGTCAGTCAACCAACCAACCAGTCATCCAACCATCCTACCAGGTGGTCAGTCAACGAATAAGCCAGTCTTTTGCCAGATAATCAATCAACAAACCAACCAGTCATTCTGCCAGTCAGCTGGCCAACTAACTCAGTGTTGATTATCATAATGTACAAAGACATATCAACCTACTTCAAATGGCTTTGTCTTGTGCTTGTATATTATAAATTCTCCTCTTCTGGAATTCTTGATATACCTGAAAACAAGCACATATTGCTGTAATTTAATTTGTATAATAAAAACTTATTCTTAAATCTGCAACTCAAGTCAAATGGCTGAAATAATCTATATTATGGTTTTCTATGTTTGACTGTAGGTCTATGTGTCTATAACAGTCGGGGTGCGGGCGGTGGGGGGTGTGATACTATCCAGTTTGGCAGTCTACAACGCACAGCTGACATGCTAGTGTTAACTAACCAAGACCTAGTCCCATTTCTCCATTGGTACCCCCAATAACAGGATAGCCTGGGTAATGGGGCGGAGATCACCGCAGTCCCCACAGAGGTGGAGTCTGGTAAGGAAGTACTGCATGTCCCCTATTTTTTGTTATCTCCATTCAAATATTGAAAAAATAGCCACTGTAACCTGCTCCCAACTGATATGATATTCTGCTTCAACATTTTCACTGCATCAGCTGCAGAGGACACCAGTTCACAGTTTCAGGAAGACAGATAAAGAAGAAGTCTTATGACACTCAGCAACTCTAATGTAGAGAAAATTATTTGCTTAGAAGTACTAGTAATTTTATTTGTCACAAGGTTTTCTGCTTAGTTATAAAGACATTTCAACATAAACCTGAAAACTGTTTCTGACATTAAAGTATCAATATGTTATCAAAGAAAATGTATGTTTATTTTTCCCTCACTTGCATAATTATTCTCATTTAAATCCTGGGAATTATTCTGTTAATAACTAAATAATTTAAGTTCATATCTCATTCATTACACCACATTTTTCATTTCTTCTCCCATTATTTTTGACAAGTTGTAGTTTCAGACTACATTTATTCTGAAGTTTACATGACTGATGTTGTAATATGAATGATATAAATAACTGAACTGTCAATTAAGTATTATTTGTAATTTAAAAATTAATGTTTCTTAATAATAAAATGGGTATAACATCCCTTAATGAGGTTGAAAAGTTTGCGGAAAATAGGAAAACTTGACAAATTACCATGCCAGCACTATGTGACATTTAACAGAATGGGAAGGATGTAAGATATAACAATAATAAAATCTTCGAAGATAGAAGTAAATTTGTAAAAATACACAAATTTGACAGAAAACTTGCACATGACAGCTCACGCAAGTTGAGAAATTAGAGAATGCACATAAGGTTGCCTTGTCAAATAACAGTATCTGATGATATAAGTAAACAAAATTACATCATCTAAAAGTAATGTTGTAAACATCAATTACAATATAAAAAATTTCAGATTTTGATTATCAAATTCTTGAAAAGATACTGACATTTACATGTTTCACATTAAAGAACTTACTGTCCATCAAATGTTCTGACATCTGGTCCTACTGTGCACTGTTTAGACAGGCCACTGTCTTTTACTGTCAGCTGAAATTATACACAGATGAACAATTAATGAATATGCATAGTTGTAGATTAGTGACCTCTAAATGAAAAGGTACAGACTTCATTTCTTTCTTTCATTAGTTTTCACACATATGCTTGAATGTATACCTCCTCACATTGTATAGCCTGCTCTAATCAGATAAGTTATCTTGCCTGTGCCTGTTGCTGATCCTGGTCAATTAGTTCTTATCAGTGACCTTTTTTTTCCCTTGAATTATCAACTGTATTATAAATTATCTGTTTCTCTAATGTCTGTCTTCTCTTAACATTCATTTTCACTCATTCATTTGCATGTCCCTTGCAGAACTTTGCCTCCCTAACAGCACTCCTATAGGCCTCTTGGTTGTGAGCAAGATGGCCTGCTGCTGATGCATCCATTGACATACCCAAAAGAATTTTTCATGTTTTCCTAATGGTTTTAATCAGTTTTTTTTTTCTACTGAAACTTTACCAAAATCAGTTCACAAAACAAGTATGGAAATCATCTCCAAACTTTTGGAACTAAAGTCATTTTATAAAGCTTAACATCTAAAAGCTGAGAAAGAGTATAGTTTCCAACCAGTAAACACAAACATCCAATGAATGACTGTCAATCTTTCTCAACCTATGGCACAGTGAGCAACATGGGATAATTACCATGGGACACTATCAGCTGTTAAAAGGAGATGATTTTATCATTTAAAATCAAGGAAAACTGCTTTTTTTGGACCCTACCCAAAACTTCCATAGCAGTGGTAATTACTGATCTAACTAACTAGCTTACATTATGACTTTAGTAAAGGCAAAGACTGGCTTACATTAATGTATTCAGTTAACAAATAAAAATAGCTTAACTTATGGCTTACTTTAATTTTTCCAACATCTGAAGTAGAGTGCACCACTGCGTCACTGAGGATGTTTGCAGAAACAGACACCACCATTTCCTGATCAGATTCTACTAGGTTGTCCAGGACAGCCTTCACTTCAAATATGTATGAGGACATCCAAGATGTCATGGTCAACTTTCGGCTACACTGCTGACTTTCTGTAGCATTGCCATTTTCATCATCATCCTCACTAGTGTCACCACCATGAACAATGACAACCTGAGTCTAAATGCAAAGAGTAAGAACAATTTGCTGGCTAATTCTTGAAACATACTTTCTGGTCAGATATCAAATGTGCTATCATAAATTCCATTTGTCACCTGTCCATATGCTTCCTATTTCTGTCTTTTTTATAAATTGTGCTCACATAACTGTTTCACTGCCTTTTATTTAACATCTTTTTCTTTATATTTTTTTTAACATTTTACATTAAGTTTCAAATTTTATCTAACAGAATTTATGTATATTTTTTTTAGAATTCATACAGTATCTTTAAAGTATTCTTTAATGGACTCAGTGGTACCAAGATCTTTAGAGTATTCTAGATGCTGAAGTTAGAGGCACCCAGCCAAAGGGTGCATAGCAACTAGTAGTGACATTTCATTAAATTCTACAGTAAATGAATAAATTCTTGTTCTTAATCAAATCCATGTTTTTAATTTTTTTTGTAAATAAACTTCCCATCCACCATTTCCAGTGATAAAACATGGTGTGAACGTGAATTTTCTAACTTATAGCTAATATTTTTTGTGTGTACCTCTGTGTTTTACTTTATATAAAATGGCAAGTAGTAATTCCTCTGTTTCTAAACAAGCTGGATGAATGGGTCTAGTGCATTAAGTTTATTAGAAAGTATTGTTGATAGTGAGGATGATATGTTTGATTCTAGTCAATAGTCTTTGACAGTGATAGTGAATTACAAGAAGATTTAGTTGAATTAAATGCAGCTGATGAGTGGGCATTTCGTTCTCCATCAACAGCAAAAAAATCTAGATCCAATAATCCATCTTCAGATTGGTCTCATATAGAAAATATACTTGGAAATAATGTTAAAACATCCAGTAATTTCAGATTTACTGCCACATGTAAAGGTGGCTATTCAAAATCAGGTGTAAATGCTGATCTTGTAGGTGAATCATCTACATCCTAGGATTGTTTTTTAGCTCTGATGAAAGATGATATCATCAATGAGTATGCACATAAACTTGTACAAATGAACACCCCTGCTAAAAAAAAAGATTTGTATTTAGTAACTGGAAACTCATAACAAAGCATGAGTTTCTGAAATTTATTGCAGTTACAAATGCTATTATATGGATAAGAAGTCAAGTTTATGTGACCACTTTACAGAACATCAAATCATGTACACAGCATTTTACAGCAAAATGTTTGAATGACAGAGATTTGAAGCTATATTTCATACAATGCTCCATATGGGGGAAATAGGTGCCAATGGCGAAATGAAATTGAGCCATTTGTAAATATTTTATGCTCAAATTTTGCTAATGCCTTCAATCCATTTATGAATATTTCTACTGACGAAATGATTATTGGACTTAAGGGGCACTGGAAATATAAGCAGTTCAAAGCTACTATGCCCAAGAAATACCATATAAAAAGTTTTGGATTGGTAGATGACATAACAAGGTATGTCTTGAATCTTCTCACATACTACAGGAAAGATACCTTGTGCAACCCTTATTGTGATCCTGATAGCAGTCATGCCATTAAGATTTTTTACTCTACTCAGCTGCCTTGTAAGTGGGTACCATATTTTTGCAGACTGATTTTTACAATGAGGAATTTAGTTGAATTTTTGTCTTCAAAAAAATTATATTACACAGAAACACTACAAAGCAACAGGAAAGAATTTCCCCAAGATCTAAAATCCTTGTCTTTGTGGCACATGAAAAGCCATCTCTGGCTCAGTAATGATGAAGATTTTGTGCATTGTAAGGACAGAAAAAGAAAGGAAGCCTGTTTTGATAATAACAAGAAATGAGAATGATGAGGATGTAACACACAAGTATAAAGTAAAACCATCAACTATTCATAACTACAATATGAACATGAATGGATGCAATAAAGTGGATCAGATGATTGAATATTATGGACTGCACACTAGGAAAAGCAACAATTGGTGGAAAAAAATGTATTATTGAATGATGGAAATTTGTACAACTAATTCATATATTGTATATATTCTCTCTCAGCCAGAAGATTCCAGAAAAAAAAATTGTATTTTCTTTAAAAAATTTAAGTTAATGTTGATTGATTAATTGATTAAAAAGGCAGCAAAAGCAACAACCGATGGAGATCATTTACCAGCTCCTAAAGTTGGCTGGCCTTCCAAGTCAAATGTTGTAGAAAGACATGTTAAGACAAACATACTGGGAGGAGTCAAGTATGTAGCACCCCACAGCAAATAAAAAGAACTGTGTATGTTTGTGAAGGTTGTGAAGGCAAACCTTGACTTCATCTTGAGTATTTCAAAGCATGACATATACAAGTTCACTAATAAATTTAGATAAAGTATATAAATAGAATGCATATAAATTAGTTATATATTTTATTTGTCCTATATAATGGCTCAGTATGTATAAAAAGATTATGCACCTCATTGTAGATTAGTCAGTCAGTCATTTGCATGTCCCTTGTGAAACTCTATCTGCCTAACAGCACTCATTGTAGATATTTATTTAAAAATGTCTGTGTCCATAGTCATACTGTAAATGTGGTGTAAAATCAGTAAATGTGAAATATTTTCTAGAAACTGTGTGCAGTTGTTCTGACAAATGGATTACAAAGGAATTCCAAGCCAATACAGTAATTTTCTATCAGTGATTTTCTGACAAGACTTGGGTAAGTAGAAAGTTTTTCGTTTCAATGTTGCTAGTTCCTTTTATTGTGCTTGTGTTTTTTATTTATAATATTTTTGTTTGGCATGCCACTAACACAAATTTGTCATAGTTTGTTTCTGTATTCAATTATCTTTAATTTGATAATATATGATTTGCTTATATTTCATTATTGGGTATATGAAATATTTCATATAAAGCTCACTCACTCCGTGTTGAAAAATTCAGGGAAAAAAAAATCCAACAGAGTGGAAAATAATTTTGGACAGTAAGAGTTAAGGTATTCTTGTGTGTATTCATAAATACGTAGATATTTCATAATATATATTCTCTAAACTATTTTAATTTATTCAGGTATACTTTTTGTGTTGTTTTTTTTTTTGCTGCAATGTAGTAACTGTGAACTAATGATATTTGGCAACTAAAGCACTGGTGAAGCCTGTGATCAGAAGACAGCATGTCACAGCAGCATTTTCCAGTTCCCAAAGTGGACTTTAGAAGCAGAATCTACCCTTAGCACTAAACTATCACAGCAGCCTGACCATGTTTACTGCATGGATGTAGAATACAGTCTTTATCAGTTTTATTCCAATGACCCACATTCTAGAGACAGTTATCTTATCGCATCTCTCTGTAATACCTCATGCTGTTTAAAAAAATCCTTTCAACAACCGTGTAGTTTGAAAAAAAAATCATGGCACTCACAATATCTTTTCTAAAATTCTTCCACATAAAATTCAGATTCCTTTGTAATAACCATATTTTTAATTATATTCAGTGATCATTTATTGTTACATTTATTTTGCACTTATAACTGCCAATGTAAAGATTCACCACAGAAAGCCTTTTCCATAAATGTGATAACATATGAGACTTAACCAGTAACTTACTAGGTTTATTCCATCACACTGGAATATCTTCTCTTGTATGATGTGGATGTTGATCTCTATGCTACATCTCTCCCAGGCAGTAAGGTTGCCACAGAAGAATCCAGGTGGGAAGGGAGATGATATATGAAACCTGCTGGAGTTGCCTCCCTCTTTGACCTCCAGTTTGGATTCTCTTATCTATGACATAGATTAAACTCTTATGAGAAAGAATTAGAACCACAGTACATGGCATGAGAAACATATAAAAAGTGTGCACATTATCTTACATCTTATCTACATTCTTCCCATGCTGTTAAATGTCATATAGGGCTTGCATTGTAGTTTGCCATGTTTTTCTGTTTTCTGCAAGTTTTTCAACTTTGTCAAGGGATCCTATGCTCACTAATTTGGTCTCTCTCAACAATGTGTGCACAACATGCATACTAATAACAATGGGAAAAAGTGTGCAGAAAATAATAAAAGAAAGGCCTTTTTTTCATCAGTGCCAGTGGCTTATATAAGGTGTCAAATAACATTTTGCTGAAAAACTTGTCTCAAGGCCAGTTCTAACAAAACTTGATTGGCACAAGCAGCCATAAAGTAACAACTAATATTGTGTTGCAAGGTCTAACTTCTCTGAGCTTGCATGTCATTTATTCATTCATTCATTTGCATGTCCCTTGGGAACTTTGCTTCTCTAACAGCACTCCTGTAGGGCTCTTGGTTGTGAGCAAGATGGCCTGCTGCTGATGAATCCATTTGCAGATCATCAATGATGTCTTGTACCCATCTTTGCCTTGGTCTTCCTCTCTTTCTTTTTCTCATTATATACCCTTCCAAGACGGTCTTCTCTAGATTACCATGATGTTTAATGTGTCTAGAATAGTTCAGTTTTCTTTGTTTAATCCTCTTTACTAGCCAGCCTTCTTCAATATTAAGTTCTTGTAGTATGGATATATTTGTTGTTTTTTGTGTCCATGATATTTGAAGAACTCTTCTGTAGCATTTACATTCAAAGGCATTTATGTGTTTCTCAGCTGTTTTGTTAAGTGTCCAAGTCTCACAGGCGTATGTTGCGATGGGAAAGATGCATGCCCTTAAAAATCTTATTTTTGTGATTCTGTCTGTTTCTCTCCACAGATTCTTTAGTTGTTTTACTTTCTGAAGAGCGATAGATGTCCTCCTTTAAATTTCCCTAATTCTATCTCCATTATTAGTTAGTAGTGATCCAAGATACTCAAAACTCTGTCTTCAGTTTTGGCTCTCAAGTCTGCTTCAGATGATGCAGAGAATACACACAGGGTCACTTTTGTTGTATGATCTATCACTGGTTCCTCTTGGCCCTTGTGGCTTATAAAAAAAAAAAAATCTGAATGGCTTGGAGATATCCATGTATGGAATTTAAAAGGACATCAGGAAAGACAACAAGGCAGCAAATGAAGCTGATTCCATCAAAAAACAATTCCGGTTATTATCTCCATAGATTGACAACATTTAAGTCAAGACTTTAAATCACAAATCTCACTTAAAATTAATGCTATAATTACATTTCAGATATTGTTTTATTCTTCATAGGAATTAGAATTTCACCAAAAATTAGTCTCCTTGTAAACTATTTAACATGTTAGGAATGTAAAGGAGCTGCACTTCATTTTATAGATTAATCTGGAAGGCTTTTATTATACATCCTTTACATTACAATAAAAGCTTGCATACAAACAAGCACATATCCTCTATACTGGAATATAAATTTAGGTAATAACAAGTATACAATCAGCTATGCTTCACATCAGTTTATTCTCACCTCAATCTGAGATGACAAAACCTGGCTGGGTATCCAGGGGGATGTGCTGTTGACAGCTGAAGTGTAGTGTCCTCTGACTCCACATGCAAGCTATAAAATGATGGATGACATAATGTAAAAGGAAAATGAGTGATTTGGTCTTTGAAAACCAAAATGCTGAAAAGTTAAAGTAAACATCTTAGAAAATACTCCATGTCATATACCCATACAGAGAGGCTATAAAAATCTACATTGTCTTAGAAATTCAAATGTCATTCTTACATTTTTTCCAGCACTATAGATCATCTTCTTTTTTCATAGTAGAACATTTATCATAACGAAAAGACGTTTTTCTTTAAAAAAAAATTATGAAAATTTACACTGATAATGTCAAGAGGGTTGCAATAACATATACACATTTCCTGTTTTTAAAAAATAGCCTTAGCTCCATTTTCATTTTTCTAAAAAAGAAAATTAGTTTCTTTTTGTATAATAAAAACTTAAACTTCTGCAAGAATTACTGAAGTTAATGAAGATGGCAACTCACAGAATCCCCCAGCGTAAAATTGCCAATGTCTGCCACACTGATGATGCTCTCTTTACCACACTCTAACGAGTCAGTCTTGATTACTTCATTATTCTTTTTCCAATGCACTTCATACACCACATTGTTCTGGCACACATCAGCTGTAAACAGATTAGGAGTAAGGTATGAAAACTGCTGTAATGTTGAATATATTATCATTAATAATATTTTAGCTCATATTATTTAGTCAAGATATTATTTTATTATTGATGAAACTATATTTGATGTGCAATTACAGTAGTTTCCATGCTGCTACCAGAAACATTTTATCAATAAAGACATTCATTTGATTTTTTTTTCTTTTTTTGTGGGGGGGGGGGGGTAAGGGGAGGTGGTTGCCTATTATATTTTTTTTAAAAAAAGAAATGATATTAACTCTTGAATGGCTAGAAATGGTCAAAATTGTAAGCAATGACATTAAAAAATGAAAAATAAACTCTTTACACATTCAGCAAAACCTGGACACATGCATCTAATCAAGATGGCCCAATAATTCATGGATAATTTTTTAAATGTCTACTAAATTATGCAAATGTCACATATTTATTTTCACTTTAATCTTATCAGGATTTTTCTAATTGATCCCATTCATAGGAGATAACTAACAAACAGACAATTGAGTAAAACATATGTGTGAGCCTAATGTTTCAGCAAATTGCACAGTGTTCTGCTTCAATACCACATATCGGTATTTACATATCTGCTGACCTAAATTTGTTTTAGAAAAAAATGAGCTTCTTGCAAAGATTACAACTCACAATAAGTAGGAAGTATCCTTGCACATAAACAACTTACCTAGATTTAGTCGACAACCAAGCTGAAAGTAGGGTGGTTTGTTCAATGTATAGTTTGTGATGACAGGAGTTCGCACACTAGGATAGTCTGAAACACACATCATAAGTTACTCCATATAATGGTTTACTTACATTATCTGACAAATTTTACTGAAGCAGTGAGAAGAAGGAAAAAATTCTACAAATTACAAAAATCACGGAAACATCAGTAACTTTCTGCTACTCATAAAGTACCAGTCAGAATGTTCCACGGACTTCTCTGCTGACTATGATCACATCCAGCAGTCAAGCTTTTGATGAAGCTAAATTATGAACGAGTTTTTTTACACAAGTAAAGTACAAAAACAATAGTGTTTTTTATATGTTTGTATTATTGCTCACATTTATTGTAAAGTCAGAACAAGTTTATTTCATTCTCTCTTTATCTATCTCTAACTTTTTTTTTGTCAAGAATTTTTCCTACTGTTATGTGGGTCATGCATGCCCCTTCTCATCTTCTCATCACATGTCCTGTTTAGATCACTATATTCTTCTTTATAATTAGCTGCTAGCAGCTATAAAGCATTTTCCATTGACTTTTTAACTGGTCATCATCATTATCATGTTACATTATATAATCAATTGTGGATTAATCATTTAATATCCATGTGTTATTCTGTACAGTTTTTTGTTAATTAGTTCTGTCGCATTCCTTTCCTACGCCACTTCCAAATATTTCTGTATTGATCTCCCTCAATTTCCTTAACTTTCAGCTTCTCTAATTGTTTGTTCATTACTGGTTTACTCTTATATACTATCAAATCAGCTTTGTACCATATCACGCATGTGTATGAGAGAAAGAGAGAGGGAGAGAGAGAAAGAGAGTATATACATGTATAATTTTTCACATGAATATTCTCTCTAGACAAATAACATAACTGCTGTTTATTCTGGTGTCTTTCACCCTTCAGGCATATATATGTTCTTTCATATGGGCACTTGTATATTTATTGGCTTTATGTCAGGCATAATAAAGTCAGATTCTTAATGAATTTCTACAGCCATCAAGACTACATTCTTTGGTGTGTGATTAATTCCATCTTGATAAATTTTCAGCATTGAAGTTAATGAGACAGCTAAGCAATGTTAAAGACTCACTCTGGATGGCTGTAAAAGCTGTTTGGCTCTGCACAGGTAGACAAGCCTCTGTGCTGTTGTTTGGTGATTTTTCATCAAAATCATAACAAGTGTCATTGATGAAACATGTGTCTTGCTGAAAATAAAAAATCACAGGGAACTAATTCTCAGAACATAACACAGTACATAGAAGCAAGCATTCTTCTCACATATGCTCCTGCTCTTAAATATAATACCAAAATGGTAAGCTAATGGTTGTTTTTTTCATACCACTGAGACTTGTAGTAGGAATGTAAAGTTAGTGCCTAAATTTTCTTGGACCTGTCAGCATACTAAAGGGTGATATGGTCAGTATCTTAACTGGTCACCTTTCTCTCCCTAGCTCTAGAAAAAAGCCAATTACCCATTCTTCAGATGGCCTGAATGGGTCACTTCCAACCAGAAATGAACCACTGATCATCAGTTGGAAAGACACATGACTAACCCCTTTATTACCTGACATATTATTGACACAGTTCAGGCCTGACAAATAAAAGGTGTAATTTTATTTATCCTTTATAGACTACTCAAAGGCATTTGATTGTGTACAACACAAGAAACTTTGGGAATTAATGGAAAAAATGAGATTTCCAACACATTTGATACAATTAATATCACTGCTGTATCTAGACCAACAAGCAGCAGTAGGAATAAATGGTGAAACAACAACTTGGTTTGAAGACTGGCTAGTAAAGATGATTAAAGAGAGAAAACTTAAATATTTTGGACATATTAAATGTCATGATAATTTAGAGAAGACTGAGAAGAGGGTACATAATAGGAAAAAGAAAGAGAGGAAGACCAAGGCGAAAATGGGTGCAAGACATCATTGATGATCTGCAAATGGATGCATCAGCAGCATGCCATCTTGCTCACAACCAAGAGGCCTACAAGAGTGCTGTTAGAGAGGCAAAGTTCCACAAGGGACATGCAAATGAATGAATGAATGAATTTTAATTACAAAAATAATGACAGAGAAAATCAATATCTAGAAATTTCAAAGCATAGGTAAGATAAAGAATGAACCATAATTTAGAAAAACAAATTGTGGCTTATGGAGTGCAGAGTGTTAAAATAATATTATATTGAGGGTCTCATTACTTTCTATAGTTTTATTATTTACACTCTGAAAATTGTGAATGATCTTAACTTAAATTTTGTGTGTCCAGAAGTTTACCTGCGAATTTTTACTAAGAGTGCCTTTCTAGGTTTAGAACATGTGTGAAAAATTCAGTAGGTGAAATTTATATGAATCTTTAAATAAAAACAAAAGCTCACCACAAAACTGCATGAATCACTGCCAACAGCACATGTAACACAGGATGAGTTGTAGTTGAAGTAATTATAGTACTTGCTGATGTTAACCCCATCATTGCTGACTGCTATTGCATAGCTATGAAGTGTACTGATCTTACAGCTGACAGTGTTGAAGTTAATAAAGGTTGCTGCTGATGTAGTTACATCATTGGACACTATTATGGATGCCTTTAGAATCTGGAATAAAATAAAACAAATTTTTAATATATAATTCTGTTAACTTTGCAATAAGTCCACATTGCATTTATCATTTCTCTGTATCATGTATTACTAATGTGGTATGGTGTATTTATATCC
This sequence comes from Achatina immaculata, assembly GCA_009760885.1. Lineage (NCBI taxonomy): Eukaryota > Metazoa > Mollusca > Gastropoda > Stylommatophora > Achatinidae > Lissachatina > Lissachatina immaculata. The sequence goes on from CM019717.1 coordinate 33,645,808, forward strand.
ACAAATACAAATGTACAATTGTAATACTGTAGAAAGTAGTGCAAATGTAAAATATTGCAAGAACTAGTTTTTCATTTAGTAACTAGACAACAATATGATATTTTAGTTCTTGCTATTTCAAATAATGACAAAAGGGAAAAAAGAGATAAATGTGCTATGATAAAAAAAATTTTAAAAGGATAAGACTTACAAACAAAACAGCAACAGAAATTAGAACAAATTTGACTTCAAACATAAAATGGCTTAGCAAAGAAAGCATGGAAAGGGAGTTGATTTCTGCTAAGTGCTGAGTAGTTCTTAGAATCACAACTAAGTTATTTATTAGTCTGCTACATTTTATATATCACATCATTTTCTTGTTACTGTAAGGAAACCTTGTTTTATCCATATTTTACATTTAAGACCCTTTTGCAGTGAAGATCTCAGACAATCTACTGTTTCAAATGTTATTTGGACCTGTGGTGTTTAATTCTGATTCTACAGTTAGCATTTTATCTGTTATTTTATAACATTTAAAAAATATCTATTACCACTAATAAAAGCAAATCAAAGATCTCATGCTTACATTTCTTCTTACATCCTTCCTGTGCCGTTAAACATCACATAGGGCTCACATATTTGTTTGCCAGGTTTTCCTGTTCTCAGCGAGTCTTTCAACTTCATCAAGGGATGTTATGCCCACTAAATTGGCTTTTCTTAATGTTCTCTTTGGAGTTTCATGTGGTCGACTTCTTTTTCTTCGGCCTGTTATGCTCCACTTGATAGTTTGTTTTGGTATTCTCTGATTGTTTCTTCTTATCGTATGGCCTATATATGTCCATTTTCTTTTTCTTACCACCCATGAGACAGATTGTTGTTTGCTCATCTGTCTTATATCTGTATTGTTCTTGAATTCATTCCACTTTATACCAAGTATTTTCCTTGTTTTCAAAAGAGTCTAATTTCTTGTCTATTTCTTTAGTTGATTTCCAGCCAAGCTTACATTTGATAAAGATTTATTCATTTAAAGGAAAAAATGTTATATATAAATGTATACATACAATTAATGTTTTGAGATCTTAAAAAAGCTACAGTAAAAATAACTTACAGATATCTTTCGAATGTGACAGGTGAGGTTGACATTGTTCAAAAAGTTGAAACCAAAGACGTAGACCTCATGCCCACAAGGTACAATGCCATAGTCACAGTATCTGGCTTCAGGAATATCTGTAACAGCTGGTGACTCTCTTAGATTGACTTCACATGCAGCTCCACCATAATCTTCATCACAGATACAGACACCTATAGAATGATCATGGCAGATTTTAACAGTCTGATACAAACTGTTGAGACCATGAGTGGAAATGAGTCTAGCATGATATTTAAAATATTTTTGTTACTATTAAATTGTCAGATACTTTTTCTGAAGGATCCCTTGATTTGTTTAAAACTATATTATTTCATATTTGATGAGCGCGCTTTAAAATCTAGGACAGGCGGGTAATGAATAAAACTCACTCTGAAGATAATGGTAAAACCTGTGTCAGTTTTTAATGAATGTTGTTCAAAATTAATTTCATAAATAGAACAAGACTGGATTGTTGGAAAAAATTACTAACTGTGAAAACAGTGACAGGAAGCCAGATTCATATGAAAAGTACAACCAAATAAAAATGTAACACTTTATACCAAAAATATAACAACCCACACCATAAATATAAAATTTATAACCTGAAGAAATGAAACAATTTATAGCACAAAAACTCCAATATTTCCTTATTATGTTTTATGAAACAACGAACATAAAATTTGAAAGCATTTCTCTTAAAAATGCACAGAATATCAAAAGCAATGAACCAATCACAGAATGAATTCTACCTCAGGTTACAACAATATATGTATATATAGCTAGTTTTAGTATGTGAGTTCTCTACCTTCACTGCAGTTTCCTCTGTTGTTGCAGTCATTAGGGCAGATAGTACCAAAAATTGATCTATTCAAATACACCCAGTCATTATCAGTTTCCCAGTAACTGAAATTAAAGAACGTAAACCACTGGGATTAACACACATTAACAAGCAAGTGCAGTGAATGATCAGATTAAATCAGATTAAAATTGTATATGTCAAAAAACAAGTATTAACTCTTTATGTCCTGTTCATTGTCTGTTGCATGGATGGGGTCTGCATGACTTCTTTACAATACTCTTTGTGCATTGGGATATGTTGGTCTCTAATTTTGTAAAGCATACAACCACTACAGATCAACTGACAAATAATTGACAGGAAACGTGTTACCTGAATGTCCTCAATACATCCCATGATGGTGACACCAATGTTGAGATCTGAAATCCCACTCATACATGCTCGAGCAGATGCACTCAAGTGGAGATAATTCTCACAGAACTTGTTAGCTTTCTCAAAAGTCCAGCCAGATGATGTGGGCCAGCTGGGAACCTACAGTGAAGAATTTTAACCTTTAGTAATATGTATTTCTTTAATAATGGTGAAAGTAAAATATTTTTAAACATTAAAGATGTAGATTTTAAAAAGCCATGTTACGCTTGGAATGAAAGATGAAAACGCCTTTCATAACTTTAATAAACTGGTTTCTGATAGGTTGTTGTTGCTGTTGCTATTATTTAAGATTCTGTCATTTAAAGCAAAACAGGATAAACTACAGCATGTACCAGCATTTTTACAATTCTAAGTCAAAGATTAGAATTAATCAATTACATAACTAGTAAATTTAATTACATCTTTTTTTCACACTCTTCAACTCTGATTATTTTCCTCCAGATAGTATCGTCAAAGTGGCTAATGGTGGGCACCTAATTTCAAGTGCTAGAAACAAAGATAGTGAGATTTAGAGGAATAATTTCTAAAAGCTAGGTCTTTTAAAAAGTAAAGTCCATGACACTTCTGTACTATGTAGTGCTATGTCCTAGGGTACCATAAGTTTAAACAGATTAGATGGTTGTAACAGAGGGGAGATGTGCACTTCTTTGATAATTTGTGGACATATGCAGTTTCTTTTTTTTCTCTAGGACAAGGTTTCTTGCCAACAACAGCATTCTGCTTTTCTTTTTAAATATCATTCATGAATAACTAAAACTTTAAGATGTATAAACCTAAACAAGAATACAATGACAGAGATACATGAAACTGAATACAAAATGAAATCTTGAAAGCGATATTTAGATAGGAAATTCATCCATCATTAGATGTAGCACCAAAAGACAATGGCATTCATACTTCCACATTTTATGTGGTCTTCCTAATCAGATCAGCTGCCTTTCTTTTCTCATGCCATTTGCTCATACTATTCAAATATTTTTTTTGTCTCAAGTTTCCTTCTTACTTTCCCTTGAGTTACCCCCTGATTGTAAGTTCACTAACATGTATCCTCTCATGAGAAGTTCAAAGAATTCTGACTACATTTCAGAATAATCAAGTTTCTACCTCAGGAATGTAAGCAGTGTCATAATCAAAACGAGTGTCACATCGGGCTTGGTCTGCAACACTGACCATGTGATCTGTAATATCCTCACCTGAAACATGGAGGAAAAACTACAAATAAAATAATATATATATATATATATATATATATATATATATATATATATACACATATAACTATTCATGTTCTTTCATTATCATTCTATCAAAAATCCACTCTGTGTGTGTGTGCATGAGTGAGAGAGAGGGAGAGAAAGAGGGTGAGAAGTTTTGCTGGAAATTTAGTAAAACTTGTTCAGAGACATTTCAAGAAAAAAACTTCAGATATGAACTACCTTAAGAGTAAATTATTGTGCTGCAGACACCAGTAAAACCAGGACATTTCTTTTCATTAATAAATTAAGAAAGTTTAGGCTCATGGAAATGAATTGCATATTTATTCTGCAAAAACACTGCATCAATGTCCACTTTCACCTTTGTTGTCCATCTCCTCCTGAAAAGCAAAACTATGCAGCAAAGAATGCCAAAAAAATTCTGATTATAAAAAATGTTTTCAAATACTTATGCTTTGGAACTTAGAACTTACCTCTTGAGAGTTTCTGCAAGCCAGTTTGGCAACCAGCTGAAGAAATGCTCATATCACAAGCTGGACGCCATGCACTGCTGCACGAATAAAATGTCTCAACAGAAATCACACTATCCACTTCTCCACAGAATCCACTAAAGAGTGTCTCTTCCTGCTTTACTCTGAATAAAACCAAAGAAAGAGAACACTAAAACAGGGCAGAAAATGCCCTTCATTTAATTGAAAGAACAATTATTCAAATATTTGGTAATGTCAGATTTGGAATCTTGTAGCAGTTTTCTCCAGGTCTTTACTGGAACCAGTCACTTTCTACCTCACGTCCTTAGGGTGAATACACTGTCTCATTTGACAGCCAATGACCCATAGCTGACATGCTAGCATCCAGGTTGGTGAACCTTAATGACCCTGTCCCAGTTCTCCATTGGTACCCCCATAACAGGCCTAGCCTGTCTAAAGGGGTAAGGATCACCACAGTCCTTATGGTAGTGGAGTCTGCTAAAGAAGTATTTTGCATATCCTGCTTTTTTAGCTCCATTCAGGAACTGAAAGAATGGCTGCCATGACCTGCTCCCAGGCCAGCATGACACTGTGCTCCAGCATCTCCACTTCTTAGGCTACATAAAACACTAGCTCACAGCTACAAGGAAATAGAAGAAGAAGATGATGATGAAAAATCAAATGATGTAGCTTAACACTGGTTGTTGGCTCTCTTATGATCTTTTCTAGAGTTTGAATTCAACTTTTGCACGTGAACATTTGCATATGATATTTCTAATATGATTGTTAGAAATGGCCAATTCTTACATGAAACAATGATGCTTGTTAACAGTTCATTAAAAGTTATAAATATTTTATAAAATTCTAAATACAAATTTTTAGTCTTTCATTCACCTGTTCCACTTTCCTACCAGTCTGCACATAATAAATAGGCAAATTCCAAGTTCATATCATCAATTTCACTTCCTCTCATTTATACTTCAGTAAATAAAATGGTAAAATTCCGTTTCCATGCCATTAAGGCTGGTGTTAGGCCCACATTTTTTCCATGGCCTTCAGCACATGAAAGTGTGATGTGGTCAGTATCACGCCTGGCCGCCTTACCTTCCCAGATTTCTCTGAAGTAAGTGCATCTGATATATTTAAATGCTCAAGTGAGGGAAGAAGTGATGAGGCAACAGAGACAGAAACAAACCATTACCTCCAGCTGAGAGAGAAATCATCTACTTTGCTCTTCTCCACAAGAACACCTGTGCTGGTTGTCAGATCGTTTGACTTGTCATTGTCATAGCTTCCACAGAGCCCTGGAACCACAGATGTTCTCATTATCAGAAAGATGATGCAGCAGTCAAACTATTACAGATAACTCGACCCTATTACATGTTAAAAGCTTCACAATTCCAGTTTTACATTTTTCACTTCTAAAACTGAAGCAAGGGAGCAGAATAATTAGCTTGAAAATTTGCAAGCATTTTAGGTGTGTTTGTGTGTGTGTGTGGGGGGGGGGAAGAAGAAACAGTAAGTAAATAACTGGGAACAGAACTCTGAACTCAAATAGCACAGGTACATCTAGCCACAAGAGTACAACATATTAACCATTCAGCCACAAAGCAACCTAAGGGGTCATTGTGCTGTTTTCTCATAGTTGTCATTATACTGGAGTCTTGGCTTTTGTTTCCAGTTATTCTCTTACTACTTTCTTTCCCCCACCCTGAAATGTCTGTAGATTACCAAGGCTAATCCTACCTATTCTGTCCCCTTATTTTATTATACTACCTATTCTGTCCCCTTACTTTATTGTACTACCTGTTTTGTGCTCTTACTTTATTTTACTACCTATTCTGTCCCCTTATTTTATTATACTATCTATTCTGTGCCCTTACTTTATTGTACTACCTATTCTGTCCCCTTACTTTCTTATACTACCTATCCTGTGCCCTTATTTTATTGTACTACCTATTCTGTGCCCTTACTTTATTGTACTACCTATTCTGTGCCCTTACTTTATTGTACTACCTATTCTGTGCCCTTACTTTATTGTACTACCTATTCTGTGCCCTTACTTTACTGTACTACCTATTCTGTGCCCTTACTTTATTGTACTACCTATTCTGTCCCCTTACTTTAGTGTACATTGTGAGTTTTATTTCCACTACATTGTGAAAGGTGGTTAGTGGGGTAGGGGTATCCCCTATCAAAGGAGAAGTAAGATGCCTCCTTACCTCCGTCAGTCTACGGGACACCCTTGAGCAAGGTGGAGTACCCGTATAGCCCCCCGATCAGGGTGATGTGAAGCCATGGGAGCAGGTGGTGGATGGAATGGGAGAGCAGTAGACAGATAATGTTGGTTATGGTCAACATTCTATGCCTGTGAGACCTGGACACTTAACAAAACAGCTGAGAAACACATAAATGCCTTTGGATGTAAATGCTACAGAAGAGTTCTTCAAATATCATGGACACAAAAAAGAACAAATATATCCATACTACAAGAACTTAATATTGAAGAAGGCTGGCTAGTAAAAAGGATTAAAGAAAGAAAACTGAAATATTTTGGACACATTAAATGTCATGATAATCTAGAGAAGACCGTCTTAGAAGGGTACATAATGGGAAAAAGTAAGAGAGGAAGATCAAGGCAAAGATGGGTGCAAGACATCATTGATGATCTGCAAATGGATGCATCAGCAGCAGGCCATTTTGCTCACAACTGAGAGGCCTACAGGAACGCTGTTAAGGAAGCAAAGTTCCGCAAGGAACATGCAAATGAGTGAATGAACACTGTGAAAGTGTACTGTGAAAATTCCAGTACACTGTGAAAGTCATTTCTAAAAATAAAGTGAGAAAATCATGTTAGGCTTATTGGCTCTTGCTCCCAACTATGAAACAGGGCATGAGTAAAAGAAAATGCTCCTATGAATTAAATAAAGATTTTGAGGTTTAAAAGTTTTACTTTCAGATTATGCTGCTTTAATGAGGTCAAGCAAAATACTGTTACTTCAAATTATGTAGTGGTACTGAGGTTTTTAAAATTATATTTTGTTTTCTTTTTTAAATTATTATCTCATTCCAAAAACATGCTTTCCAACCCTCGTCTTAACTTACAAGATATATTATTTTCTTTTTCAAGTATTCTGGTGAAAAAAAACATCTCACCATATCTGTTTATGTTTAAAGAAAACATTTCAGAGGATCTATTTACATTTTAAAGAAAACATCTCAAAAGATCTGAAGATTTTTTTTTGAGAAAGCAACTAAACAGATCTGTTTCAGCCTGTGAGAAAACTGTCCAAAAAAATCTGTTTATACTCATGAGAAAACTGTTAAGACAAATCTGTTTATACTAGTGAGAAAACTATTAAGACATATCTGTTTATACTTGTGAGAAAACTGTTAAAACAAATATGTTCATACTTGTGAGAAAACTATTAAAATAAATCTGTTTATAAATATGAGAAAACTGTTAAAATAAATCTGTGCTTGTGAGAACATAAGTAAACAAATCAAATTTGTTTCAGTTTGTGAGAACACAACTAAATAAATGTTTTAGCTTGTAACAAAAGTGTTTTAGAAAAATATTTGTGTTTATGTCAACACAACTAAACAAATCTGCTTTCACTTGCCTTCTGTGCTTCCAAAATCATAGGAGGAAGCCTGAATGATCACATTAATGTAGGATTTGTCAATGCTCACAATTACTTTGGTTCCCTTTGGCATGTAGATCTGTTTAAAATGAAGAAAAAGATGACAGAAAAATATTGTTTCATTAACAGACAAAATTACATGTCCAATATTAAAGATTGAACTGAAACAAAATGTTACTATTGAATCTCTTATCTATGAACTAGATGGTCCCTGCAGATGATGCTGTTGTGAAGATTATAATGAAGACTTCTAAAATACTATAAAAACTATGTAGGTTATAAAAATATTTAATAGGTTATAAAAACATCAAACAGCACAAAGTTTGACATTGATGGCTTGTATTTCTTCTTAGAGCAAACATAATAAGTAGATTTCTTAAAAAATTCACCTTCATAAGGAACACAATCTTCTCTGACCAGCAAACAGAACTCCAATATCTTGAAAGTCTATTGCCTAAGGCAAAAGTAGGGTCTAGTCTGCTGGTCACTTTAAGACACAGTTACTTCAGTCTGAATGATAATAATCTAGCTAGTAGATGATGGAATGAAGGTAAGATGATACTCTGAGACTGCCTACTACTGACAACGGTGAAACAACAGAACCTCTAAGAAAAAGTTAAATGAGGAATTCCTGTAGCATGAAGATTATCACACACTGAAATACTGTCACATAAAAACAGAAAACATACTAAAGTTGAACATACATAAAGGCTACCATCTGACATCTACCATGAGATATAAAGTGCACAATAAAAATATTTCGTTCATCTATACAGTAAAGCAAGATTTACTTAATACATGTAGTTTTATACAATAAATAATTTAAAATAACTATATAAATTTAACATCTTTCACCTAGAATTCTCACAAAATAATGGTTAACAAATTTTTGCTCCTTTCCCAGAATGAAACAGTTTTGCAAATGTGAATCCACGATTGTATGTTACTGCATTGCTATGTTAAAATTAATTATTAGTTGTTAAATAAGTCTTCTATCAGGAGTTCAGGGTTGTAAAATTACTACGCTAACTCTAAGTCCTAAAGGTAGATAGAGGTTATGTGACAGGTGAGAAAAAACACAAATGGCAGAAAGTATGAAAGTAAGATGAGAATGTATAAATGAAGAACATACAACATCCAACATTTTGGCATCAGCCTTTTTCAAGGATTACATACAAGAAAAACACAATACTGCTTCTGGTGATAAGTGAGTACAGCTATGCACCTACTATGATATGTGATAAATATAGCTTCACTGACACAGACTTCACAGAAGTATTGCTTATAGTCAGTATGATGTATTATGTGGATGAATAAATGTTTATGAAGGATTAGAAGAATATTCTGGCCAAACACCACAAAAGAAATAATATTTGATGGCAGAAATGCAGATGAAGCTGCTGAGAGCGATTATTGAGGAAAGATGCTGGCGATGGTTTTGACATGTGCTCTAGATGACTGATAACTCACTACCAAAAAATAGCACTAAGATGGACACCATCATGGAACAGAAGTAAGGGTAGGTCAAAGGAGACATGGAGAAGAACAACAGAGAGGATGTTGAGCAATAGAGGACTCATCTTGACAAGAGCAGAAAGAAAGACAAAGGACAGGTGTTTGGAAAACTCTTGCCAAAGCCCTATGCACCTTGGGCACTTAAGGTTCAGAGAGAGAGTGAGAGAGATATGTTAAAACTGACTGTTAACTTCTTTTATCAGAAGTTCATGGTTACAAAGTTACTATGCTAACTCTGAGTAACACCTACTATGATATGTGATAAACATAGCTTAGCTGACACAGACTTCAAAGTTCACGGAAGTATTGCTTATAGTCAATATGATGTATTATGTGGATGAAAACTTATTTTTTACAGGTACAAAAATGACTTAAGCTGTTTTGGTTATAAAGTTTGTTTAGAATATAAAAGTTATTACCTCATATTTCCCTCCATCATTGTAGCGTACAACTCTCAAACCACTAGTCACATTTCCATTCAGGATCATATCAACCTTGAGAGGTGTCCTACTACGATCCTCTCCTCTTGAAGGGCCACAGCGGTCAATTCGAATTATATCATTTTCAGCTCGAGCTACCAAAGCACAGTTACATGATACTGCTCTTCCATAACATTTGCGAAAGAATGCACGAACCTGCAGAGTTTTGTTTGAGTAATTATTATTTTTCATCTAACAAAGAGTTACATGAATCTAATCAAGATATGAACAGATACAAAATCTGGCATCCTTCATGAACTTGATTTGCACTCAGCTTGAAGAGTAGCGACCAGGACATATTTTAGTCACTCAAATCAATGCCTTTACCACTATTTAGAAATAGTAAGATTATCTAAAACAACAATGTTTAAATGATACCATTTCCTTACCTACTAGACATAGTTAATTTGAATCTGTGATCTGATTGTTGTTATATAACAAGCTCTTTCCTTGCACAAAGTAGATACACACCAGCAAATAGAAGGATTTACAAACAAATTAAAAATGAAGATTGAATCTACAGTATCCTGAGTTCATATCAAAGTAATACTATTTCCTACTATAGTATTATATATTACTTTTAATATTTGTGTAAAATTCAAATAAGTAAATGACTTCAGAGATACATGATGAACTATGAAAAAATATATACTGTGCTACTTTTAACTTTTATTTATTTTATTTTACTTTCTTCCAGTCAAGTCCTTGATTACAAGTTTAAAATCACTACCTTCAGGTCTAAGTCAAGTCTCAACTCTTTACAACCAGCCTCAAGTCAGGTCTTGAGTCAGAATGTTAAAAGAGTGACTCCACTAAATCTACAGTTGGTTGATTAACTTTTGCTTGTGAGAAGTGCATCCATCACAGATTTATTACCATTTGATACTTTCAGGTCTTTACCTTATCCCTTCACTTTGTTATCCTATATGAATTTGACTTTATGATGACATAAATCCAGATAAGGAATACTTACCTCATAAAGCTTTGTTAAATGCCTGTACAAGATAAGCTCACCAACGTGATAGTTGTTGTAGTACCTGTTTTAAAGAAAATTAAAATCGCAAGTTTTTTATATAATCAGACTGATGTGCCTCCATTGTGCCTAGAGGTCAAGGAAATTTGGACACTAGAATCATAACCACTAGGTTCCTACATAAAATGATAGGACTATCTTACTGACATTGTGTGTAACTATTTTCACAGCTATTTCCTGTCAAATTAAAGTTTAAAAAAGCTTTAAAACACAACAATCATTTATATTTATTATCACTTTTACTATATTCACAGCTTTCAAAATGGACATAACTGCATATCCATGGACATTTATTTTTTCATTAAATTCCTGTTTATCACTAAAACAACAGACTTAAGTAGATTGTATTTTGCACAGCCTCTCTTGCATGTAGATACTCAGTTTTTACAGACAGTTTCTCTTACACAAATTCAAGTGTTCTTTCTCGATACTGTGCTAAGTGAATTATGAAGAACCCAGCCTACAGTCCACTCCCTTGAGAAACATTTCCGCCATCAAGTCAACTACTTTTACATTCATTTTGAATGAAATAAACATTTTGAAAAAAAAGTATATAAATTTAATTTGAAATTTTAAAAAAGCTGGGGTGTTGAGAAAATGGAGAGGATTACATCCTAATTTTAATTTAATAAAAACATTATTTCAGTTTTACTTTTTTTAAAAGTGTACAGATTGATTTTAAACTTGAATAAGTATATCAATGTCAGCTTACGTTCCATCAAAAGTAGTTAAATGTGGGTCATTGATTGACTGACAGATGGCAACACGGTCAGTGTCCTTTACAGTGACCTGAAATGGAAATGTTTCATTATTTATGAGTCATTGGTTTATGGGATATTTTATTGGTTTATTTGTTATTTCAAGTTTAAAATGTCTTCCATGATCACTGGAACAAATGAAGAAACCCGAGAGATCAGATAATTAAACTGTTGCACAGGACCTTTATTCACTTTCCTTGGATGTTTACTGACTAAATACTGTTTTGTGATGTGGTACAGATTCTTTCCACTTCTCATGATCTACAGACAGGCTCTACTGTATGCTGACCTGGCATATTCAGTTCTATATAAATATTATACTGATCTGACAAACAGAAAAACAAATAAAGAAGTATGATGGTTATTTGAGCTTTTAATAAATGCTATGAATGCACATGACTAAAATGTAAAACTGTTTCAAATCTGTAGTAAGCCTAGGGCATTGTTAGCACTTTACTCCAAAACGACACTGACAGTGCCAGTAGATCTTGCACACCTGTGCGAATCACTGTTCAGACTGATATTTAGGCAAGGTCAAAAAAAAAAGAAAAGTAGCACATTTCTAACCTAACCTATATTTTTAAATTATACAGTAACTTTCATTTCAATTTCTTTCTACTAAATTGATTCTGGCAGAGCATGGGCATTAATTCAGGAGTGAAAGAGTTAACTCTTTGTGCCCTTTTCGATGTGCCTTGTGTGGATGGGGTTGACATGATTTCGCTACCCTACTCTTTGTGCGTTGGGATATGTTGGTCTCTAATTTCGAATTTATCCTAACTATACGAAAAAATCTGGCAGAGCCAGTAGTATTACGTTCCCTTCAGTATCAAAAACTGTAGACACAAGGCACCCACGAGGTTGAATTCAGAGCCAATTTGTATTAAATTTTAACTGTTTTTAAGTTATTTTCTAAGCTTATAGCCTGCCGCTCGCTTGTGTTTTCACGTTTTCAGTTTACTGTAGATTGTAAACTAATTTAAATAAATATTTAGTGTATATTTTCTGTGAGTAAATGGTGTCTGAGTATAATTTTATTAATTTTGGATGTATTAGACCCAGTACAATGGATTAACTTGAGGGGTAAGTGAGAAATTATTTCATCATAATTTTCCTTTCTTTCTTCTCAATTCTTATCTCTTTTTTTCTCTGTTATATACTAACTACATACTAACAATTTTATTAGAAAAACAATGTACAACTTTTCCTGTTTAAACTAATGTATAATATGTCATACTGCAAATCAGACTATGCCTTTGTGATCTTTTTAAGTCTGACAACCATCCTATTCCACTTTATGAAAATTACCCCTTTGGTCATATGATTTAAAACTCCCCAGTATGGAATGAGTTAGAGTACCTAGTTGTGACTGGAAAAATGAAGGGAAAAAGGAGGAGAGGAAGGTCAAAAGAATAATATTTCAGTGGACTGACCAAGTGGCATGGAAAAGGACAAGCACCTGAATTAATCAGAAAAACCAAAGACTGCACAAGAAAGAGAAGCATGATTGCCGATGCTATCCTGTATGGTACATAACAAAAATAATAATAATTATAATAATAATTTAGGAAGAAATATTATTACCTGTGAAAACTGTTCTAATATGCCAAAAATAAATGAAGTACTAAAAACTAATGATGAAAGTAAGCACTGTTCATAGTTTCTCTTTAAGCAAACTTACTTTCACTTGCTGTATAGAGATGCTGATGTTTTGTGAGAGATGAGCTGAGATAACAATGGTTCGTTCCTGATCTCCATCTTTTTTACCATCCCTAACTGCTCTGATAAGAACAGTTTGTGTCACCCTCCAGTTGATGTTGGTCAGTATAACTCCACAGGTGGCCCTCTGGGTAGAGCTGTCATCAAGCCAGTAGAATGCTAGCTGAGGTAATGTTTCTTTGGTCACAGGGCATTTAATGTCCTTTGAAGACACCAAAACTTCCAGGGATACAAAGATCTCACAAGTCTGGCTACTGTTCTCATTTGATATGCTACAAAAGACTGCAGGTGGGAAGCTGGAGGAGATTCTGATAGCTTTATCATCTCGTCCCTCACTGACTTCCAATTTTGTACTACCAACAACCTGAATTAAATACATTATATAACATAATGTAAACACTTCATGATAATACTGCACAGCAATAAATAAAAAAAAATATTACTGACTTAACAGAAGTCAAACAATTTTTTTTTCTGCCTGAATGCTTGCCTGCCTGCCTGTGTGCATGCATGTGTGTGTGAATACTTGCCTGCCTGCCTATGTGCATGCATGTGTGTGTGAATGCTTCCCTGCCTGCCATGTGCATGCATGTGTGTGTGAATGCTTGCCTGCCTGCCTATGTGCATGCATGTGTGTGTGAATGCTTGCCTGCCTGCCTATGTGCATGCATGTGTGTGCGAATGCTTGCCTGATGCATGTGTGTGTGAATGCTTGCCTGCCTGCCTGTGTGCATGCATGTGTGTGTGAATGCTTGCCTGATGCATGTGTGTGTGAATGCTATTTTATTTTTCTTTTATCTGCTGAGGGCTCCAGCTCCAATACTGATGGAACTAATTTGCATACTTTCTCTTTATACATTGATTGCTGTGTACACATTGTAATCTGGTGTGCTTATCTGCAGAAGGAGATAATCAGTTTTCAAAGTCTGAGTACACATTTTTATAGCGAGGTCAACTAGATGTAACGGCAGATGCCTTCAGTCTGAGAAGCCATGTTGTTATTTATTTGGTCACTTCCGCCCTCATTTTTTTTTTCCTTTTATGTTTCATCCTTTTGTCTTTTTTTCTGTCACCCATAAATAAGTCATTTGTGGAAATATTTGATAAAATAATCAATTGTTGTGTTTTTATTGCTTTTTTTTTTTTTTTTTTGCTCTGCTTGTTTCATGGCATCTTTACTTTTTTTCTTTTGCTCTATTATTTTCCTTTTTCATCTGAAGTCATTTTTTATAAAGATACTTTTTTTTCCATGTTTGCTTCAGTGAATGATATGAGAAAACAGACTGAAACAAACAAAAGTGTGTGTTTGTTGAATATCAGTTAGAACAGTTCAGAATCTTAGAAATTATTCAAATTTGGAATTCTCGTTAGGAATGAAAAATGGACAAAAAGTTGCTCACAACATCCTACACTTTATGAACAAGTGACTTGCCTTTATTTCAAATTTGAAGTCTTTACTTCTTATAACTGGACTTGTTGTCTGGTCACAGTTTTCTTTAACACAAGCCACCAACCCACAGTAAATCTGTGACAAAACAAATGATAAGCAAACAGTTTTCTTCATTTAACAGTTTTTTTGTGTTCTCTGCCAACATCCTCTTTACTATTATTTAAGAATCCATATCAAACCCTGGAAGTTCTTCTGTTATAGATTCAGCAAGAAGTCATGATGCTATATTCTAAACTGATTCTCAAACTTTTTCTGTCTGCCAATGAAGCCCTCTTGCCATTTCCTTTTCTTTCAAAGCTCCCCCCCCCAATCATCTCACTACTAACTGTACAAAATTTCATTCACTCTTTCTCTAGCTAGAACTATTATTTGTAGAATAATCAAAGGTACTTTAGATTACTGCTATCTCTAAACAGATAATTGGAAGAAGTGGAGAGTTTTGAATATCTTGGATCGCTACTAACTAATAATGGAGATACAATGAGGGAAATTAAAAGGAGGACATCTATCACTCTTCAGAAAGTAAAACAAAGAATCTGTGGAGAGGAGCAGATAGAACCACAAAAATAAGATTTTTAAGGGCATGCATCTTTCCCATCACAACATATGCCTGTGAGACCTGGACACTTAACAAAACAGCTGAGAAACACATAAATGCCTTTGAATGTAAATGCTACAGAAGAGTTCTCCAAATATCATGGACACAAAAAAGAACAAATATATCTATACTACAAGAGCTTAATATTGAAGAAGGCTGGCTAGTAAAGAGGATTAAAGAGAGAAAACTGAAATATTTTGGACACATTAAACGTCATGATAATTTAGAGAAGACCGTATTGGAAGGATACATAATGGAAAAAAGAAAAAGAGGAAGACCAAAATGAAGTGGCTGCAAGACATCGTTGACAATCTGCAAATGGATGCTGCAGCAGCAGGCCATCTTGCTCACAACTGAGAGGCCTACAGGAGTGCTGTTTGGGAGGCAAAGTTCCGCAAGGGACATGCAAATGAATGAATGAATGAATGAACTTTAGATTACATTATATGTCACCAGCTGTATCTTTAACATACCTCAAAATAAATTTTAAATTATTAGCATCATCATGTGCTGTCTTAACAAGTGTTGACAGTCAGACTTCTTTATTTTGATGTCCTTGGTATGTGTAATGTCATTCCACATGTCATTTGGACAGTCATCCCAATATTTCTTTCTGTCTCATTCATTTTTCATTTACATTTTAAAGCATCATTCAGAAAATCATTAACATACACTGGATTTAAACTTCACATAGATTTCACAGAATCAACAACAAACCTCAGAACTGTACTGCAAACCAGTGATTTCTCTATGTGAAATCTCATCCATGGAGACATCACCTATCACTTCATTTCTTAACACCATCACGTCATCTCTGAACCACTGAGAATAAACAGTCCAAGCAGTGTTGTTGTTCACAGACTTTGACCAGTCACAGATGAAGTAGAACAGTGAACTGTTGGCATCAAAATAAGTCTTCATATCCACTTCTACATGAAGTCTTGGAAAGTCTGTAAAATGCAGAATAGGTTTCATAATCTTTAACTGTTTCTTTGCTTTTACATTAACCAATCACTGATGTTTTCAGTTTATTATGAAAATAAATATTAAATCTTAGAAACAGATTATATTTAAGTGCTTTTTTTAAAAATAGAATTTCTGAACCAGAAGAGCACTATGGGAAAGCAAAGATCTAAGCTAGAACTGAAATAATGTTATCAAGTATAGACAAAGGAATTTCCTTGACATTTACAATCAACCCTCCAGATATTTACTCAAGACATGGACCAAGGCAGCAATATCACTGGAGGTTTTTAACTCATTGTTATGTCTCATGCTAATTCAGTTTCATGATACTACTTCTCCATTTAGTTTGATCACTGATATCTCTAAACAGATTTTCTATTTTTTTCTTTTCTATGCCATTTAGTCATTCATTCAGAAATATTTTTCTCAGTTGTCTTGTTCTTCTCCCTAGTTTTCCAGTGATTGCCAGGTTCTTTAACATTTGGTTGCTCATATCATTTTGAAGAAATGTTAACTTCTAGTCATATATTATTTTTAACTATTTTGCAATGTTTTTATTAAAACCCTGGCAACATTTTCTAAAACCTCATCAGCTAGTAAATGTCTATAATCATACACAAATCCAGTGTCATTTTAAAAACCACCAACCCAGTTCTTTACTGTAGGAGCTGTACTTACATGACTTCCGCCAAAAAAAAAAAAAAATGTAAAGAATCCTTTGGAAAGTGTCCATATGTAAAAAAAGAAGGCAGTATCAAAATAAAGCCAACTGTATAAATTGGAAACACTTGTTCTTGAGACAGAGTAAATGAGCCAAGGACAAAAGATAGGTATGCAAAAATACATAACACAAAGTGGACATGACCCACCAAAACATATAGCAACTGTGCTATATAAAATCAAATTCACAAATAATTATGGGAAAAAAGTAGATGTCAACATAAGTTAGTTCACAATTATATATTTGCAAACAAAATTACATGGTGTATTTTCAAACCATGTAGCACATATGTAATATGTAAACATTTTTTAAATTAATAAGAACCCACAGCCTTGGGTAGAAAAAGTTTCAAAAATAGCTGAAGGTCTATGCTTTATATGGCACTATAAATATGGCAAATGAATAATGGCAAGTTACAAGTGATTATCAAGGAACAAGAAACCCCTATCTTTTTGTTACTACAAGCCAAACTGCTTGTTACTGCACCAAGAAATGACTAGTATTGTGATATTAACAATATTTGATTAAAATATACCATTTCTGTTGGTCCACTCTGTCACATTTTTCTCTGGGTCACACACAAGATCAGTGTCAGCAGGGCTTGTTTCTGTCACACGGTAGCACGTGTTGTTGATGTAACAGTACTTGGGCTGTGAAATAAGGTAATATTTGTACAACACTACATAAACATTACTTATTACACTTGCAGTTTGATTCACATTCTATGGTTAAAAAAGAATATTATTTCTTTAAAGTGTTCTGTGATATCTGTAAAGCCATGGTAACAATATGTAAATACACAGAAGGAATCTTCTTATATCTTATATCCTTCCCGTGCCGTTAGACGTCACATAGGGCTCGCAAAGTAGTTCGCCAATTTTTCCTGTCTTCGGCGAGTCTTTCAACCTCATCAAAGGATTTTATGCCTGTTAACTTGGCCTCTCTTAATAATGTTCTCTTCAGAGTTTCACGCGGTCTGCCCCTTTTTCTTCGGCCTGTTGTGTTCCACTTGATAGCTTGTTTTGGGATTCTCTGCTCATTTCTTCTCATCAAGTGGCCAACATATGTCCATCTCCTTTTCCTGATCACCCGTGAGACTGGTTGTTGTTCAGTCATCTGTCTTATCTCTGCATTGTTCTTGAATTCATTCCACTTGATGCCGAGTATTTTCCTTAGGCATTTGTTTTCAAAAGAGTCTAATTTCTTTTCTATTTCTTTAGTTGTTTTCCAGCTTTCGCACGCATAAATGAGGGTGGATATTACATTTGAATTGAATAGTCTTAACTTGGTTTTTGTGCTTATAACTTTTGAATTCCATATGTTCTCAAGATTCTTGAAGATTGATGCTGCTTTTGCAATTCTGATCCTAACTTCCTTTCTAGTGTCACCATCCTGGTCTATGTAGCTGCCAAGGTATGCAAATTGATTGACTTCTTCAATATCTGTCCCTTCTATGTGTATTTTTCCATTTTGATTGATGGGAATTTTCATTATTTTTGTTTTGTCCTTGTTAATTTCAAGTCCTATTTTGCTAGCCAGTGAAGATAGGCTATCTGTTTTTTCTTGCATGGAATTCACATTATTACTGATAAGAGTTATGTCATCAGCAAAATCAAGATCTTCTAGTTGGGTCCCATGTACCCAGTCAATACCTACAATCAAAATTCTCTAAACATGTTTTGAGAGGACAGAAGATACAAAACTTGAAAATTACATGAAAACTCAAGGGCTAAAGAAACAGAGGGAGATCTATCTGTCTGTCTGGCCTGGGGGCCTCACCACCAGATCTTTTTCCTATTTGACTTTTCATGCCGCTGTTTGGGTTTCTTGGTATATTTTCAGAAGATAGTTTACCATTGCTTTCCTTCTGGGCAGTGACTGTACTAGTCAGTGATAGTAGCTATTGTCCCTACATTGAGATCATCTGCCTACCATCATAGAATGGTGACCATAACCAACATTATCTGTCGGCTGCTCTCCCATTCCATCCACCACCTGCTCCCATGGTTTCACATCACCTTGATCGGGGGGCTATACGGGTACTCCACCTTGCCCAAGGGTGTCCCGTAGACTGAAAGAGGTAAAGAGACATCTTACTTCTCCTTTGATAGGGGATACCCCTACCCCGCTAACAAAACAGAGGGAGACAAAAGTAAAAAAATCTGAAAGAGACAACCAATGGAACAGGAAAATACAAGCAAATGATCTGATTAGAAATACTTAGGACAATTCAAAATGGAGAATATTGATGGTCAACACATGTTAATATAGCATCTAATAAATGAATGAATTTATTAAAATATCTTGTTCACAAAATAACACTTTATGAATCTATATATTTAATACATTAGCACTTGAATGTCTTTGGAATTGGTACTAAGATTGTTAATATGCAGACAACATGATATTTTTCTTACCATACATTTAACTGTGCTCAGAGTAACCCTTTGTAAAAAAAAAAAAAAATTCATCTTTCACTATAATATAGTATAATACAAAGTACCAATTCTGACAATCTACAACACAGTGAGATACCAACAGAGTCTAGATAATGATAAAAAGATACTGACTGAATAGCACACTAAAAACTACCTCAATTTGACATCTTGAACTATTACACTTGAAGCACTGAGAATTGTAGATCTGATATATCACTGACATGCTGGTTATGGTTTTGACATTCTGTACTGAAATGCTGAAGCTTGCAAGGACAGGAAGAGTGCACATGATTCTCTCAAAGGAAATAAATGTTGCCTTAACAACAGCAGTGCTGTTCTCTGTAACTTCTGCAGTAAGTTGCTGTAACAGAACAAAAATAAACAAATGAACAAAATATTAAGTGGAAAATGGCTGTTAGTACATATTTTGCAAATAAGAAACAATGAGACTTGCACAACATAAATACAGAGCATAGTTTTGTATGGATGGCCTTCACAAAATACTTGACAAAGTACTTTATTTGTCTTGTTTTGTCTTGTCTTGTCCTTCCTCACTTACTGCTAGGTGTAGAGCTGAAATGCAATTGCTCCCCAATGGCTCGGCTGTTGGCTTCATACATTGAGATGGTCAGGGACTTTGCTATACCACTGGTTCATCGTTTGCATGGGCGGCCCCTTCCTCTGCCTTTGTGTGGTTTGTAAAACATTGCTCTCTGTGGTACACATTCTACTGGTAGTCGTGATACATGACCGAACCATTTTATTTGCTGTTTTTTAATATAGTTCAGAACAGTTTCACTCATATTTTATTTCTAATGACATCACTTCTGATTCTGTCCATTCTTGATATTCCAAGAATTCTTCTCAAGAATCTCATTTCAGTTGTTGTAATTTTCCTTTTGTCTTTTGCTGTCAGCAAAATAGGTACCATCAACATATGTGGAGCAAATAACAAACTAGAAGGCTTGGTCAAAACTTTATTTGTGGAGAAAGAAAAATAGTAGAAAAATGACTGAGACTTCAACCACAGACTTCTGTCATTCTCTCATTAATTTTCTTTCTTTTATGCCTTCAAGACATTGTCCCTTTTGGTGGAAAATCAAACAGTAATGCATAAAGAAATAAAACAAATGGTAATATACAGTATAAATGAGAGATAATAATAAATATAGGCAGATAATGTTAAAATTAAACAAAAAACTTTAAATTAAGATTTTTAAATAAACTGATCTTTGATGAGTGAAAACAAAAAAAGATTCTTACAAAGTTTAGTATCTGGAACAGGCATGCAAGATCTTCTGTATCCACAAATGGACCCCCTACAATTGTGATGACATTACAGTTTTCTTTGTCCACATCACAGATTGCTCCAGGAAGGACATGGTCAATTGATGGTTCAGCTGTTAGGTTCACTGAGCAGTCAGCACCCCCAAAATGATCATTACATACACAATTACCTGTGAAATTACAAATTTTACAGGTTTTACAAAACCTACGTATAAACAGTTTTGATACAAAACATGTGTTAAAAAAATGGTGTCACTGTGATGGATTCTTTATAAGCTTGAGAAGAAACAGCTTTGAAAAGAATGGGTTTATCTGTTAAGCTAGTCAAATGAGACAAGCCTAACATGTCCAGGGCATGTGGGAGTACATGGCAATGATGTGCTAGATAGACTTGCTGGACAAGCTAAAATAAATGGCAGACTGACAATGGACAAGGAGGACATTGATAAAATTGTATTAGACAGACTGCAGAAAAATGATGAGCGAGAATGGAAGAAAAAAGCAGATTTGAAGAGATTGCTGAAACTAGGAGAAATTAAAAGTGCAGACAGGAAATCTGAACTGTGTGGCAGAAACACACAATAATTAGTGTATAAGTATACAACTATACACGAACCACACTGCAGTAAAGCTGTGATACCAAAATCTATAAACTAAGAAAAAAGTAGAAGCTGCTTTATTACTTAACGATTACAAAGTTGTGACGTTTCAGGGATTCACATGCGAGCCCCATAATTTAATATGTCATTGTATGCAAAAGATGCAGAATAACGTATACTGGTGAGACTGGCTTCAGATTAGGGGACTGCATGCAGAAACATCTGTATGATATCACCCAGCATGCTTCGAAACAAGTTCCAAATCATTTCATTGGCCCCAATCACAGAGGCAAATCTGATTTTCTAGTAACAGCCATCAAACAATGTCACACAGATGACACAAGCCGGCTAGCGCTTGAGAACTGCTACATTCAGGATTATGGGATGCTGGAATCACACGGGTTAAACTCACTATTCAGCTACACCTAACATTCTCCTCTTCAACAGTTATAATCCCTCTCCAATAAGCTCTACTCCATTCTCACTTGGTACACACAGTTCAGAACCTCCTCACAGCATCATATTACAACCCCTCTACCCTAACTATAATCATCTATTTCACCTTCTCCTGGCTAGGTTAACATTGTACCACTCTCTCTCCCTTCCACAGTTTCCCCACCCACCACCCCCAGTTACGACCCACTGACCACACATCACAGGTCACCATTTAAACAGTCTCTACGCCCTACCATGCTCATTTCTGACGCACAGCGTAAGACAAGCCACATCTTTTTACATTTACAGCTAAGTGCTCTATTCATTATTAATTTTTTTTAAAGAGCATTCATGTGAATCTATACTTTATCTCCTCTCTCTATTTCTTTGTTCTGTATGTTTTTGTATGATTAAGGCTCACGACAAAATGTCACAACTTTGTACTTGTTAAGTTATGAAGCTGCTCCTACTTTTTTCCTTGTTTATACATTTTGTGTGGCAGAAAACACATTGTAAACAACCAACATTTGAAAGGAACTATTAGCAAACATGCTCTTGGATGGATGCTGAAGCATTTGGTTGTCCCAAATGCAGTGAAGCCAGAGTCTTAATTTTGAACTTTTATGTATCCAGAAGCATTTGTAAAACTCAGCTTTCTTATAGCTTTGTTATTTGTCTCTCTAGAACTGCAGATAAATGAGTCTGTGGACACTCTAATGTTTATCTTTTTGTGTAGGCATCATGTCAGATCCTGACTGGGTGTAGTTGCAATAATTTCTGGACAGGACACAAGAAGATGTATATTTACCAGTAACACAATAATTGGTGTATAAGTATACAGCTATACACTAAACACTGCAGAAAAGCTGTGATACCAGAATGTATAAAATCAGATCAGTGCCGTGCTAATGGCATAGGCTGTCATCTCTCTTCATCTCACTGAATCTTCCATGTCTCAAAGCAATTCAACTGTTTTCACACCAAACCATGCAGTCAGGCCATCCAGATATGTCTGTCCTCTTCGCCGTCTCTATCTTTGCCATTTACCTTTCCAGTCATGACCAATTTTTTTAGACCTTCATGTCTGCTAACATGTCCAAGAAATTTTGATTGTCTTTTTCTTATGTATGGCACCAGTTTTGGATATTATTTTGCCTGCTGTAATAATTCTTCATTTCTCTTTCTGGCCATCTATGGTTGTGAGATTTTGATCCATAACAAATTAAGGATTATACAGCAGTGGTCTCCCTTTTGCCCTCTGCCTGGTTGTGTATGGTGTTCTCTGCTAGCCTTTGAAAAGAGCCTAACCTACAAGGCAGCAGGGGGAGAAGTTATGGCCCCTCTTACTCGCCAATGGTCATATCACTGCGTTATGAGTTATTTTATAAAGTCAACTATCAACTCCCCTCTTCTCAATCACCATCATCTGGTTGGTCCACTACTGCTTATTCAATATATTTGCACCTAACCTCTATATCTAGAGGCCACTCCACCACCCTCTACCTGGTGGACATATTTGATAGAAGGACAGACTCTTCTCCTAGAGAAAACGAAATTACCACTAAAAAACTTCTAACCACAGTAAAAAATGTAACTTCTTTTTTTTTTGTTTTGCTTTCTGATATTAGAGTCTACCGAAGGCCACTCTACAGGGAAAAGTACCCTGTAAACACAGAAAAAAAAAACAGAGAAAATGCAAATAAATGAATGAATAATATCACACAATGAATATGATAAACCATTTTTTAAAAAAACTATCAAAATGTAAGCCGTAAAATTTATATAACTCTCATGTGGTGCCCATTCACATTCAAGACTATAGAAAGTGAGATAAGTTACATCCTTGTATCTGTACCTAGATCATAGTAAATTGTGCACAGAACATAATTTACCAGATGATAGTGAACTCTTCCAAATATTGTTGGTTGGACCTAGATACTGTATGTTGGACTGACAGTGTACCCAAATAAAACTTTAACTATGCTAGAGACAACATGAAGTAAATGTAGAACCAGAAAGACAGGACAAGGAAAGTGGAAAAGAACAGTGTGGTGGAATGGTGGAGAGAAAATTAGCATTAAAAAAATTACTACTTGACTACCTAGAAACACATAAATTTCTATGAGATGAAACATCTGAGAAGTGCTGCTAATCTCTTTATACAAGATTTTGTGAGAAATGATGCCATCAGAAAAAAAATTATAAGTACCTCAGAATGCACCAAACACACTGAAAATCAAAAGATCAAATGGTTCAGTAATCTCATTAGAATGCAGCACAACCAGTTATACCATGACAGGCCATAAACAGCAAAAGATATGGCATAAGACCAACAGGGCACTCAAAGAGAAGATGGTTATATAATATCCCAGGGGTCCTATGGAGAGATAAAATATGGACCTGTGCCAGCTACCTGGTACGGGACAGTAAAACTCATCTCCCCACAATGCTTAAAGGCAGACATGAAAAGGTAACATAAAATAAAAGTAACCAAGTCTACACAGCTTGAAGGTTATCAGAATCTGAGGTTCTAGCTGTCACAAAAGTACACTCACACAATTAAGACAGATATCAAACAAGCATGTACATTATAAATTACCTGAATATCACTGACGCAAGACTCAACTGTACTGTTGTAGTCAAAAGTCAATATATCTGAGCACTTTGCACCAATGGCACTAGATCTAATGTAATCTTCGCAGTAGCTGGTTGCACTTTCCAAAGTCCAGTTTGACGGAGTAGGCCACTTTACTTCCTAACAAGAAAAAAAATATGGTTGCAGTTTCTGTATGTTGTTTTTTTGTGTATCTGTGTGATTTCATTTGTGTCCCATTTTAATTAATATTATTTATTTTGAGAAATTCACTTTATCTTGCATTGGAGTAGGATCACTTTCTAAGGAACAACAGGTCACTTTCATTTCAGTTACATTAAATGAGATATTTTATTTTCACTTGCAAAGATGAAGTTTATTTTCCTTGAAGGCCCCTCTCTCAGACTGTCTATACAAGCCTATGATACGAGACAAATTTATTTTTAAAGTATTTTTTTATCATTTATAATTCAGTCAGACTAAAACTTCATAAATCTTGGGATACTACTGTCAAAAATATCAGGCTGTTCTAGGAAACACAAACATAGAAACAAGGAATATCCTTACAGGTGAGGTGTAGTTTTGATCAGCCTGGAAGGTGACATCTGGACTACAGCCATAAGATGCAACACTGGCTTTGATGTAATCTTCTGTTACATCTTTTCCTGAAAGATTATATAGAAACAATCAGCTAAGCCAGAAAGAAATGATTTTTTTAAAACAAATTATTACTGCAACGTAAACTTTGAAGTCACATCTACAAACTGAAGTAAGAATGTAGGAAACTCTCTACTGTAGAGAGCGGAACAACAACACAACTCCTTCAGATCATCAGAGGAAGTACCCCCCCCCCAAGACAAGTGTTTCAGCCCTATTAAACTCCTGACACTCTAAAGGGGTGGGCCTCTCTGGGTCATGACTCCCAGAGGTCTTGTGAGTTGTTGCTTTTTTTTGCTGTCCCAAAATTGAGTTGGCACTGCACTTTTGAAGTGCGTCTTTACCGATTTAGCCACGGAGGACTGATATTGGCCGCAACAAATGAAATTATTTATGTTCTCAGTGCTTGTTTTGCATACTCCACAGCCAGCATGAAGCCTTTTCTGCTGTTTCTGAAAGGCTTTTCAATACCCTTGCTCTTGCTTGTCCCTTTATTCCCAGTTGCTTACATAGGTTATATGCTGATGTTGCTACGAATCCTCTCGCTCCCATTTCTACAGCTATCACTTTTGCCCCGACTCCTGCTCCTGTCTCAGTTGCTTGACAAGGTTTTTGTACTTCTCACATCTGAATAGATGTTGCTCCTCTATTCTTGTTTCATAAAGAACCATAAGCTCGATCATTATTAGTTCTTGTTTTTCTATGGAGTACACTACAATGTCCGATCGCATTCCTGTGTTCTTAATGGCAGTCGGGTATTCTCTTCTTCCTGGTAGGTCCGCTGTCACATCCCAGTCATTTCCACTGTCTAGCAGTGATGGTACGGGAATGTCTCTGATTTCAATATTCGATGTTGTACCAGTGCCTATGAAGTATTTAGGTGGGACCTCAACTCTTTTGCTGTTATTTGCTTTATCTTTTGCCCTGTCTACAATGGCTACTAGTTTCTGCAGCATTCTGTTGGCCTGCCAGATGTAGCGTCCTGACAGCACATATTCCAATGTTTGCCTTTTGTTGCAGAGAGGGCACTTTGTGTCTTCTGATAAACCCCATTTGTATAGAAACATTTGGTTTCATATTTCTAGAATTCTCTCCTATGCTATCAATATAATGACAAAACTGCTCTCAGTTCATTCATTCATTCATTCATTTGCATGTCCCTTGTGGAACTTTGCCTACCAAACAGCACTCCTGTAAGCCTCTCGGTTGTGAGCAAGATGGCCTGCTGCTGTTGCATCCATTTCCAGATCGTCAAAAATGTCTTGCAGCCATCTTCATCTTGGTCTTCCTCTTTTTCTTTTTCCCATTATGTATCCTTCCAATACGGTCTTCTCTAAATTATCATGACGTTTAATGTGTCCAAAATATTTCAGTTTTCTCTCTTTAATCCTCTTCACTAGCCAGCCTTCTTCAATATTAAGCTCTTGTAGTATAGATATATTTGTTCTTTTTTGTGTCCACGATATTTGAAGAACTCTTCTGTAGCATTTACATTCAAAGGCATTTATGTGTTTCTCAGCTGTTTTGTTAAGTGTCCAGGTCTCACAGGCATATGTTGCTATGGGAAAGATGCATGCCCTTAAAAATCTTATTTTTGTGGTTCTGTCTGCTCCTCTCCACAGATTCTTTATTTGTTTTACTTTCTGAAGAGCGATAGATGTCCTCCTTTTAATTTCCCTCATTGTATCTCCATTATTAGTTAGTAGCGATCCAAGATATTCAAAACTCTCCACTTCTTCCAGTTTTTCCTCATTGATACATATTTCAGTTGCCTTGTTTGTTTTGTCAGTTGTCATCAATTTAGTTTTCTTTGCATTAAGATAGAGGTTCTGCTCTTCGCTGTTCTTGCAGACTGACATAATTAGTTTTTCCATTCCTTTTTGTGTTGTGGACAGCAATACTGTGTCATCAGCATATCTAATCTCTGGTATTTCATAACCTCCAACTGTTATGGCATCGTAATATTCTTTGTCTACATCTTCTCTAACATTCCTCATTATATTTTCAATATACAAGTTAAATAAGTAGGGTGACAATATGCACCCCTGACGGACCCCTTGTTTTATGTCAAACCAACTTGTTGTTTCACCATTTATTCTTACTGCTGCTTGTTGGTCTAGATACAGCAGTGATGTTAATTGTATCAAATGTGTTGGAAATCCCATTTTTTCCATTATTTCCCAAAGTTTCTGGTGTTGTACACAATCAAATGCCTTTGAGTAGTCTATAAAGGATAAATATAGATTCACATTAAACTCTCTGCATTTCTCTATTATTAATCTTAGATTGAATATATGATCTCTTGATCCTCTTCCTTGGCTGAAACCAGCTTGGGCCATATTGACTTCTTCTTCTATTTTCTTTCTAAGTCTACCCATTATGATTTTTAACAGAATTTTACTGGCATGACTAATCAGGGCAACAGTTCTGTAGTTTGTGCATAATTTCAGGTTACCCTTTTTTGGCAGTGGTATGAATACAGTTCTTTTCCATTCTTTTGGCCAAACACCTGAATGCCATATCTTTTTACATAGTGCATGATAGATTGTTGCACACTCCTTTCCTCCTGCTTTAATAAATTCAGCTGTTATCTCATCACATCCTGGTGATTTACCATTTTTCAGATTCTTTATTGCCCATAAAACTTCTTCCATTGTCGGTTCGGGATATAAGATATAAGATAAGATAAGACAAGTTATTGTTTGCTCATCTGCCTTATCTCAGTACAGGGTCATTATACTGAATTGTTAATCTAAACATTGTACTTGTACTTGTACAAACTCCCTGTAACTGCGAGCTGTTGTTCTTTGCAGCCGATGCTGTAAAGATGTTAAGGTGCAGCATCATATCAGCATGGGAGCAGATTACGGCGGCTACTTTTTCAGTCCTGGAGTACAGCTAAAAAGCAGGGGGTGTGCAATGCTTCTTTTGCACTACCATGAGGACTATGGTGATCCCTGCCCTGTTAGCCAGGCTAGGCCTGTTACTGGGGGTATCACAGAGAGGTGAGGCAGGGTCTTGGTCAGCTATGGGTCACTAACCCTGATGCTGGCATATCAGCTATGGGTCACTGATTGCCTCATAAGGCGTCTTCACCTCCACTAAACATCGTAAAAACTCTTTATCCTTCATTGTTTTGGAGATAGTTTACAAAAGAGTAGTTAGCATACTATCTTATCATTGCTAGATGGTCGTTCATCCTTCTGAAATGCAAGGCTCAATTCTTAATTATTTTCTTGCAATTTTTCTTTCTCTCATGTTTATGTAGCTTTTCTACCTTTGTTAAGATATTTCTTACCTTTATTTTTCTTTTGACACCAACAAACTTGCATAATCCTTTATATTTATAGATACTTGTTTCTTCTTTTGAAATATAGCAACTTAAATTTTTGAAAAAGTATTTCAGCTCAAAACAATACCAAGCCACACTGACCTCCTCCGAGTCTCTTAGATGTATTTGCAGCTGGAAGACATTGTGTACCTCTCGGCTGTGGTTGACAAACTGTTGTCTGATTGGCTAAACACCTACAGTAATGACTGCTCACTTGTGATGTGATGTTTGAGGCACAAATGCCATGGTAGTGTGACTGAGTGGCATTTACTCTATGTTGAGAATAATTTTTTTCATTTAATAAGATTTCAAGACTAAAAAGATAAACTGTAACAAATATATGATACCTGACACAATAGAGCAATGAGACAAACAAAGAAAACAGTAGAGAATTAATGACAGGAAGAGAATTAAATCCAACTGTGAATTCAAGTATTTAAATAAAGTTTACTTTTGGTAGATTTGCAACATTCAAATCAAAGTAATCATAGTAGAGAACAGAAATTTGAGTTAAAATACTGACATATGTCACACAAATACAAGGCTAGTATTAGAAGCTTCTGAGAGCAGAAAATATTAAGAGATTCAAGTTATGTAGTCAGAACAGAGCCACCATTCAGGAAGGCTATGATCTGCTGGATAAAAATAAATACATCAGTAGGGAAGGAAAGGGGGTGGGGTTGGCCTTTATAACATAATACATTCACTTCTGTAATCACATGTACACAAAATTCATGATGGCCAATGCTGTGTGAGCTAATGGGTAGTGGGCCAGCAACTCAGATACTGAAGAATATTCTTCATTACTGCAACATTAAAGCACCTTGAGAAATACACATTGGCTCAGTGGATTAACTACTGAATACACAACATTATACTTCCTAACATGAAATGTTGTAAATGGTACATTTCTTTCAAGAAGCAGTCTGATAGATTTAGACTCGGTGATTGAAATAAGAAGTGACAACCCCAACAGAAAGGCTGACAGAGAATTTTAGACAAGATTACAAAAATACACAACTCTAGATTATAATCTGCAACATAAAATTACAATTAACAAAATATCTCTTATATTTAATGGGCATAAAAATGCAAAAAATAAAAAAGTTATACCGCAACAGCATGTTTACTTGAAAAAAATACAGATAAATACAATATATTAATAAAACTAAGATGCAATTTTCTGTTTCAGTTTTATAGAAATATTTATACACTTTTCAAGTGTAAATTTAAAAATAATAAAGACATTCATTTGTTACCTCCAAGCCAGAGAAAAACGGTCAGGTTCTTTTTCATTTCCACGGTAGATAATTCCAGAAGGCATTGTGAGATCGTCATCCTTTTTGCCATTGAAGTTGCCACATAAACCTAGAAAATATCAGTGTTAGCATCTTATAACTGCTTCCACCAATCCAGTTATCAAAAGTAAAAATAGTTATCTTGTTATTTTAGATAATTTAGATGTTTTCATACACTGAGTACTTATGAGATTGAACATGGAATATGTTTTTCTTATGTCTTGACTGAGAAAAGTTTGAATCAGTAAGTTCAGAATCATAAAAACTTCAAAGAATGAACTATCTTAAATAAATAAACTTGCCAGTTATGCTGTTGAAGTCTGCTGCTGAGGCTCGAATCCATACATTCAGGAATGCACCTGTTACAACAATTCTGATCTCTGTGCTTGTTGGTAGAATGACCTACACAGAGTGGAGATGTTTACCAATATTGTATGATTCAAACCACATTAGTATTACAGTTATGTCTAAATTTGAAGTCCTATCATCAAAATGAAGTCTGCACTATTTTTCACAGATTTTCGAAAGCCATTTTTATGCATCATATTCAGTTTTGCTTACCAGATAAGCAGTAATTCTTGTAACTCTCTCAAGCCAAGTAAACAGTAATTTTTGTAACTCTTTCTAGCCAGGTAAGCAGTAAGTCACATAACTCTCTCTAGCCAAGTAAGAAGTAATTCATGTGCCAGGAAATACAAACAGCTTTTCAAAATTTAACATAATCTACTCATAAACTGAATGATCAGAACACAAATTAATAAAGTTACAACAGATGAAAGCTACAAGTCTCTTATATACATTAAAAATACACTGTAAACTGAAAGTATATATCATATACAACTGTACATAATTTTACTCCAAATGTAAACATTTAATATCTATATCTATATTGATTACTTAATAACTTATAATCTTGCATTGTAACAAAAAGCTACTATCATGCACTGACACTTCTAGATGAAATGAACACAGATGCTTTTTTTTAACACACACTAAAAATACAATATGATGTTAGAACAACCAGCACAGATGTTTCATCAAACACTTGTATTTGATTATACTCCTGCATATCTTGGCCAAATACATTTTGTGAACTAGCTTTCCCAAGATGAAGAGCTAATACTTCTATGAGAGCGAATAGTGTTTACTTGCTCAATACAGACATATCTTAGAAAACTGCTTCTGTCTGCAATTTATGGATTTGTGACTGCAATGTAAATTAATCTTATGAATTCCTTGACTCAACTTTGATCTCTGGAGGTACTGTCACTGCAATTAGAACACTTCTATATGTGCTCCACTGCCCAGCACAGCAACCAACACAGTAAGGTGTCTTTACTAATTGTCCTCCCAGCTTGTTTTCAGGCATTGTAAATTGTCTTTTGGACACAGAGATCAATAATAAGTCTTCCAGTCATTTCTACCCTTTTCAAGACACTGAATGAGTGTTACATTTTGATAAAGTTTAAGGTATTATTTATTGTCCTCTCTTGTCTCCTTCCTCATTTATTTTTGAGTATTGAGGGGATAAATAAATGTTTTCGTAGAGCGCAGCAGTTTGCTCAATACAATGGGATATTTAAAGTTTCTGTAATTTCTTCCCTTCACCTGTTGTTTGGGTGGCCTTTTTCTGTTTCCAACCACTTTTAGTATGAATGTTTTCTGTTGTGTACAGTTTGGAAGCAGTCATGTAATGTGGCCAAAATATCTGACTTGTTTCTGGATGTAGTGTAACAATGGTGTTACTTCAACCCTTGCCCTGATGGTGTCATATCTGATTTAGTCTTCTTACATTTAGTATTCTCCTTAAACATATCATTTCTATCACAATGATTTTGTTTTTGACTGTTTAGATCCATGTTTGACATTGTTAGCATAAACTTGTGAGGAAGACTGTGTTGTACACTGCTCTTTTTGTTTCAACTGTGATGTGTTTGCTTTTCATTAGAGATGACCTGATTTAGTTCATTATTTATTAAGCTATTTTTTATTTTATAATGCTGACCTGGACAATTCTAGAGTTTTTCTTCATAAAACCTTTATGAGAATAGATATTCTAAAAGTCTTGAAGATTATGTACTGTGTTATGCCATGGGAGTATTTAAAAAAGCCATAAACTTTTTCACAGCTTCATTTCTGACTATTACAGCATTAGTATCATTCAGATCACACCTTCATATGGTAATTACATACTTCTCACAGACAAGACAATAATAATGATTAAATATCTAATGTAATAAGCAAGTGCAAGTGTCGCTCATGCATTGTGAGAAGTAGATTATTTCCAGAATAAAAAAATATTTCTCATTCTTGCTTTAAAAAAAAAAAAAAAACTTCCTGAGACCATTATAACAAATGACCATGTTCTTGGGTAAGTAGTTTTCCTTGGTGACCCTACTTTAGGAATTCTTTATAGGACATCAAGGAAAGCAAATGTAAGATCTCATATTCAAAGTTCAAACAAAGTTCAAGGATGTACAAAGCATTACAGAAACAAAGATAAATAGGTGCACTATCTTACTTTGTACTTTCGCCCTTCTGTTTCCTCTATAATGTAAGTGTTTGCTGTGAAATTTCCATTGCGATAAACCTTGATGTCTAATGGTGGTGTTTTGCTGCTTGGCAAAGGTCCACAGTGATCAAAGAGGACAACGTCATCATTTGACTTTATGCTCACTGCACAGTTGCAAGCTGCTCGGTTCTTGTTACACTTGCGAAAGAATCCATGTACCTGTATATATAAGTATGGTAGAATGCATGCACCTGAGTATTTGGGAAGTTTCATTTGACTCTGAATTTATGAATGTTATCTTATCTATGAGTTTTCTGATATGCATTTGACTAAGTATTACATTTTACAATGAGCATAATTTACATTTTGCATCCTTCCCATCCTGTTAAATATCACATAGGGCTCTCTTGGTAATTCATCAAGTTTTCAAGCTTTTGGTGAGTTTTTCAACATCATTAAGGGACTTTATGCCTTTTAATTTGGCCTCTCTTAACAATGTCCTCTTTAGACTTTCTTTGCCCTGTTATGTTCCACTTGATAGATTCTCTGATTGTTTCTTCTCATCACATGACTGATATATGTCCCATCATGTGACTGATATATATCTATCTCCTTTTTCTGATTACCCATAAGACAAGTAAAAGAGGCAGACCGCGTGAAACTCTGAAGAGGACATTGTTAAGAGAGGCCAAATTAACAGGCATAAAATCCTTTGATGAGGTTGAAAGACTTGCCGAAGACAGGAAAAATTGGCGAACTACTTTGCGAGCCCTATGTGACGTTTAACGGCACGGGAAGGATATAAGATATAAGATAAGATAAGACAAGTTATTGTCTGCTCATCTGCCTTATCTCTGCATTGCTCTTGAATTAGTTCCACATTTACTGAATATTTTCCTTAGGCATTTTTTCTCAAAAGAGTCTAATTTATATTTCTTTAGTTCTTTTCCAGTTTTCACATGCATAGAGGGTGGATATTACATTTGAATTGAATAATCTTTGTGCTTATAACTTTAGAGTGCCATTGCTGCTTTTGCAATTCTAATTCTAACTTCCTTTCTGGTGTCACCATCTTGATCTATGTAGCAGACAGGGCATGCAAAAAAATGG
Source organism: Achatina immaculata (assembly GCA_009760885.1). Taxonomy (NCBI): domain Eukaryota; kingdom Metazoa; phylum Mollusca; class Gastropoda; order Stylommatophora; family Achatinidae; genus Lissachatina; species Lissachatina immaculata. The sequence goes on from CM019717.1 coordinate 33,678,971, forward strand.
TTTACTCCTTCAACAGCTGTTCTTTCTACATATATTTTTCCTTCTTGAGTAATGGGAAGTTTCTTTTTTTTTTCCTTGCTAATTTCAAGTCCTATTTTGCTAGCCAGTTAAGACAGAGTATCTGTTTTGTTTTTTTTTTTGCATCAAATTTACATTGTCACTGATATGAGTTATGTCATCTGCAAAATCAAGATCTTCCAGTTGGGTCCCATGTAACCAATCAATGCCCATTTAACCTGTGCAACATTTTTTCATTATGAAGTCTATGACAATTTCAAAAAAGCAAGGGAGATAGTATACATCCTTGTTTCACACCTGTTTCAATCTAGAACCATTTGCTCATTCCTCTTCTATGTTGAAACCACAAACATATCTATTGTAGGATATTCTATCCTTAAATGATGTTGACAGCTTTAGAATGTTCCACATTCAGTAGATTTCATATTGTCTTTCAGCCTTCTGTTATTTAACTTTGTGAATCATGGACTTCCTGTATAAACAATCTGAATTTCTGTTTTCTGTTGTAGGCACCTTTAAACATTTGTTCTTTCTTTCAATAGATACTCCTGTTTTTATTATTTATTATTTCTGTTATTTATTATTTTTGTTATTTCTTTTTATCATTCATCTACTTCTACCTGTAGATTCTGGGATTTTTCAATCTTGTCAAAAGCATTTTATCAAGCATTTTATGCATCATTCCCTGCCAACAATTTCAACATCTGGCACAAAGAAAAAGTTTGACTATACTATAAAGACACAAAATGGTTGAACACTTATATGTCAGGTACATACCTCATATGGAAGATCTGTATGTTTCAGTAGGACAAACTCACCCTCTTTGTGCAGATCGAATGTTCTTTTAGAAAAAAAAAAAAAAAGGAAAGAACCAGTGAGGTAAAATCTATGACTCTTGTTTATATTTTTTCCTCAAGTTATCTTTCTGTGTCCTTTTCACTTCACTGTCAATTCACATAAATATAAAAAAAAAAGGTGGAGAATACAGGTTGTTGAAAGGTTATCACTTCCAACAACATGGAGTTTTTTTGTTTTAAGCTTTTCCATTCTAAATTATGTTTCTGTTCTCAGATAAATAACAAAAGTGACTATGACCTGTGAAATTCACTATGAAAACTGTTCTGTGGTATCTGATGGTCAGTTATCACTCTTACTTCCTCAGTCTTTCTAACCATACCTAGATATTATTTTAATGTTTTGATAAGTTTTGAGACTGAATCTACAACATACAGAAAAATCACATAAGAACTTCAAAGACACAAATGTACCACAAATATTTCTCATCATGTCAAGTGAAGATACAGAACTAAAAACATGTGCATTAATTAAATGCTATAAACTGCAGATAATTTTATTGTGAACACATAATGCAAAGTTATATAAATAATTACTCATTTTAAAAAAAACAGCTTTCAGTAAGTGTACAAGCATAAAATTATCCACATATCTAACAACTCAAGAATACAACATAGTAATAAAACATATACATGTAAGTTCACTTACTTGTTATCAAATGTCCTGAAGTGTGGATCATTCAGTGATCTGCACATAGCAGTAGTGTCTTTGTCTATGACTGTCACCTGTAGATTTTAAAATATGACAAGTTGATGCACATAAACGTACATGAAGAAGAACAAAATGCAAAACCACATAACAGGTCTAACTCTGTTACTGATCACCATCACTTGCTTCTACAGTCCTACCTGAAGAAATACGTAGCATTTCAGCAGTCCCTGTCTTAAATAATATTGTTTATAACAAAAATCATAATTTCAGGATCCATGATCAATACTTCAATGCTAGGACACAGGACAGTCATGTGGGAGACAGCTCTCAAAATACAGTCATGTCAGAGACCAATATTAAAAACACACTAAAATGTTATGAAAATGATAAAAATAAGACAAATACGGCAAAATATTACAAAAATTGATTTTAAAAAAATATAGATAACATTAAGAAAATGAAGTCAGCAAGACAATTATCAGTTACTGTCTACAGTGATAGCACAACAGAAAAATAGGTGTTACCTCCTGTACTCCTATGACTGTTGTGACCTCAGGTGTCTTGTCGTGCTCTGTTCTGATGCTGACTTCTACCTGTCGTGTCAGGTTACCATCAACCAAAGAGTCTAGCGCTGCTTGCACAGGCACACTAACAAAACCAGGATACAGGCTGTACTCAGTACCACAACCTTCAAAGCCTGGAAGACAATAAAAGATTCATGTCATGAAAATGAACCTGCTCTGCTCTGTAATAAAAGAAACGCTAATTTGTTAATTCGATATTTGGAAAATAACTTCGTCACAATCAAGACATTCCCAAATCTGCTTGGTTATCACTTCACTTACTACTTCAGATGTGTGCTGCAGGCAAGCACAGACACTTCAAGCATCTGTGTCCGATTTCTTGATAGATTTCTTAGAATTCTGCCCATGCAGTGGCCACCTGGCCTACTCTTTGCCCTTTCAAACTACCAAAGGATTTTTAACTTACATGATAATGCACACAGGCATTCAGTTCCATTACCTAGAGACCAGGGGAATTTAGGATTTAGGTAAAATCCCTGCCACTTGTGGTGAGATTCAAACCCACAACCTCCAACAACTGAGGTGTGAACATCTACCCTGAGACCATGCAGCCCTCAAATTTAAATGTCACTGCTTGTCATTCATTCATTTGCATGTCCCTTGTGGAACTCTGCCTCCCTAACAGCACTTCTGTAGCCATCTCGGTTGTGAGCAAGATGGCCTGCTGCTGATGCATCCATTTGCAGATCATCAACGATGTCTTGCAGCCATCTTACCCTTGGTCTTCCTTTCTTTCTTTTTCCTATTATGTACCCTTCCAAGATGGTCTTCTCTAGATTATTATGACATTTAATGTGTCCAGAATATTTAAGTTTTCTCTGTTTAATCCTCTTTACTAGCCAGCCTTCTTCAATATTAAGTTCTTGTAGTATGGATATATTTTTTTTCTTTTTTGTGTCATGATATTTGAAGAACTCTTCTGCAGCATTTACATTCAAAGGCATTTACGTGTTTCTCACTGCTTGTATGCTTTGGTAATAATGATGTATTTTTATGATGTGTCTATAAATGCAAAAAAAAATGTACAAAATAGCCTGTTTTAAAGTTGTGGAAATAAAGATAGTATAGAAATGATAAGTGTAGACTTTAATAGCAAGACAAATATTGTTCTTCGTTAACAAACTAAAGCTCTTTCTTATAATTATTACACTATTGTTATTTTTATATCTTTTTCTTTATTTTTTGTTGCTTTTGTAATCTGGGTTTGTAAGGATAATAAATAATGTAGTTTTTAAGAAAATAAAGACAGTTGTAAAAATGCTGTAGGTGAGCATGGAACATGAATATCAGATAAATGTTTTAAAAATTATTTACCAACAGTCACCACGATAACATGATCTACAGATTATGAGTTTGTGTGGAAATCTGTATTATTCAAATAGTTTCAAAGTTTCTGAGATAAAAGTTGATCTGCTTAACAGAACATAATAAGTCTAGTACATGTATATAACTTCTAGAATCTCAAACTCCTATCACAACTTACCATCCTCTGACGTATCCATGTATGGGAAGACCAGCTGTGGAATCTCAATGTCTGTGTTTGGGCACATGAACTCTTTGGTTCTGATAAAAGTGATGATGATGAACACACGACATAAAACCACATCCAGTCCATTACAAAGATACTGAGGTGGCACAGAGGACTGAACATCAATTTGTCCTGGTCCCATACCTTCGATTACAGTCACTTTCTTCTCTATAACCTGGAGGAATTTTAATTTAACTTTTAATCTAGGAAACACCATCAAGGAATCATGAAAATTTTTTGTAATAAAAGATCCTGATGACTTCTTTTGTTAGTAAATGACATGGTACTAATTTTTACTTAACATTACAAAATCTTGACTATGGAAGAAAATTATGACTGCAGTAATTTTTTTTAATTTAAATTTTAATGAATCACTGTAGTTTAAGCATTAAAACACTTATTAAAACTACAGGTTAGCGTCAGTTAAGGTATCATGTTGCAAGAACTGAAAAGACAATGAGATCAGAAGTGCTCCTAATGATTTCTGCTTCCACTTTTTATTTTTCTCTGGAAAAGTTTAATTTAAAATAGTGATTCAAGCTACAAACCAATGAATGTCATAAATGTATGTTACATTATATATATGTATTTTAAAAAGTTCAGTAACTCAAGATCACTACATCAGTAAAGTGTTGTTTAAAGTTTCCTTAGTTCTCATTTAAAATTGTCTTCCTTTTCTAGTCACTTGCTTTATACTATATTATAAAATAGTTTTCAATGAGACAAACTACAGTTTTGTCTAACAGGTGTTTGCAGACACCTAAGTTACCTTGACATCAGCTGCGAAAGTGTTGCTGTTCTCAGGTGGACTTTCTGTGGAGCTACAGGTCTCAATAAAACAAGCTGTCAGATGGCAAGAAACCTGTATGGCAGAAAATGTTCCAGTAATAGATGTGATATGATGAATTTAATAGAGTTTAGATGGATGTTAATTAAATTAGGCTGTCTTTCAGACTGGTATAAAATATAATTCTAGTGCAAAGTGATTATGAACTGTTTATGAAATTAAGTGTATTCTATTTGGCCAGAAAAAAAAAAAAACTATATTAACAGCCTGTAAACATTATAACCAATGATATTCAATGGTTAATGTAATATTCCCAAACCTCACCAACATTCATCAGATCTTGGAAGAATAGTCATTTCCACAATCAATAATATCACTTGAACTAATATTTTACTTTTGACATTTCCAAGCTTCTTACACATTCTTTTTTTCACTTTCATCATGTAGAGAAATGTGCAGACTTTTTTCAGTTGTTCTGTGTGCATCTGATGGTAGCTGATCTTGAAAAACAAGGCAGTCCAGCAGATAAGAGGAGAAAACCAAATAAAAGCTAAGTGTTTAATGTTTCATCCATTTGTGTATTTTTAATCTGTTGTGTTGTTTCTGCATGTGATCCTTGAAAATGCCTTTTGCTGAAATATTGAACTGGTGTATGTTCTTTATTTATATGTGGTTATCTTACTTTCTGGCACTCTTGTTTCTGCCCACTTTACTCACTCTTTCTAACTTTTTTTGTAAAACTGAACCATACACCTCTACTTCATTAGCAGATAATGTTATACTGTTTATTCTTCCTGTCTGCTGCATATGACTTGTGTTTGTTTTATGTGTTACAACATCATGTCTCTTGTTAACAGCCAAAGATTTTGCACCAGTCTCCACATGGGCTTTATTTATTCACTTATTTAAAAATCTATTTTTAATACTTTGTTACTAATTGTCACTTTCTGACCCACTTCAGTATGGTGAAATTAAGGATTAAATATATTAACATTATAATAATAAAACATAACATTTAGTAATAACATAATAAATCTATTACCATTATACTGGTGACATATGGAACATTACTTACATTTGACCTGAAAGCAAAACCCTTGATTTCCTGTATATTCAGTGAGACAACTGTTGAGTTCAATCCTGGCTCACTCACATTAACCTTTGAAACTCTTTCCTCATTGTGCTTCCACTCGATGGAGAAGATAACACCAGCCCGTTTACTCACAAAAAACTCACACAAAAAGTAGAAATCCTTTGAAGTCTCATTGTAGAAGGTGGTCACCTTGGGTCTGCCTCGGGCATAGGGATAATCTGTTGATATTTTTAATGCAGATATTTAATTAAATCTGTAATGCTATTTCAGAGTCATATTGAACTACGAAGCCATGGTTTGCTGGTTTGATTTTATAATAGTAAAATACTGAATCCATACTTTAAAAATCTCTGTTCTTGTTTTTTTTTACTGCTCTTGCTGTTCTGGATCAAAAAGGATATTTACTGACACTCTTGATCATGTGAGGGTTATTTATTTATCGCTACATTAAGACCTTTTGTTATTAATATGAAATACTTTTACAAAAAGAAATATGAAAGAGATGTGTAAACATGAGTGAGTGTAACAGAACATACATCATAAGAACGGTGTATTACTAATATCTATATTTTATAACAAAGACATCATTACCAAAAGAAACAGTGCACCTATCAGACTAACAAAGAAACAGTGCACCTATCAAACTAACAAAGAAACAGTGCACCTATCAAACTAACAAAGAAACAGTGCACCTATCAAACTAACAAAGACATCAAAACAGGCAAAAACATATCCTTCCTTTTGGCAGTTGTTCTGCAAAATGCCTGTTGCATTATTTTAGTCTGGTCAAAGATGTGGATGGGTGTTTGCCATGGTGGTGGAGCCATCCACGATGTGTGTTTCTAGGATATTCCACAAGAATTAAATAAAACCAGTCTAGTTTTACATTTCATTATAAACCATTTAATGTTTGAAGATTTCCATTTAAACGTCATGATAATTTAGAGAAGACCGTATTGGAAGGATACATAATGGGAAAAAGAAAAAGAGGAAGACCAAAACTAAGATGGCTGCAAGACATCGTTGACGATCTGGAAATGGATGCAACAGCAGCAGGCCATCTTGCTCACAACCGAGAGGCCTACAGGAGTGCTGTTTGGGAGGCAAAGTTCCACAAGGGACATGCAAATGAATGAATGAATGAATGAAGATTTCCACCAGAATTTTGACTATAACAATCTCAATACATCAACTGACAAGCAGCTAATTTTTTTATCTGTCAAATGTTACATATAGCAGTGTAAGACTGAGGTATTGAATGAATGAATGAAAGAATGAATGAATGAATGATCTTTATTTTTAAAGAGTAATGAATTGGGCGCACAGGCCCAAGATAATATGAGGACAAAAATACCTTTGCGCAAACTCCAAGTATCGTAAGATTCATAGCTGTCACAGATTTGGCTGGAGTTTTCTGGATTTTCATCACCATACAGGGAGCAGTTATTGTTAATGAAGCAACTCTCAAACTAAATTTGGAAATTTAAAAAAAAAACTATAATTTTTAAATTGAACAACAAATTGTTTCATTCATGCATTTGATCTTACTGAACATTTTCTAAATCAACTGAGCAGGCAGTATTTCAACCAACAAACTAATTTTATATAAGTATGCTTCAACTAATCAATAAAATATATGTTTTAGTATTTTTATTGGACAATAAACTTTTGATTATGTTGTAATAGATGAACATTTGGTTATAATTTGTGACTATATAAGTGATAATCAGTTATAAATAATAATTTTATTACTGAACAATTAATAATGTGTCATAATTTTATAACAATTAATCAACTGTGAATCATGACTGATAATCACTTTAAGTAATAATAGAATATTGTGCTGCAGCACTTGTGAACAAATATGACTCATGTGGTATGATACACTATGATGAAAATAATATAAAATATTTACTTTTTTATAGGTCAGCCAAGAACTTTGGAAAAGTTAACAATGAAAATATTACTTTTAATTTAGTCTGCAGAAAATCCTTGACAACTTGCAGGAAACTTTCTACTACAGACAGTGAAACAACTCCACAGATCATCACAGCAGGTAATCCTCCTCCCCAATAAACAAGGGTTTCTGCCCTTTATACTCCCAACACTCCAAGGGTCTCTCTTAGTTGTGATTCACAGTTTTGTAAGTTATTTGATTTTTTTCCCTACTCTTCCCTCCCTTTTCATTAACATTTTGTTTGAGGGATATTAATGAAATGTTATTCATCAGATCTCTCAACATAATAAATTACAGTATATAGTGCAAAAGATTATTCTGAGTGATCACTGGCTTACTGTGAGAGAACAGTTGCCAGTAGCACTGCAAGAATGACATCCTGGGTGAAACACAGTGAAGATTCCAGGTTCACTAAAACTGATGTTGTTGTTACTGATCTGGACCTCATAACTGCCAACCACTGGAGGTCGACATGTGATCTCACTGAAGGAGAAATATTCTGCTTTCACATAAACAGCATTGCCTTGATGAACAACCGTGCCTTCCTTAATCTGTAATCAACACAATAAATAAACTATTTATAGTAATAAGCATTTGAGCTATAAAACTGATGGTAAATAACAGTTGGTATTTATCATTCAGTATTACAAAGTGATTCAAGGCAAAATGACACAGCTTTTCATGGTTACTATTATTCATTATAACTAATTTCCATAAATGTTTTCAATTTTTTTATGCCAGGACAGTCTTAAGAAGATCTGCAGACCTTTATGACAATTTCATCTCTGGCATATCAGTTTACCCCTTCTGGAAAACTGTACAAGATGTAAAAACCATTTTTAAAAATTTAGGATGCCAAAAGGGATCCCATCTAGTTAAAAAATGTGAAAATTTGGTTTTTATATAACTTGCATCTAACATGACTATTGCAGAAAACATAAAAAGAAACACAGTTTACCTCAATTTTCTGTAACTTGCACATCAGCTGTTCTGATAAGGCAAAAGTGGCACCAGTGACAAAAATTGCATCACATTTGGATTGGGTTATGTCACACAGTCCCTTATTGGTCAGGAAGAAAATAACTGGTGGAATGGACAAATCCACAGAGCAGTCTGCCAACCCATAACCTGATTCACAGTTACATCTCCCTGAAAATTGACGAGTTATATTTACATGTGTTGCATATGACAGACTTTCATGCCAATTAATGTCAAATGTCAATACAGCCCAAACTGCTAAAGAATGAGGGTATTACTTTATGTCACATATGAATCAAAATAAATATTGAGTAAGTTACGTTTAAATTGATGTTGTTACTTATTCTATAATAGTTTTTTTCTCCCTTCTTTAGTTTACCACCGCTATGAAGAAATGCACTTTGTACACATTTACAAATTGTGCTGCATTCTTTTGTCCTATCTGTTCACATTATCTGCTCCAACTCTGGTGTTGTAGGCCTTTACAACTAGCTGAACGGTGAAGCCACTTCACTCAATGTCATTCTGTACATGACATGTTTTGCACCAACTACATTTCAGATCTCTTCATTTCTTCCAGTCTCATCAAATTTTGTTAATAGCTTCTCTCAAGTCTTTTTACTTGTTTCTACTGAGTTTTTTTTTCAACATTAGGACCCAAGTCCGAACACAGGCAGCAGATAGCTGGTAAATCTCACAAATAAGTTGTTGTTATTTTATGGGCATCTGAGTGGTGATGTTGTTCATACATAATCTCTCATGATGGAAGCTGGTGGTTGAAATGTGAAGGAGGGGCCTCATCCACCCTAGAGTAGAATTGGGTATCTGGCTTCTTCTGAAGCTGGGGAAAGAAAAGTGATCAAGTATGATCCTGACCACATCACCCTCTGCTGTGTCAACAAGTAAAGAAAAATACAGGCACTAACACCAAATCACCTAGATGCTTCCATGGCACTAACACCAAATCACCTAGATGCCTCCATGGCACAACAGGGTTACCTTTACCTATCATTTTATATCTGGAGTCAATGGATGGATCATATACTTCCCCAGTCTATGCCAGCTCTCGACTCTACCTCAACTTCAGTGGATGGATCATATACTTCCCCAGTCTATGCCAGCTCTCGACTCTACCTCAACTTCAATGGATGGATCATATACTTCCCCAGTCTATGCCAGCTCTCGACTCTACCTCAACTTCAATGGATGGATCATATACTTCCCCAGTCTATGCCAGCTCTCGACTCTACCTCAACTTCAATGGATGGATCATATACTTCCCCAGTCTATGCCAGCTCTCGATTCTACTTCATCTTCAATGATATTACATTACTTACTCAACAGTTTTTACACTGATGAAACTGAACAAAATAAATGTACGTCCTGAATACCACATGCATTAAATGCAATGATAGACCTTTCTTATTTATTAAATCCCTAGATGCTAGTCTGAGGAAATTTTAGATTAATTATTTCTTTAGACAACCTTCATTAAGGAGTGGAAAAAATTAAAACAACTGTAAAAATTAATAAAAAATGTGGCTTAAGCACTTGTAAAGTTATCAGCTTAAAAAAATACAAACATTTCTAGATGTGAGAAAATATATTACTAAGAGAATGACCATTGTTCTTCTATGTGGGCAATGCACTCTAAATTTTAGATTGGAACTTTTACACTCAAATGCTTAACTTTTTTATATTCCCTGTCAAAGATCTTGTATAGAAATCAGCTCTAGCACAGCTAACTGGTCAGTTTTATTACTTGAATGGTTCAGATTTCTAAAAACATATTTACTACACAGAGTAAAAATAATTTCATCATCATCAGGTGCCATGCTGACTGGCATTGGCTATTATGCTTCTCCAGAGTACACAATCCTTCATGCAGGCCATCAGCTCAGTTGGTGGTCCTCTCTCACACCAGACTGTCCAACATCATTTCTCTTGGTCTTCCTCTTGATCATCTTCCTTCTATTTTTCCTGTTGTTATAATATTTTCAATGCCCCCTCTTCTCATTGCATGTCCTATGAAAGTACATTGTCTCTCTTATTTTTTTGACACGATTTTTTATCTCTCCAGCTCTTATCATACATTCTTCATTAGTTATTTTTGCTGTCCAGGGGATTCGCAACATTCTTCTAATAAGCCACTTTTCTGCAGCTTCCGATGATTTTTGTGCAGACCTGCCTATTGTCCATGATTCACTTCCAAATAACAAGATTGGTTCAATATAGCATTTTAGGATTCATTTTCTAACATTCATTGATAAGGATGTGTTAGCTAATATGTTTCTCATTCTCTGAAATGCAGTCTTTGCTTGGCCTATTCTGTTCCTAATTTCTGTTCTGCATTTCCCATCTGAAGTTATTACTGCTCCAGGGTATTTGAATTTCTGCACTTGCTTTAGAATAGTTCTGTTTAATTTTATACTGCATGTTAGTGAATTCTGTTTCTTAGATATAACCATAGTCTCTGTCTTTTTGATGTTCAAAGTAAGGCCTTTCTGTTCACTATCTTTGGTGACTTTATCCAAGAGATTGTGCAGGTCTTGTTGATTCTCAGCTATCAGTACTGTGTAGTCAGCATACCGAAGGTTGTTATTATTGTATCCTCCAATTTTTATGCCTGGTTCTGTGATGATCGTTCTTAGAATATTCTCGCTGTACAGAGAAAAAAGGTCTGGAGACAGTACACATCCTTGTCACATCCCTTGCTTTATAGGTTGATATTTTCCAGTTCTATTTTCAACTCGAATTGCTGCTTCTTGGTGCCAGTATAGACGTTTTACAATCCTCAGGTCTTTGCCATTTATACTGATGTCTTCAAGCATTTTAATAATTTCATTATGTTTCACCTTGTTGAATGCCTTGGTGTAATACTGGCTAACTGTTTTAAAAATTACATATTTTATCAATTTCACTGACAAAATAGAATCCTGAAAAAAAAACAAAGCAAATGAAAGTTTAAACAAAATGTAAGGTTGAAAATATATGAAATTGAAAAAAACATACTCTAAAGCATTTCTTGCTTTTATAACTTACTTGTATGTCTTTAACACATGCAGCAATGATGATATTGAACTGGTCTGTGATAAGTTCTGCACACTGATCACCGATTGTGATGTTCTTGACAGTTTGTGTACAGAAATCATGAGCTTCTGCTTCTGTAGTATTGAAAGCAGTGGGCCAGGTAGCTTCCTGTTTGTAGCAAAAAATGTAATCAGGTTTCTACAAATATGACCATACAACCTGACTCTTAAACCATCAGAGCTATTTAAATAGTTTTAAAAAATGTTCTTTTAATAACTGCAATAACATAATTTTGGTCCATAGTTGAGAATTCACAATTTTAAACTGTCATAAACATAAAAATAGATATTACATCATTCTTTGTAAAACATAGTTTGGGCCAGATCCAAGATTGGTTTGATAGATAGCTTCAGTGCTATTGATGTGATCAGTGGCCTTAAGATACAGAACATGGATCTCAGAGCCCAGACCCATTGCTATAGGGCTGCCTCAAGGGTCTCCCTTGTCCCCTACATTATTCAATGTATATTCTACTGGCCTTGCCCTGTTATTTGAAAATGGTGTGGGGAGAGCACTGACCTATGCAGATGATATATTTACATATGAGCATGGGAGCTAGCATGCTGTGGTGCTCATTAAATAACAGAATTTTAGAATCTGCAGTTCCGATTGTGAAATGTCAAGGCCAAGATATTAAGAGAACACATTGCATGAGGTATCTAGGGATCACATTTGATCATTCATTGCCCTTTGTATACCATGTGGACCATGCAATACAAAAAGCCAGGAAAGCATTGGTAGTGGTTAGGTTAATGGCCACTTCAGGTTTTCCACAGTACACTTTCTTCTTGCTGAAGAATGTGCTGGTACTGTCATCATTGGAATATGGTCTTGACCTGCTCACCTTGTCCAATGCACAGCTGAATAAATTAGATCATGTACAGAATGAGGCAATGAGACTGGTCTTGGGTTGCATGAGGGATACTCCAGTGGCAACCATGTGCTTTCTGCTTGATATGCTGAATGTGAGGTCTAAACACAAGCCCAGGTAAAGGCATGCATCAGGGTTGCTGGCATGAAGGATCATCCTCTCCATAAGGAGATGGGATTGATAAAGGGAAGACGCATCAAACATGACAGATCTTGGATGGCTAAGTCAATTTGCAACCTAGATGAAGTGCCTAAAGGTGATGACTGGTTGTGAGTACAGGACCGACCTCAGCTAACAAAGGTTATTATACAGAAGGGTCATGAATGTTGAGACTGGGTGCATGGAGTAGCTGAACTTTGGGTTCAAGATCTCATCCAGCATCAATGTGGGTCCTCTGACATGGTAATATATACAGATGGCTCAGTGACTCAGAACAGCAGAACTGGTTGGGGTTTTGTGGCCAATCGAAATGGAGGAGTAGTGGCAGAGGGTTTGGTAGCCTTTGACATCACCACATCAAGCATGCAAATGGAAATTGAGGCTGTGTTGGTGGCAATGGAATGGTTAGTTTCTCATATGTTGTTAATTGTATCATTGTGATACAAAGTAAAATTGAGAAGAATTTGCTTTGCAAAGAATGGATTCAACTGTGATAAACCTAACATGGCTTTACTGTCCAGGGCATGCGAGAGTATATGGCAATGAAGTGGCTGACGGTCTTGCTGGACAGGCTAAAATAAACAGCAGACTGTCAATGGACAAGGGGGACATTGCTAGGGCTGTGCTGGATAGACTGCAGGAAAATGAAAAGCGGGAATGGCAACCATAAACATCTGTGTGTAATAGTGATGTCTGGCAATCTAAGAGTTTAATTACCACAGTAAATCTTGTCTGATAAATTCACAAAGGTCATTACATTTACAGCCATAGTAGCACCAATATTAATGTGGAAGGCATTTGTTTCTTAGCTTATTTTTTATTTTTCACTATCTGTAAGTCTGTTCAGATTTTTTATCTTTGGCATCTATGCGGACAATCCTGGAGCATGTGCTTTACCTGGCTTTGCCTGGTCAAGTAATATGAAGAAACTACTTGTAATATTGTATTAATCAAGTCTTAACTCTTCTGATAGCTTACACTGGAAGTACAGGGTCTGTTCATTTGGAAATATGATCATTGTCAGTGTTGGAAGATTTGGAGGAAAACACCATGTCATAAACCAATTTATGATACTTCCTTCTGATTTTCTGTCAGGGTTTTCCAAATCACTTTCATTTTCCAGAAGCACTCATAAGACACTGAGTTTAACAGCCACAAGTTTTACCATCTCTCCAAAATACCAAACAGTGATAAGTCCACAAGAAAAATGAATCTTTTTCTTGTTCACCTCTTATCACACCACAATCACCCCACTGTGCCACTGCAAGCCTCAAGATAAGTAGGATAGAGGTACACATAAGTCTTTTGTAGGATGAAGGTTCATATGTCTCATGTACAATGGAGGTTCGTATAAGTCTCATGTAGGACAGAGCTTCACATAAGTCTCATGACAGGGGTTCATGTGTCTCATGGAGGACTGAGGTTCATATATTTTATGTAAGATGGAGGCACACATAAGTCTTGTGTAGGATGGAGGTTCATATAAGTCTCAAATAGTATAGAGATTCACATAAGTCTCAAGAAGAATGGAGGTTCAGAACATTGGGGTTGTGTGTCTTATTTCAATGGCATGGTTATCAAAGTGGGATATGTGACACAATGGTTTTCATTATACCAGTAAGGCTGCAATTATGGAACCTTCCTTCAACTTGAGAAAAATGAATCTTTTCTGGTATCAGTTCAGTAATTTTTTTCTAGTTTTTTTTTTTTTCAGCCAATGGTTCAGTAAAGAGACCAGAATTTAAACTGTTTTTGAACTATGGACACAATGAAATCATTTCAGAGAGTTTGTGAATAAGAAAAAAAAATGGTTTATAAAAATGGCAAGCTCATATTAATAAAATTTGACAAAAGGCAAATGTAAAGACTGTCATGAGTACTCAGTTCTGAAAGGAAGTTAAACTGTCTATTAATAAATAAAATTATACCACCACCCAGTATAACACAGCTATAAAAGTCTAAAATGGCAAGCTTTAAGAAAATACTATTAGAAATATTTGTAAAAGTTTATGATAGTGGAGATCACTGTGAACACATGCTACTGAAAAGAGGTGAAACTATAACTAATCAGTAAAATTAAACTAATTTCTATAAACTACAAAATTAAGAGGCAAAAGTAATACAGTCAATAGTGAACTGTCTTTTGATATGAAGTTTGTGAGACAGAGACTGCTGCTCCTTCTGCTGATCTAGCTGTAAACAACGAATACATGACACTTTTGTGTTGGTGAAGCCACCTTTGAAAACTTAAACATCTAACTGCAGGGCAAAGCATATTAGTTAAACTGTTTACACAGCTGTTGGCATGAAGAGAAATAATTAAAAGCCAGTTTCAAGAATATGGGATTCCATCCAGTTTCACATTTCATTCATTCATTTACTGTAATTTTGGAACACAGAGTAATGCACCCTTTGAACAAGATCAATCTTTCATAGACATTTTGCCTAGTGTCCCTTTCTCTGTTTACTGTACATATCATTCCTCCTGGTGTCCTTTTCTTTGTCTACTGCACATATCAATCTTCCTGGTGTCCTTTTCTCTGTGTACTGTACATATCAATCTTTCTGATGTCCCTTTCTTTGTCTACTGCACATATTATTCTTCCTGGTGTCCTTTTCTTTGTCTACTGCACATATCAATTTTCCTGGTGTCCTTTTCTTTGTATATTGCATATATCATTCTTCCAGGTGTCCTTTTCTTTGTGGACTGCATATATCAATCTTCCTGGTGCGAGAGTTTTACTTTCTGAGTTAATGGTTCAAGATGCTTTTCCACTAGAGGAAGTGGGAAGAATAATCAATCAATAATGCTCAGGCTATATCTAGTTTATATATTTATCACTGAACTGTTGATGATCAGGTTTTTTTATTATATGCTGTCTCACAGAATATTACTTGCAAATTTATCTACTGTGCATTCACTGGATACAGCTTTCAGATGCTTGTCCAATGAGGCAATCAGTGACCCATAGCTGATATGCCAGAGTCAGGGTTAGTGAACCATAGCTGACCAAGACCCTGTCCCACCTCTCTGTGGTACCCCCAGTAACAGGTCTAGCCTGGCTAACAGGGCAGGGATCACCACAGTCCCCATGGTAGTGGAGTCTTCTAGAGAAGCAATGCATACCCCCTGTTTTTTAGTTGTACTCCAGAACTGAAAAAGTAGCTGCCATAACCCACTCCCATGTCAATACGATGCTGTGTCTCAACACCTCTACAGCAACGGCTGCAAAGAACAAACAGCTCGCAGTTACAGGGAGTTTGTACAAGTACAAGCAAGTGCCAGAAAAGATAATCGATAATACAAATAGAAGCATTAAAAAAAAGTGATCTATCTAGTAAAATAGTGCTTAAAAACATTGTGTTTGTTATTAAAATAAGCCATTTCTACTATTATATTAAAAATTTTGCTACCACAGCTTTGCTGCAGTGAAGCCTCATATATACATATATATGTATATATATATATATATATATATATATATATATATTGCTCCATTAGTTGTTATCTAGTATCTAGAATTTGTCACCCAAAACAAATGCTGACTCATAAAAATGTGATCTACGGCAGATTTTATATACACTAAAATGTGCTCAAGACACTGAGTGCATTGCCTTACCTGATTTTCTTTCTGCAACATTGAAAAAGTAATGATGACGTTAATTTTTCACACAGGGGCTTATTTGGAAATCCACATGAGCTTGTTAACTATCAACTATCTAAATTACAACAATAAAATAATCTGGAACTGTTCGAACAAAGTAATGAAACATTCCCTCTGACAACCACAGATGCAGTCATATTGTTTTCCACAAACTCCTAAACTTCTGAGATAATCAATTAAACATAATTTTGAACCTATTACTTATGTCTACAGCAGCACTGACTTTTTTCACGCCATCCTGTTTCACTTCATCTTCATGCAGATTTATTTTACCTTTGGACGTCCTGCCTAGTTTCAGGCCATATTTTGCTTAGTAAATATTTCATAAATCTCTCTTACAGCACAGACACATCCAAACATCACACTAATCTCAATGAAATGATTATCACTGGAAAAATGCTCAGTAGTACTGTGCATAGTTCTAAATTTAAAACAAATACATTGATGTATATTGTTCTATTCTAACAGTAACATGCACTGAGAGACTTTGAGAAAAAAGTGGATGAAACTGAAATTGGAAGCAACAGAGATGTGGTTTTTAGTAAATGATGCCACATAAACTTTGGATGATAAGAAAAAAAAAATTAAGAAGTTTTAATAGAACTTGCAAAACATAAAAAAAACAATAGAAAAGACAATCAAAAATTTTTAGACCTGTCATGAAATGAGAAGCTAACAATTGGAAAAACTAAAGAGAAAAAAAATGAAAGGAAGTTCAAAATAAAAAATATCTTAACTGACTGACCAAGAGACTTGGGAAGAGAAAGGCAATTTATCTAATTAAAAATACCTAGAACCACACAAAATTCAGAAGCCTAATCCACAACATTTAAATGGCATGGCATGTAATTAAAAAATACATAAATGAATAAGCACCAGATTAGAAAGTAATGTTAAATATAAAAAGAATAACATTTATTTTATTACTAGAGCTTTCACTTTTACTTACCCCTGCATTTTTCTTAGGGTCATATTCAAAAAGAGGCCTGTTGTTTCCACAGACAGGACTTCTTGCTCTTGAGCGAAGATCAGATGTTATGTCTTGGCCTATATTATATGCAGATGCAAAATGACTTAAGTGACTGATATATGAACTGTTATATTTAAAAGCAAAGGATACCTGTATTTGTTATAATATAGCAAAGAATATTATATTAAAACAAAGAATAATCTGTTATAATAAAACAAAGGTCAACCATCAAATTTCATCTAGTTCTACAAACAAGAAAACACTTCATATATAAGCTATGTGAGTGCTGCATGTGACAAAACAGTAATTAAAACAATTCCTAGAAAAAGCATGTCCTTATGCATCATGCACTATTCCAAATTTTAACCTGAAGTTTAAAACTGAAAACCAGGAAGGTACAGCTGAGGGGAAAAAAGTACAAAAGACAACAATGGCACAGAGAAATGGGCAATATCTAGGGAAGGACAGACATGCTAACAAGACATTAAGTATAACAAGCTGAAGCATCCAACTTTATCTTGGAATATGACACATGATGATAGTGGTGATAAGACACTTACAAGTAATGTGGTCATGGCACCTAACCATAATTCACTCATTTATTCATTTGCATGTCCCTTGCGGAACTTTGCCTCCCTAACAGCATTCCTATAGGCATCTCGGTTGTGAGCAAGATGGCCTGCTGCTGATGTATCCATTTGCAGATCATCAACGATGTCTTGCAGCCATCTTTGCCTTGGTCTTCCTCTTTTTCTTTAACCATAATTACAGACTTCAAATTCTTCCACTCCTTTATCATACTATGTTTGTATTACTAGCAGAAATTCTACACTATATTACTGGTCAAATTTACACATGATTATGACAGTCAATAAACTTCAACTCCAAACCTATCTTATCTACTTTCTGACATACTTCACAACAAATAGCTAAATAAATAAATACCTTTCCAGTAGTTAAAATTGTCATCTTGCTGTGGACAAAACACAAGCTCTCCTCCCTGATGACATGTGTCATTGGATGTTCCACGACATTGGCACAGGGGCAAAGATGACTCTTGCACCTTTTTAACTCCACAAAAACCAGAGTACAAGCTCTGATTCTGAGAAACTCTGTGTTCAGTTCAGCAAATATAAATATTTTAATAAAAGACTATAAACAGGCTGATAGTGTAAAGTAAATGTTACAGCAAGATTATAAAAATTGTTCTGAATACAATCCTGCAGCAAGAATAATAAATTACAAATCACACATGCTTTATGCTTAGGCACATCTGAATCTCTCCTACAAGTTGAGAGAGAAACAGAAACAAAAACTATAAAAGTGATTTGAGAAAAGCATTTAGAAAAACCCAAAGAGACCAGTTTACAGGTGAAAAGATATGAAGTAGTTGGTGCAACACAAGACATGACATACATATAGAAGATATTGAAAAAGTGGTTTAGAAATTTAACCTGTAAGAGGTCAGATCAACTAGTTGTAAGGGCCTATAACATCAGAACCAACCAAAAGCTAAGAATACCTCTGAACAATGTGTGTGTGTATACATATATATATATATATATATCCTAGCGTTGTCCGGGTACTTATTTATCTCAATCACAAAACTTCTATTTATTTCCACAACCTCTTAGATGGTTCTGCAAAGTTCTATTCATTTCCACAACCTTCTAGAAGGTTCTACAGAGCCTAGACTGTTCTACAGAATTCTATTTGTTCTATTCAACTAAACTTGGGCTTAATTGTCATCAGGACTGTCACCAATCAGCTTAGCGACCTCAAACACTATGAATTCAACACTAATCTCAGTCAATTTGGACATTTTATTTCCCACCCTCACCCCCAGGCCCCCATGCCGATGGGAGCTGAACTTGGACTTAAACAGCATTGGGTGTGTCACTATTCATCTCAGCGACACCGACAACTATGGACTCGACACTAATATTGGTCATTGTCGTTTATTTTTACATAAAGAAAACATAAAGGAAAGACAAAAGAAACTCTTCTTTCTAAAGCAGAGTAACTATACAATATTTGAATTTCCTGCATGATTTATGATTTTGTAATATAATACAAACACACTAAACACTAACCCCTGGTTCTGTTGAAGTCTGATGCAGATGCAATGATCAAGACAATGAGATGCTCAGCTTTGACTTCTGCTTCCACAATTGTCCCTGTTGGCAGAGTAACCTAAAAGGCAAATTATCAACTACAGTCAGTTCAAGAAAAAAATAAAAAGTCAATGTTCTAAATCTTAACTATTTAAAGATGATTTTTCAAATATTCTAGCTATGAAAATTCAATATCCAAGATGTTATTATCCAATAGATTTTTATAATGTTACTTTAGTTTAAAATCTCAACACTTGTACATGCAATAAATTCTGAAGAAAAAAAACTTGCAAAAAAGTTTTAGCTGCCTGCATCAGTAACATATTATGCCAGTTATCATTTACTACAAATGTACGAGGGTCATACTGAAAGTTACGAGCAAAAATTTTTTTAAATCAGAATTTATAGATTGAGAAAATATAAATGTATCATCTTAATTTGCTTCCTTTGACTTCATGTAGAGGTCACATGACATCACCATCATGTGTCACGTGAACATGCGGAGCAGAAATAAAATGGTGGGTGCTGAAATTTCATTTCGGCAACAAGCTGTTATTGAGTTCTTCGTTAAAGAGGAAATCCCCGCTGCTGAAATTCACACCAAAGACTTCAATTTGCTTATGGAGATGTTTGTATGGGTGCTAGCAGTGTTAGGAGGTGGGTGAAACATTTCAAAGACTGAAACATGAGCATCCAGGATATGCCTCATAGTAGTTGCCCTTAAACTGCCTCCACTGAAAGCAACATGGAAAGGGCTGACGACATCATTAAACAAGACAGACATGTCACGGTATCTGAAATCACTGTAAATCTTGGAATAGGACACAATGCAGTACAGGAAATGATTGAAACCCTAGGCTATAGAAAATTTTGTGCCTGCTGGGTCCCACGTTTGTTGACTGAAGATCACACAGCTGTGAGAAAAACTCTGCTCGCCGGACAACTGAGGAAATTTAGAAAATAGGTTGGGAAATTCTTCCACACCTGCTTATAGCTCCGACCTGGCACACAGTGATTACCATCTTTTACAGTTTTGTGAAAGAACAAATGCGAGGCAATCACTATGACACAGGAGAGGATGCCCAGAAAGCAGTGCATCTGTGCCCTCGGTCAGCTGGAATTCTACCGGGAGGGTATTTTCAAACTTTCAGAGTGATGGAAAAAATGTGTGCAGAGAAATGGAGATTATGTTGAAAAGTGAATTAAAGGATTCAGATTAAGGTGATACATTTATATTTTCTCTATCTATAAATTCTGTGTTAACATACAGTTGTGAGAGTTGGAAATCAACCAGTCTACTCAATCGAAGACTTGATACATTTGGGAACAAATGTCTCCATAGACTATTGAACATCAGATGGTCTGACTTTAAATCAAATCAGTCAATAAGACAGGAATCAAACCAAGTCTACATATCAAGATACATCAAAAGACGTCGATGGGCCTATCTCGGCCACATTCTCAGAAAGGATGAATTCAGACTCCCTCGCATAGCCCTCAGTGGTCATCAAAGGGCAAAAGAAAGCAAGGCAAGCCAAGGGAGACTATGTAGAACCATCACTAGAGAGAGTACAACTTTGGGATTCAAGTCCGTCCAAGACCTACAGCGGGCAGCAGCAAGTCATCAGACATGGAAAGATATGATTTCTGCCCTTTGAGCCAATGTTGGCCCTAGAAGAATGTCAATCAATAAATTCTGATTTTTTAAAAAATTTTGCTCACAACTTTCAGTATAACCCTCATACATGAATACAGCAATTAGCACACAATCACTTATCAACTATCAGTTTCTAACCAAATTCAGAAGACAGATTATATTTTGTAAAATCATAAAGCAGAATTGCCATAAATCATAAATCAATAATTTCAGTCCTTCTAATTTGAACTTACAAAAATTTTACTTAATTTGATGAAAAATATCTGTCATAAATTAATATAAAAGATGACATTCAAAATGTTAGCGAGAAGAAATACATGTTTTTAGGAGAAAAACAATAATGATTTTTGTCTGAAGCAATTCACTTGTGGAAATCCTTGCTTGATCCAGTCAAATGATATGTTGTAAAGACCTGCCCTAACTATACTATATGAATTCCTTCCTGACTCCACATAATCAGCTTCAAAGATGGGATAAAGATCACATTTTTGTAAATCTGCTAGAGAGCCACATGGCATGCAAAAAAAAAAAAATTAGAAAGAACCTTTCCTTTAACTGCCATGTGCTCTTCTCTTCAGGTTTTGGGACAATATTCATTTTATAAATGTACAAAATCAACATATTAAAATTAGAACTTTCAGCTCTCAATTGAAGAAAAAATAAAAAATTATTCTTTCAAAACTGTAATAGATTAAGGTATGTTCATTCACCTCATATTTTAAACCACCTCCAATTCGTCTCACTGATAAACCACTAATGAGTTCTCCAGTCTGATACAGTTTCACAGACAAAGGCTGTCTTTCTTCTTTGTTATCCAGAGTCCCACAGCGATCAATGACAATGACATCATCATCGCACCTGATAGCAGTTGCACATATGCAGCTGCCACGCTGCTTACCCTTACATTGTCGGAAGAAGGCTCGAACCTGTGGATTATTTTATATAATTAAAGGCAATAAAGTCTAAACAACAACAAAATTATTCAGCATATAAAACAGTTTAGTTTTCCATATTTTGAATAAAAAAAAATATTAGATCAAATTAGTATAAATGTTCAGATAAATACAGAATCCCACTTCATCATGTAAAATAAACTCAGTTTCATAAAATAATTAATGACAAATAAAAAACAATTATTCATAACTTCTTTGGATAAGTCAGGAATATGCTACTTTGAAATGTAATACCAAACTGAAAATGCTTTGCAGTTTCTTTAAAGCCTATTTTAAAATAATGACTAATACTTTCTGTAATAACTAGAATGTATTTCATGATATCTTTCACTGCAACTTAGAAGTAGGAACACATTTCACATATGTTAAGTCAGATGAACCAGAATGCGTATATTTAATGATGTCTTACAAATTCTATCAGTTGCATACCTCACAGAGCTGTGTTTGATGCTCATACAGAATGAATTCACCCTCATAATAGACATCATAGTTTCTGCCATCAAATGAAATCTCATGGGGATCGTTCATGGAAACACAAACTGCCCCAAAGTCCTTGTTGACAGCAGTCACCTGCAATCAAAGTTCATATTTTTTTCTGCCATAATATATCTGCAGTTGATACTGTCACTACCCTAATACATGTTTTTATTCTTAAGCTGATGAATTTCAAGTCAATATTCTCATTTTAATTATACATTCTTTAGTGTTTAGTTGATAGTTTATAAAAATGTCAAAATATTTTTAAAATTTTAATTCCTTTGAAATGTTAAAATATTTTTAAAATTTTACTTCCTTTATATTATTTCAAAATTGTTTCATTCAGTTACAACTGCAATTTTGTTAACAGATTAAAGCTACGCAAAAAAAAAAAAATTGTAACTAATCATGATAAAAGACTTCTTGGTAAATCCAATCACAGTTTGTTTTGGCAAGAAAGGTGTGGATCATTCATTTTTCTTTGTGTCATCTGAGATAACAAAGAGATGATTTTAAACTGTTCACCATTTTAATTGTGAAAATATGAAGTGTACAGAAATGAGGAACGGTTAAACCAACAAATGACCAGGTGAGTGACCAGCTGAAAAACCATGGCAAAATGCTTTTCAAAAAATGTTAAACTGAAAAGAACAGCTTATCCCCTAAGTAAGCCATATTCTCTTTTCCCCTTATTGTAATGATGACTGAATGTATAAATCACTCTGGTGTTTCTCACTCTGCAGCAGTTACTCTCTATTTTTGTTTTTCTAGTTTCCCAAAACATGTGTCAAGCATCTTTTTATAGCTAGATCAACTGCAGCATGCCAGCTTGATATGTCCAGTCATCATGTGATGACAGACCACAAACATACTATTGATATGCTCAATAAAATGATTAACATACTTATCTTTCATCCAACATTTACCTCAATATCCTGCAATTTTTGTGATATCAAAGTGCTTCCATTGCTGGTCTTCACACTTCCAGTAACATACACAATCCTCATCTCATTTTGATCTACAACTAGATCTAGTGCAGCAACAACTGGAATCTTCAGCACATTTTTCCAGTTGCTGGATGTTATCTCTTGACCACAGAATGAATGACCTGTTGTATCACTGGCATCTGAAGCTCCTAGAACAATCTGAGGCATGGTTC
Organism: Achatina immaculata; assembly: GCA_009760885.1. NCBI lineage: Eukaryota > Metazoa > Mollusca > Gastropoda > Stylommatophora > Achatinidae > Lissachatina > Lissachatina immaculata. The sequence continues at coordinate 33,702,537 of CM019717.1, forward strand.
CTGTGATGGGACAGCCAAGGTCACGACTGCTGTCACTAACAAATGCTGTGACAAGCATTGTGCAATCAGAGCTTGTATCTGGTGTGTCACAGAGAAAAGCTGGTGGACAGTGGGTCACTACTGTGATTGTTTCACCAACTTGTCCTTCTGTTACACTCAGTTTTGATGCACTTGTTATCTGAAACAAAAGTATAAAAAAGAGCTTTCACGTGCCAGTACCAAGAAATGTCATGTGATACAGGGACAACAGCAAAGATTTGGCATCTAGATGTGGATGCTATAACTTTCTGGTGAAATTCAGCTACTTGATAAACATCACAATATATTATCCATCTTACATACCATAAAATATATGAGTTTGTGATACAGTCTATATACTTTGGTGTCCAGAGTCTCTGATTTTATTAGTTTCTCTTAATCGCATCCTTATTTCCCATTAAACAAAAGCTTTGGGATATCCAAAAAGAAAAAAATTCCATTTACAAAGCTTTCACCTTTAACAAAATCTTAAGCACCATTTCAGTAAAGTGGTGAGGTTTCATACACTATGCTGGTAATTTAAGTACAATGCTCCATGCATCTAAAGAGACAATTCTCATGCTAGACTTCATAAAATTAAACCTCTCAGATTCTATAAAAGATCTTCAAGTTAACACTTAATTTTTTTCAAAGCTACACTTGATATGGTCATGATGAAAAATTTATAGAATTCAGTTAGCATTGTCTTGAAAACACAAAATAAAAATTGTAAGTACTGAAATAAGACAGGAAATCAGTGTTTAGTTTATAAGCCTTGGAAGTGTTAATGAAATATGTGAAACCAAAAAAATCAACTCTTTAACATGAAATCTTTGTGCAATGTTACTCATGCAACAGATTCTTCAGAGTAAAAGAATCAAAGCAATCATTCCTACCTCAAAAATAAGATCTATCGTATTGCTCCTTCTAAGTGCACCAAGTGTGTCTGCGCAGCTGCCACTATAGCACAGCCTTAATCCACAGGATAACTGAAATATAGTAAGTTTGAAATAAGTTTGAAAGACTAAACATACGTCAGCTATCATTAATGTGAGAGTAATCAATTAAAAAGTTGCATTATATAAATTGGCAAATGTTTACTATATATAGTGTATAGATACTCAATGTTATTCTAACAAGCTGACACTACAGTAAAAAATGAGAGGCAAAATAAAAACTTCAGATAAATATTTGGACTGCTATAAGGAATTTCACACTGATAAAAAGAGGTTGAACATCACTGGAAAACTCAAAGGGGAAGAGAAAGGAAGGTGCATCTCTCACTTTCAAAATATCTTGATGGACTGACCATGAGACACAGGAAAAGAAAGACAGTTAAGCATATTAGAAATACTGTGTCTCCTGCACACAAGGGAGAAGCATGATTACAGTTATTACACTTAATACAGAAAAACAAAGCACATTTACCAGCAAGGTCTGTCCTAAGTAACAAGTACATACAACAGTAATGATTGCAGCTCTGTTATATCACCAAACACTACATTAGTGCTGTACCAGAATAAAATAATAAATGTGCCATACCTGAGTTCCATATTTCAAGCCAGTTAGTTTTGACCTGTTCATGTAACCTGTGTATGCACTTTCATTCACCCTGGTCCAGATGAATGACTTCTCCACCACAGTGCCATCAATAAACCACTTAATTTCTGCTTGCAGTGTTATGTTGCTCTTCAAGACATTGAAATCACATGCCAAGGTATAATCATCTAAATTACCAGTAGGGTCTTGTTTAATGGTGGCTACAGGGTTGGCAGTTGGTAAAAGTGGTTGATCTGCATGAAAAAAAAAATTGGGGTTCGTGTGATAAATTTTCCCATTCCTGCCTTTTTTTATACTATCTGATGTGCAAAATAATGATCAAGTCCAGCATAATAAAGAAACTTTTTTTTGCTTTGTCCCCGAACTCTATCAGATTCAATAATTATGAAAAAGTTTTTGCCAGAGTGCATTATTCAGACTTTGAAACATCTTGATTGAACATGGACTGCTAAAATAATTGTGTTTTATCCACAAACTGAAGAAGTTATGTTAGACCTGTGTTTCTCAGACTTGTTCATGCTGCTGCCCCATTTTCTCCCAAGCCACAATGCGCCCCCCCCCCCCATTCTACTACTCATTTAATAACCTGTTAAACTAGGATATCCATTACACAACTAAAAACTTTAGCTAACAAACCAGTTTATTTAACAATATGAAGGAGCACATTTATAACTCACCTACTGCATTATTTTCTCAACTTTTAATGTGATGGATGACTTTCATCTACGGACACAAATTTCTCAATATCAAGTTGAAAAGTGCTAAAGAAGGGAGGTAATACTGCCTCCATCTGCTGCATTGTTTTCCTTCAATGACTCCCCTACTGCCATTGCCCCCCTACTAAATTTTTCTTTCATCCCCACCTCCCACCCCCAGCAAGGGTGCTTTCTAACACCCATAAGGGAAACACTGTGTTAGATGGAAAAAAAAACTTGTACAGTGCATACCTCTAGATATGGAAACAGTTCCGAATTTTTTTAAAAATGAAGGAAAATTTCTGATGTTGACAAAGCATTCCCATATAGTCAGAGAAGAGCTTATCCAAAGTCAGTCACATACTTTGTCCTTTTCAACTCCAGAAAGTCAGTCCACAGATGGATTCACTTTTCATGTTTTCACAATAGAACAAGAGATAACTGTTGCTATATTTATTACCTGATCCACAGCTCCACTCCTCAAACACACATCCAGGCCAACGGACAAAGTCATTTCCTGCGGTTTTGCTAGTTTTGGCTGACAGGACACAGAGTCTGGCACCATGAAGCCACTGAGCAGATCGGCATAAGAATGATGTTTCTTTCAAGCATAGCCTTCTACACTCTACGCTAGTGTTTACTCCCATAACTTCCTTTCCTGCCGAGGCTAATATTGCATATCCAGGCTTACGAATCCAGGTCACATTTCTTTTGCTGCATGGATCTGGAACATTTTACAAACAGCCAATGAAATTTTTTCATTTTTCTTCAAGTAACATCTTAGTCATTTCACATAATCACAATCAAATTAATTATTTTATTTTTCTCATCTCTTGAAAAAAATTTTTGACAACTATTAATTGCAAGCTAATCAATGCATTGCAATGTTAACATGTTTTCTTCTAATGGAATTGTATTTTTTAATCACATTAATTGAACATTGTTTATATCTAAGAGTTTTGGTTCTAATTTATATGATAAATTTCTTAACTATGTGAATATTTGTGCAGTTTAGCACATTTTTTTAACCACTTCACCTTATACAGAAGTCTAGCAGAAAGAAAGTTTGGGTTATAATGAGTTTATACAAGAGGATCCAGTTAATAGTCAGTATGAAATTATCTGCCTGGCTAACAGTGTATTGTATGTGAACATGAAAACACTTGACTGTCAGTGTACTGAAAGTGAACATAAAAACACTAGACTGTCAGTGTATTGAAGGTGAACATAAAAACACTTGACTGTCAGTGTACTGAATGTAAACATAAAACACCTGACTGTCAGTGTTCTATGCGTGAACATGAAAATGTTTGACTCTCAGTGATCTGTATGTGAACATGAAAACACTTTCCTGATTGTCAGTGTATTGTAACATGTTTATGTCTATCTTAAGTGCCATGCCGCATGATATGGATGATCATTTATCTCCACAATTCCCTGTCTTTTGCATTGATTATGAGATCTGACGGTGACTTTCTTCTTAGCCACACACTGACAGCACATCCAGTAACTTCTCTCTCTTTCTTCCTCTGCCTCTTCTTCCCTCAATTTTTCCACTTGCCACAGTGTGTTCTAATTTTCCTCTTCTCAGGAAATGTTCTATAAATCTCACTTGTCTGCCTCTGATCTTTGTTATAATTTGCTTTTTAACTACAACCTCTCTTAAGACTTCTTCATTGGTTTTCTTGGCTGTCCATGGTAACTTCAACATCCTTCTTATAAACCACATTTCCATGGCCTCCATTTCTCGCTGTACTCTCTTATTCATAGACCATGCTTCACACTCATAAAACAAAATTGGCTCGATGTAACATTTAAGTACTCGGAATCTTGTTTCCATTGACATGGATCTGTTGCAAAAGATATATGGAATGCTGACTTGGCCTGAGCACATCTGCTTTTTTACTTCATTGTGACATTTCCCATCAGTTGTTATAATCGTTCCTAAGTACTTGAATCTATCAACTCTGCCATCGATGGTAATGCTACATTTTGGTGGTATTCTTTCTTTGAGATGACCATCACTTCAGTCTTATTTTTGTTCAGGCTGAGATCTTTATTTTTACTTTCACAAACCATAATGTTCAGAAGAGCCTGTATTGTAAATATATTGCAATGTTTATGCACCTGTGTTAAAGAACATAAAGCAGACTATAAATTTTTCTGAGTTTGTAAAAGCCAATCTATTCATCCAGTGTTTATATGTTATGTATCTCAATGTAACTGTGAAGATGTTTTTATAGCTGATGATGCAGTGGTGACACTGAAACATGTGCATCAAGTCAGACCTACAGTAGGATAAAGTGGCTTTGAACTCCAAAAATGGAGCACCACTTTTCTAGCTTTATTTCTCTTATGTAGAAACATACAAATCCCATCTATTAATGACATAAATCATAAATGTTTGCTGAAGCACCTCATGGATATAGGATTAAGGTTTGGACAACTCTGGCTAATTTCATTAGCTCTACCACCCTGCAGCATGGTATTCACTCCCTTGCTTTGTTCTCATTCAAAAGTAATCCCACAGCCATACTCACTGTTTTCACAGATCCACTCAAAGTTGGAGACAGAGTTGTCCTTTATTAGAGTTTCAGAACTAGAGTCCTGCAAGTTGAAGCTGCACTGACTACTGGTTGAGTTGAAGTCAAATGAGTAGCATTCACTTGTTTCTTTTCTGAACATGCTGAGACATTTGCTCTTACAGGACTCTTCATCTCCAGTTTCTGTTGTTACAAGCTGGTTGTGACCTGCATCTTTCAACCATATCAGTTCCAAAGCCTGGCAGGAATCTTCATTGGAGTTACAAAATTAATGTTAGCATGTAACTGGCCAAGCATGAAAAAAAAGTCCACAGAAATAGTATTAATGACATTAAGAAAGTAAATCTGTGAAATAATTAGAATTGTAAACTACAGCTGTCAGCTTTATACAATTGTATGATGTATCTTGTTACAGACTGTGCAACATGAAACTTACCATTCCTCTCATATCACTGCCCTGCTATAGAAGTCTGTGTGGTTTTAGTTTCATTCTATTCAGGAAAATCTCTTTCATATATTCATTCCTTCCTTAATTTCCCATTGTTTTAAATATTTTAAAATAATTCTCAATTTCTAATTTTCTGTGTTTAGATTTTGATAGATGAACATGATTATCATTTTACTGGATCAGTATAAAAACTGTGATTATGGATTGTCTCTTTTCATTTTTTCAATATTTACCTTGCAGACAGACAGCAGCCATAATGTTATCTTCTTTCTTTATGGTCCTTGGTATCTATTTACAGCTTAATTTAATTATCTTTCTTTTCTTATGCCTGTTTGGTATGTTCAGATTTTTTTCTCTATGACTCCTTTCTTTTTCTGTTGATGTTTCTAGTGATTGCCAGGTACTCTAAAGTCTTTATTCTTATAATATGTTCAGAAACTTTTATTTTTACTTATGGTTTAAAGAATTTTAGTTCTTTTGCAATGTTTATATTTTTTTTTCATTTTTGTTTCAACTGAGAATTCAAGATATTGAATCTAAAAGATGTATGTGCTTGATATAATTTTCATCATATTTTTTATTATCTGAAAATGAATATATGAATAACTGAATCCACTAATTCTTTATTTTGATCAATGTTAGTGTTGTATCTCCTTGTGTTTGCTCATCCAAGGTGTGCTAAAGCTAGTGTTGTGATGAAGATCTTGTAACATGGGCTTCATACTGGTCAGAGGATGGTCTATGGTGGCTTCAAACATGAAGTTGGATAAAAAATGAAATGCATCTCAGCAAACTTCATTACCACAGTGAACACGGCAGTCCCTACTTCAGTCATTAGTTTGATGCAAGCTGTTTTCAAGAGTGAATGTATGTCAAGCTATTGATCAGCTATGATCTTCTAATCTTGATATCCAAGTCATGTAACTGACTGTATTATTTATTCTCATAACCTCAGTAACTGCATTTTGCTTTCACATTCATTGGGTAAAGTCTTTTATTCATAACACTGAACTTTATGTGATATCTTCCTCCTTCACTCACTGACAGCTGTGTCTGGAGTGAAATCTAGTGTGCCTCATGCCTGCAGAGAGAATATTTTCCCAAACATTGTGTCAGGTATCCATTTCTACAGCCTGGTTAACTGTAGGGCACCTGCAGACAACTGAAAACTTACAATCTTCTGGAGAAGAAATCAGATCACTATTGATGAGCCCACTCATATCACCACTGTGACTTTCCTCAAGCAGTAAAACAGTAAGTTTTAAAATGAATTTGCTTTTCTACGATTTACTGCTGTGCAAGCTATAGGCACAGAAAATAACTTAACAGAATAAATATTAATTTAAACATAAAAATCTGAGTGCATACCATTTGCTATTTGCCAGGTGCTTGTGCTTATTAATGGGTCGCAATAATCTCTTGGTGATGATGGGTTGTACTCTCCATCTTCATAGCAAATGCCATTGATCAGACAGGCAGATTGCTGGTCAAATAGAATTTTAAACTGTAAAAATATTCCATGAATAAAACATCAGCTTGAAATAATGAATGCAGCAAAACATTATGTACTAAAGTTGTAAAACTACACAAGAAATGCATTTACCTTCTGAGTACATGTTTTATCTTTAATGTTGCAGTCAAAGCATAGAGAATCATACACAAAGAGATATGTTGAAAGACTTGGAATTTTTCCATCATTGCTGATTTGGATCTCATAAGTTCCTGGTGCTGGAATGGGGCAAGATATCTCATTCATGGTCAGGAACGTGGCCTTCATCTTCATTAGATTTCCATTTTTGTTATAGGTGCCTGATGCATTTGTCTGGAAAAAAATAATCTGACTTTAAATTCAACAACTTAAGCAAAATCTCATTTCCATTATAATTAACAATCTATCTCTAATGTTTTCCTTCTTTCTTTTAGCAAAAAAAAAAAAAAAAAGATAAAATATAAAAATTATTTTACAGTTTAATTTACCAGTTTTGTTTCATTTAAGTGCTGTTTTTAATATTCATTGTACTCTGGCTTATATATGAAATTTGTCACAAGTGACAGCTTAGCATATAAAGTCATGAATTTATTTGTAGGACACATTCATATAATTTATTGTCTGAGTTGTCAAGACCTCCCCAAATCATACTAAATAAAATATTATATTTTAACTATTAAAAACACTTCTAAAATATGAAGTAATTGTTTTGTTGCAACAACTAAACATTACATATGAGATGTGTTTAACTTCACCTCATTCAGAAAGCATGCTTCAGTACCTACATTCAATCACTATTGACATTTGTAATATTTACCTACCTTAATCTCCCTCAGAAAACATGTCTGAGTACTTACATCCACTATATTATTGCTATTTTATTATTATTATTAAGTGCCATCTAGTGCAGTTCTTGATGTTTCAGATTAGTTCAGACGCTTTACTTTTTTCCAAGCCTCTTGGTTAGTCTACTTAAATATTTTTCTCTTGGACTTTCTTCCTTCCTTTTCCCCTTGAATTTTCCAGTCATTACTAGGTTCTCCAACTTCTGTCTTCTCACGAAATGTCAAAGAAATTTTGATTATCTTTTTCTTATCATTTTAACTAGTTTTCATTGTTCTGAAACTTCTTTGAGGACCTCTTTATTTTGTTTTTTTTTCTTTATGTCCAGGGTATTTGTTGCATCTTTCTCTAAAACTACATCTCTGTTGCATTCAGTTTCTTTATCATCTTTTTGCTGAGTGTCCAATTTTCACAACCATATGACAATGTTTCTTTTATATAGCACTGTAATACTCTTTTCTTCACATTTAGGGATATTTTCTTATTTCTTAGTATCTTCTTCATCCTACGGGAAGAAGCCTGTGTTTCCACCAGGTGTTCACCAAGTGGCAGATGGTGAAATGGGTTCTAAATATAGAGATCAACTGTGAATATCTGAATAAACACCAGAAGACTAAAACAGGTACCTGTGCAATGTGGGTCAATTTCTTTAAACAAGGGGTAAAAAAAAACTATATACAAACCAAGTGGAAGGCAAAAGGAAACAACCGCAGGACCATCATTCCCTTGTCAAATCATGCTACTGTTATATATAATATTCACCTTCATCTTTCTCGAAAACATGCCAGAGTTTCATATCTATGATGTTATTATTATATATAAAGTTCAGATCTCCTGTTTTGTTGTAATATATACTTATGTTTACCTTCATTTCCTTCAGAAAACATGACAAGGTGTCTACATTCACTGAATTGTTGTTATATATAATGACTTTATCACAGTTTTCATCATGTAGATCACAAAATACACTTCTGCTGATGTCAGACACACTGGGAGGCTCATCTGTCTTTACAAAGCAGTCACTGCCACCATAGTTATCTTGGCACACACAGATGCCTGAACAGAATTAAATCAAAACTAACGTTATGTTCTATGAATTTAAGATCTACTTATATAAAAAAACAACATACTGATTACATAATGTAGTCTGAAGAATCAGAACCAACAGATAAATCTATAGTCTGTACAAGGAATCATTTACCACCACCTTTATTAAAGCAAACAGATCACTATGGCTTGGTCATCATTAGATCAAACACTGTATATATAAGACACACATACACACAGCGGATGGATGGGACAAGATCACGGGGCAGGTCAAGGAAAAGATTAAGAGACATTGGACAATGTGCAAGAAGACCTGAGAGAATTTGGAGCAAACAAATGGTGAGAGGATGAGATGAATTAAAGACTTGAAGTGTTGAAGAGAGAGAAGATGAGAGAAGAACAAATGAATGCACAAATGAACAATCTTATTTTTGAAGGATGAAGAACTGAGCACACAGATTTGTCTGACATTCTGCCCTTCGTAATTCATATTTCATTCTTATTATACATTCATTTTACTCAATGTCAACCATTTGCATGTCCCTTGTGGAACTTTGCCTCCATAGCAGCTCTCCTATAGGCCTATCGGCTGTAAGCAAGATGGCCTGCTGCTGGTGCATCTATTCACAGATTGCCAATGATGTCTTGCAGCCATCTTTGCCTTGGTCTTCCTCTCTTTCTTTTTCCTATTATGTACCCTTCCAAGACTGTCTTCTCTAAATTCTCATGACCTTTTTGTGTCCACAATATTTAATTTTTTTCTGTTTGATCTTCTTTACTAGCCAACTTTCTTCAATATTAAAAACAAGTATAAAAATTGCATTAAAAAAATCTAAGAGTGTAAAATAAGACTACTAAATTCACACATTTATGATAGTTGGCTACATGATAGGCAACTAATACATGGTTTTTTTTTTTTAAAACCAACACATTTCTTGTTACATTACATTCTTTCACATTTATTAAGACAATTTCTAAACAAACTACAACCTATTGAACTTTGTTCTTTTAGATTACAACTTGGTGACTGGTGAATTAATGGTATGTGAAATAAGTAGATATTTAAGAACCATATAATTGCAGACAAGTAAATAATGAAGAAGTTGGAAGTTGCAACATGAAATATTGTTTATGGATTTTAAAAGGTAGACGAGGGAATTCCAGATTACACTACAAAGAATGCAAGGCTTTTCTTGTATGGATCAAGCCTGGGTTTAGGGACAAGCCAACTGCTGAAATGCTGGCCATGTTTTGGGTTAGATTGAAACAGCAGCCACAAGTAAGATGGAGCACTGTAACACAGAATTCTGTGAATAACTTTACACTTTATTTAAAATGATTCTATATTTGAGGGTAGAATTTTGAGTTGTTTGTGCTAATCTGTATTCTGTACTCAATGTTTGCCACAAATCAGATTTACTGCTCATTTTTTAGATGAATGAACCCTTTTTTGTGTTTGAGTTGAGAAGACATCTAAGATTGTGAAGCAGTGATCTCAGTGTGTTTGTATGTGTGATATGGAGTATGACTTTCTTGTGTCTTATGTGTGACATGTAGTATGATTTTCTCGTGCCTTAAGTGATAATGTGTTTAATTTTGGTTTGTGGTAAAACTTTCTGTGCTATCAAGTTTTGTTGGTTATGTACACAAGAATTCTGGGTTAAATACTGATTAATGATGAGGTTTAAAGTTTTATATTTGTGAATGTTTTCTATTTATGTAGTGTAGTTTTTGTCACATTCTGTCTTGTTGTAATGAAAATGGATTTTGTTCTGTTGGTGTTTATCAACATACTGTTATTATTACTCCATCTAATCAGGTTATTTCTATCATTCTCAAGAAGTGCTGCCTGTAGGTTACTGATGTCACAGTCACTTGTGTAAACTGTGCAAACATCAGCAAAAAAAAAAACCTGTATTAAGAGTGCTTTAAATGAAGTTATACATCATTAAACAAAAAAAAGGTAAATGTTGTGCCATTCTGAATACAACTTTTCACAAAATATTGCATTTCTGAAGTGAGGGCCAGACTAAAAGACAAGAAACACAAGCACAAACAGACCAGATCTTGCAACTCAAGTATGGTTTCTTGTAGCTAAAGCAGATTATACTGATCAAATATCAGGAATCAACCATGAGTGAAGCAGCACAGCAAAATGATACTTGACAATTTCTAAAATAAATGATATCCATCTGTTTTTAATGCTTTCTTAGAGGACAAGAGCAATTTATGATCTTTCACATAAAAACAACATAAGATATAAGTTATAAAATGGAAGATGGTCTGTTATAGAAAGTCATATTCCAGGCTTTAATATGGTAATTTTTCAATACCATTAAATTTTGTTCCCAAATATACATGTGTGTGTGTGTGTGGGGGGGGGGGGGAGGGGGTGGCTGGCGCTCGGATGTTAATCATTGAAATTAAATACAGCGTTAACTCATTAGTAAATCTTTAACCACCCAACAAAATTATGTAAAATTAATGTAACAGATAAAAAACAGATTTATGTTTCTGCTTGATATGACATTCAAATCTTATCCCTACTTAATTTTTCAAACTTTTCAACCTACACAATGGCAGGATGATAATAAAAGAAATCAGAACAGAAAAAACTCAACACACCAACATGTGAAGAGTAATTTGTACCAAACTTTACACCATGTATCTAAGAATTCTTTCCACAGATCTTGTTAACAGTGGCAGTATAGCAATATATCTTTTTTTTTTTAAAATGAAAGACAGCTAACATGCACAAACCTTCATGGCAAGTGCCTGCACCACCACAATCAGCTATACACAGTACATCACTGTAATTCCTGTAAGGTGAAGCAGAATTCCCCTCCCACAATGAAGTGTTTCGCTCCACTTGTGACTGGCACTGTTCTCTAACATTCTGCATTGATGCTTTGAGCCATGACAGATCATTTGTCATCTGAAAATTAATTTTTTAAAATCTAGTTACATGTTATTTAATTTCTGATAAAAATTCTTCTTAATAAAAGCTAACATACCATGTTAATAGTTGAAATAACAAAACCATTTCATATGTCAATAATTATTCAAGAGTAATTTTATTTTATATGATTTACAAAACACAACAGGTGGCTGGGAATACAGATTGTGAGAGTGTCTGTTTCATGTTAGTTAATTTCTGATGAAAATTATTTTTTAACTCTGCTCTTAAGACAATATGAAAATTTTCAAAGACAGAAAAATCTGAAAATGTGAGGATACTGATCTTTTTGTTGATGGAAATCTTTTCTGGATAAACTACTACCAGTTCTGGATAAAGAAATACCAGTTCTGGATAAACTACCACCAGCTCTAAATAAACTATCAACTATTCAGGATAAATCCTTAAAACAGGAAAATTTGGCAAACTACCATGCGAGCCCTATGTGATGTTTAATGGCACTGGAAGGATGTAAGATACAAGATTCTGGATAAACACTACTGTCTGTTATTGAAAATCACTTGTTTTAGATAAACTATCTCCTGTTCTGGATAAATTATCAACTGTTCTAGATAAACACTAATGCCTGTTATAGAATTAATGTAATCTAGTAAAGACACAATGAAGAATTAGACAAATATTTTGGCCAAACACAATAAGAAATAACATCTTGTTGGCAGAAATGCAGATGAAGCCACTGACAACAATTACTGAGGAAAGACATTGGCAATGGTTGGGACATGCGCTTTGAATGACTGACAACTCACTACCAAAAATAGCACTAAGATGGACACCACAGGGGAACAGAAGTAAGGGTAGACCAAAAGAGACATGGAGATGGAGAAGAACAGAGAGAATGTTGAGTAATAGAGGGCTCACCTGGGCAAGAGCAGAAAAAAAAGGCAAAGGACCGGCATTTGTGGAAAACCCTTGCAGAACTCCTATGTGCCCTAGGCACTTAAGGTTCAGAGAGAGAGAGAGAGAGAGAGAGAGAGTAAAGACACAACTTGCTGTTTATAAACTTTTGGATAAACTATTATCTGTTCATCTTTAAAGATCCTTCCATCCAGGCCCTGGGTAGGGGGGAGGGAAAGGGGAGAGTTCAGCTAGTGTACTGCTCTGGGGACCAGAGGTTTATCCCCATTTTAAGAGTGTTCCAAAAGGGCTTCATGGAGCCCATAGCAGGTGAATACAGGTAAGTAAAGGGAGTTTTGAACTGGCTTATAACATTTGTCTTGGAAGCTTTGTTTCTATTGCTCTTTCACTTGGAACTTTTCTCATTCATTGTATTATTATACCTTCATTTGTTTGAAATGCAGAATTTTAAATGTTTCTGGATGTATTATTTTTCTTTTCAAATTCAACTGTTACAATACTTGTTTTATTTATTTCCATCAATGAAACATCCTCTATCAATTCTCATTTTTATTCTAACATTCATGTACCTGTGCTAGAGAAGACTATTTAGTATTTATGATCCTCGACAATACTGCCCAGTTTATGTGGAGGCAAGGATTTTTTATGAAGCTGTTGAAAGTTCATGTGTCCCTCCAAAGTGTGTTAAATTCAAAATAAAACTGCAGCAATACAAGCTAAGAATGGTACTGTGAAACTACCATTTCTAATAGTTTAGTTACTACTGCCATGTGCTTGTTTTTGAATGAAAAACTTACATATAAATCCAGAGTACAAGATTCAATGATACTCCCCCAGTTTATTCCAGGAACATTTTTACATTTTTGGACCAAAGGATATTGTGATACAGCTGGTAACAGATTATATTCACAGTTTCCACGTGAAATGCTGTAAGAGCTGCCAGTAGTAGATGGCTTGGTTATGTCAATGACCTGGAAAATTCAAAATAAAATAAGAGAACTGAGCACTGAATATTTTATATGACATTTATATGGCATGTATAATTAAACATACATTTCACAATTTTTCATGGGCTGTCTGGGTCTGAGATATGTCCTTTCATACAGGAGATTACTCTTTTCAGTGTCTTGTACAATGATGTTTTCTACATTATACATTCCAAATTATTATTTATCATATCTTGTGCACATAAAAATGATCAGTAATCACTGGATCATATGCTTTACAACATTAAAAAACAATTAATTTTTGTACAGTCTTGTGATGAATGTATATGAGTCAAATGCCAGAGTATGATCTCTGAAGTTTTGTTTGATATGAACAATCCAAATGTAAGAATAAAAAACTTCAAACATTATGAACATACAAATAAAATAACATTTGTACTTTCTAACATTATATTTATAAACCTCACTTGAAAAAAAACAAGATGGCCTTCTGTATTTTCATACTGTATAAATGTCATCAAACAACTACGCGAGCCCTATGTGAAATTTAACGGCACGGGAAGGATGAATGAATGCAAATGCTAATTTGTCTTTATTTCCTTTCATAAGTCCAGCCTCAAAGCCTTTTTTGGTCTATCCCTCCAACTTGCTCTATCAATCTACAAACCTTCTTCTCATATATATATATATATATATATATATATATATGATACCATTCTATCTATGTCATTTTTTTTTCTCATTAAGACCTAGTTTTCATTTCTAATTTCTCACTAAAACCTTGTCTAGTTTTTGTGTGCTACTTTCTTCTTAAACCAGTACAAACATTATCGCAGTTGTTGTTATGCAAGTCTTACCTGAGGGACAAATGTAGAGTTATGTTCAAATGTTGGAAATTGCGCATACTCATAAGGCAGCTTCAAACATTTGAGTGGAAACAAGGCTTCAGCTTCAAGTCTTGCTGTTACATCAGTTGCATCTGTGGACAGTTATTTTTAAAAAAAAAGGACTTAAAAATGACATTCAGTTTATGTATACAGAACAACACAATCGTAATAGGTTGTTGGAGTTCAAAACTGTAAGAATAAAGCACATACAAATTCTCATACATCACTAACAAGATCATTTACCTACAGGAAATAGTAAAACTGTAAGAATAAAGCACATACAAATTCTCATACATCACTAACAAGATCATTTACCTACAGGAAATAGTAAAACAAAATGAACTAAATCTTCTTCCTAGACCTAGACAACAATGGCAAGAAACCTAAACGATGATATACACTCTCTTGGAATAAGCAGATGGAACAAAAAGATCAAGAACAGAGAGAAACAGAAATGTGTCTAGTCTGCAGTAGTGAGCTTCAGTGGATCTGAAAGTTGCTGGATTCAGTAGCAGCTCAAAGAAAAAGAAAAACGTTCTTCTTCTCCTGTTTTTCTTCCTCATATGTTATGTTACAGATAACAGTAACATGAAGTAGTGTTGTCATGGCTAAGTTCTTGTTTTTCTCCATGTAGTTTTTTTTAGCTCAATCCCTCTGATCTTGTCAGGTGACATAGAACTACATGAAATGGACACTCTTACAATCTGTTCCAGAATTTTGGTCCCACTTTTATATGGCCACTTTTTTTTTTAGTTGTAAAGTGAAATAAAATTACTCTTAAATAATTACTGATATGTGAAAGGCTTAGTTATTTCAACAATTAACATGACATGTTAGCTTTGACTAAAAGTTTTGCTCTAAAAAAAAACAGAATTAAAAACATATACTCTTTCTTATTCATTATACAGTGTGGCTCTTACCACATATTGAATAAAATATTTAATGCAGCATATTGTGAGTTCTTATCTGTTGTCAGCCCATAAAATTCTTTTTTTTTTTAAAATTACCTCCAAATTTAGTGGAATTTTAATTAGGCTTGAAATGGCAAGCTCAAAACACAAAATGTTTAGGAAGCTAACTGTGGCCAAAACAAAGAACAATGAAACATACTGTTATCAGAGTAAGAACATGCAACTAGATCAATGTTCAGAAAGCTAACTGTGGCCATAACAAAGAACAATGAAACATACTGTTATCAGAGTAAGAACATGCAAAACAGATCAATGTTCAGAAAGCTAACTGTGGTCATAAAGAAGAGCAATGAAACATACTGTTATCAGAGTAAGAACATGCAACCAGATCCATTCCATCTCCACACTGTTCTGATGTTCCTTCATCGCAATTGCAGGACAAAGGCTGTTTCTCATGCAAATCCTCACTTGTGGGTCCATCATCACATGATCCTGTATAGTGGGTGTCTGATGCATTAGCCCTGTGCAAAAATATTATATTTTGTTGGAAAGATATCATCACAGATTATTGTCAATCAGCACAGATTAATTTTGTTGGAAAAATGATCACCACAGATTATACGAGAGTTAATTGATAAATTCACGGCCTAAGGTACAAATACTTCAAACACACAGTTGATATTAGGTTCATTTGTAGATCAGGTTAATGTAAGATTAAACACCAAGTTTCAAGAAATTAACTGCAACCAATTTTTTTACAGGCTACTGAAGTGGTAAGGGGCAGCAGAAATTGAGAAAATGGATAAAATTTCTCATCGAGCAGTCATTCGCTACCTCTGCATCAAGGGCTTATCATTGAAGAAGATCCATGAGGATATGATAGAGACTCTAGGGGAGAGTGCTCCTTCTTACAGCACAGTGAAGAAATGGACAGCTCAATTCAAACATGGAAGGAAGAGTCTAGAAGATGATCCCCATCCAGGAAGACCTAGAGCAGTAACCACCAATGAAACCACCAGCAGAATCCATAACATGATAATGGAGGATCAACAACTAACTGAGCAGTACATTGCTACTGAGTTGGGCATCTCCCAGGATTAGCGGGTTGCTCAGTTCACACTTGGGACAATGTTGGGGAGGGACAAGACCCCCAACTTAACTGCAACTCCAAATCTATGGCCTACGTACCACCGTACTGGGTGGCCAGGCATAAACTATCTAACTATACAACCCAGGGTTTCCCTCCCAGGACAACACTACATGCCAGTTTTGTAACCTATATGCATCTAATACATTACATAACATACACTACATTATTACAGAAGTCAGCTGGTCAAATATTTCTATATTTATTAACACTTCTACACATAACAAGGATGCCACGTGGACACGTAGACACAAGACAACAGCGTGTATCATAAAGATTGCATTGCAACATGATATATATATTTACTATAATGTATTAAAAACATGATGTGTATCATCAGTGTAACATAATTAAACATGACATGGATCATCACTGTAATACACTAATCTCTATGGATAACTAAGATATATAGGTGCCAGATGCTGGCCCGGGCTCCCCTGTCCCCATAAGCAATTTCACACATGTTCATCCAGCGATGCCTTCGCACTTATTGACCTCACTTACTGCAGCTCTTAGACAAACATGTAACACAATAATTGGTGTATAAGTATACAACTATACACTAAGCACTGCAGTAAAGCTGTGATACCAGAATGTATAAAATCGGAAAAAAGTAGGAGCAGCTTTATTACTTAACAATTACAAAGTTTGTAATCGTTAAGTAATAAAGCTGCTCCTACTTTTTTCCGATTTTATACATTCTTATACAAACATGTATCCTTCCGGAAATCACGATGCACTACTACACTTTTGCAAATTCGGCACTGCTGCCACGCCCATCACCACATATATAATCCTGATCTCCCAGTGTGCTAAATGCACTTGAATAATTACTTCACAATTCTGGTGTGCTACTGGTGTGCTAAATGCACTGGAATAATTACTTCACAATTCTGGTGTGCTAATTGCACTGGAATAATTGCAGCTGCTGCTGATCTCCAGATATGGTTGCAACATATATATTATCCATTATCCATACAAATGAGGCATGATGGACCTTTGTATGTGCCCATCCAAATCTGATGACAATCCCTGAATCAGCTAGACTCTCCAATAGTACGATAAGGACATACTCCATGCCACATGATGATTTTCACAACACATATGTATGAGGCAGGCAGGCCAAGTACTAAAATGCACTCAGTTGCCATTGTTTCTGTGTTTTTTCTGCTTCCCTTGTGTAAAAGCTTTTCCTATATACCAGGTGTTCACATTTGCCATGTGGCGAGATGCACGCTGACAGACTTGCTCTATTTCTGACCACGCGGCACATCCACAGTAGATTATCTTCAAAAGGACAGAATGGTCACCGGGGCCTATTACACTAATCTTGTGAAGCAACTGCGGGTCAAACTGAAAGAAAGGTGTCAAGGGAAATTGACGAGAGGAGTCATCTTTCAGCAAGACAATGCTCCAGTTCACAAGTCAGCGGTGATAATGGCTGCCACACATGAATGCAGCTTCCAGCTTCTTGAACATCCTCACTCCCCAGATTTGGCCCCTTCAGACTATTACCTGTTTACCAAACTCAAAAAGGAACTCAGTGGTTGCAAATTTGCTTCAGATGATGATGTCATTCATGCTTTAGACCACTTTCTACTGGCACAAGATGCTGACTTTTACAAAGAAGGGATCCATATGCTCCAGGATCGCCAGACTAAGTGAATAAACTTGCAAGGGGACTATGTTGAGAAATAACCCAAAAAAGTTGTCCACAAATAATCTGTTGTACCTTAGGCTGCACACTTATCAAACACCCATCATATTTTGTTGGAAAGTTAATCAGGCTCTCATCATAGAGAAAGTTACTGATGTAACTAAGTTATGACTAGGGATTTCTGCAATATTATCAATGTTAGTATTCTTGTTTCTCATAATCAGTATATTTATCTATGATATACTGTGGTTCTTTCATCTTAGAAGATGGTACCAAAGCACATAGATACGAGTTCTTTTATGGAAGCTGATAAACATCATTTTGCTGATTAGCTTCTTTCATTTGGTGATACTACAAACATTTGATTTGTTGTATGTTTGATCTTGGTAAGTGACATAAATCTTCAGATGTCTTCTGCATGTCTACATAACTTGTCTTAGCCAACAAGACCTATTGCACAGCACACAATTTATCATACATGAGATTTATAAAGTAAAGTCTATTTTAGTTTATAACACTATACATGTCTGTCAGTAGATATTATCATACAGCAGAGGTCTGAGACCAGTAGGGCGAAAATAATCAAGGATCAAGTTAGCAAACTGGATATGTGAATTTAATATAACTAAATTAAGGATCAAAAGTAAAATAAATAAGACAAACTTTTAAAAAAACTGAAGTGCCCCTATAATCATAGCACATACCTCCAGCTCTGACTGTATGCTTGTGGCTGATTAGATGCGTCCTGGCTTACTGTGCCATTGGGGTATGTTAAATCATTTGTCATATTTTCATTATAGACACCACACAGACCTGGGAAGTAGATATTAAGATTAGTCCATGTGATCTACTCTCTCAGTAAACTATACCACATAATTATAATGAATACTGAGGCACTGTGAAGTACAGCCAATAGCTGTGAAGCTTGTGGGTTGGAGATCTGCCTCTGACATGTTTCAGTCAACCCAGCTGTAAAAATGATTCATTCATTCCTTTGCATGTCCCTTGCGGAACTTTGCCTCCCAAACAGCACTCCTGTAGGCCTCTCGGTTGTGAGCAAGATGGCCTGCTGCTGCTGCATCCATTTCCAGATCATCAACGATGTCTTGCAGCCATCTTCGTTTCGGTCTTCCTCTTTTTCTTTTTCCCATTATGTATCCTTCCAATACGGTCTTCTCTAAATTATCATGACGTTTAATGTGGCCAAAATATTTATTTTCCTATTTGACTTTCCATGATTGCTGCTTGGGTTTCTTGGTATGTTTCCAGAAGGTAGTTTACCATTGCTTTCCTTCCGGGTAAAAATGATTACATGACAATTTTCTGTTGGGAAGGCTTATTTTAGCTCCTTGCAGGGTGAGGAACACAAGAGGACATGATACACATGGTTTTCAGCACATAAAAGGAAAACAGGACAAAATTTAAAAATCAGTCCTCTTATAAGGGACAAAGCCTGAGTCAACAAGAGTCAAGTCACAAAAAATGTAAATATTATTAAAGTTCTGCCAACAACCTTGTACCATCTTCCAAGGGAAGGCTGACCACACTAGCCCTCCAATTTGTTCCTTGTTTTCACAGTCCACCAAGCCAACCTAAATCCAGGCTATTTTTTTTTAATGTCATCTACTTATCTGTATCACTGTCATCTGCTTGCTCTTGTTTTCCTTCAAGTTTTCTCCTTAAGGATGATTTTAATTATGGCATTAAGTTTCTTGATAAGCTGGCAATATATATATATATATATATATATATATATATATAATATAATATAATATAATATAATATAAATGAAACTGTTGTAGAGAGCAAAACAACAATGCAAATCCTCAGATCATCAGAGAAGTACCCCTCCCCCTTCAGGCAAGCATCTCAGCTCTTTAAACTTCTGATGCTTTCAGAGGTCTGTGAGTTATTGGTGTATAGCTGCTTCATAATGCTGAAGATACTGGTTGAATTTTCATGCTTGTAACATGTCAATGTTCCTAGCTGTTTGTCCAGTGGATTTGATAAACTTTCTTATATTACTGTGACAAAGTCCTTGACCACGATTCACATTTGTTGCCTTTGCTTGTCCAGTGCATCACGCTTGACAGTCTTTTATGACACATCCTGAGGAAAGCAGAAACATGAGCCACTCTTGCCACCCACTGAGATGGTACAAGATGTTATATTCCATTATACTGTCTTGATCACTGTTACTGTATAGGATCATCGCAAATTTATAACAGTCTTGAGAGGTCAGTGTTCCATTGTTCTTGACATTTGTGCCATATCCAGCATGAGCCTTTTCTACTGTTTCTGAGAGCCTTTTCAGTGCACATATTCTTGCCTGTCCTTTTATATCCAACTGTTTACACTTATACCCTGATGTCACCATGGATCCTCCTGCCCCCACCTCCACAGCAATCATCCTAAATTATTATGCATGCCTTACTTGTTTGACCAGATCATTGTATTTCACACTTTTGAGTATGTGTTGTTCTTCTATTCTGGACTCACACAGGACTGGAAGTTTGCATAAAATTGAGTCCTGTTTCAAGGGGAAGTACACTACAATGTCTGGTCACATTCCTGTTTCCTTAATGAATGCAGGATATTCTCTTCAACCTGGTAAGTTACCTGCAACCTCCCAGTCACTTACTCCATCTTGCAGTGAGGGCAAGGGAATATTCAGAGCTTTGATGCTGGATAATTTTCCGACACCTATGAAGTACTTGGGAAAGATTTTGATTTCTTTCTTGGTGGTTTGCTGATAATGAAACTAAGATGCAGAGACGCCATGTTCCATATATCATTCCATATTAGATCATTGCAAAGCCTATTCTCAGGTTGTCCATTGGCCTTGAAAAACTTGTACTGTTTCCTGAACCCGCTTTCCACCCTCCATACTTCTTATTTCATTGATGACCATGTTTCTTTACTGTTTGCTGGAACCCTTTGACCACCAATTGATATCGCCATGACCAAACCCCCTTCTGTTGGTTTGTGTACACCCTACCATTTCCTTCAGTTCAAGCATCTCCTTCACTGTAGCCACTTCTTTGTGTACTCACCATTTTCTTCCAGTCTTTAGTGTTGGCTGGACCTTGCATACAACCGTGTCAGTGGACTCTGACAGCATCATTGTAAGTCTTGCTTTTCCAGCCTTGAACTCCTCTACCATGGACTTGAGTGGTGGGCACAGCTTGCTCTTCTTGCAATACAATGTCAGCCCCACTGGCAAGCCTAGCCACTTCCTAGTGTGCTTTTTTATTTTCATCTCAACACTCTCGACTGTGCTGGTACTTATCTCATACATGAAGAGTGGCCACAGAGTTTAGGTATCAGCATGAACTGGAGGCATCACACCTTGAACATCCCCAGGATTTTGGTTTTATCTATGATTTCCAGTCCACTTTCAGCTATTTCAAAGATCTGCTTGATTGCCACTGAGTCCTTCATTGAAACATCCTATCTTCTTCCTAGACTTTTCGCTGGTTCTTCCTCAACTGTTGGAATTTGTTGGTTAGCTACTGTAAACTCTACTTTTGCTACTCTTCCCTTCCTGAGTGATAAGCTCCTAGATTTCTTTGACTTTAGACTCATGCGACACCAGATGACAAGCTCATCCAGTCTTGCAATTATCCATTGTGCATCCATCTCACTTGTTAATACTGTTGTGTCATCCATGAATGCTTTCATTTGTGGCATATAGCACCTGTCTTCCAGGTGAGGACCTTCTTCTGTGCCTTCCGCTACTTTAAGGATTACTTGCATGGCCAGTACAAACAGAACTGGAGATAGTGTACAACTCATTGCAATTCCCTTAATATAATATAATGAGAATAGCACAATGAAACCAGTGATGCATAGAATAGTCAAACTTTCTGTACATTCACCATAAGCAACAGAAATCCTTGTAGTCATTTTCACATTGTACACACACCATAACAAAGTACCTCTGGTTTGTTGTGAGCCCAGTTATCTACATGTAAACAAACATTTTATTCACACACAAATAAGTAAACCAACATTATATTCACACACAAACTGGTAAAACCAACATTATATTCACACACAAATAAGCAAATCAGCATTATATTCACACATACATAAGTAAATAAATATTATATTTACAAACAAATAACTAAACCAACACAAATAAGTGAATCAACATTAAATTCACACACATATAAGTGAAATAAAATTATATTCACACAAAATAGTAAACCATCATTATTATTACACTTAAGTAAACCAACAGCATTTGCGCACACAAATAAGTAAACTAATATTATATCCAAACACAAATAAGTAAATCAACAATTTATTCACACATTATATTCACAAACCAACATTATGTTCATATATTTCTGAACTTACCTTTTGTATTATTCATATCTGATGGGGAAGGTTTCAGCCACATATTGATATAATTATAACTCTTGATGGCACTTCTTTCAACAAGAAGGGTAGTTCCAGATGGAAATACAATCTGTGAAACATTTTATCAGTTTCACTATATTATTTTGTTCATGGGTCACACTGTAAACTCCTAAATTTGGACTCCTGCAATCCTTATTACCGATTTCTTTGAAACGGGTCCTAAAAACTCATTTAAAATTCAAAGATAATTTAGTTATTTGTTCAGTTTTCTTTATCATTAACATCTTTATATTTATTCACTTAATTTCAGTCTCATTAATACTTATTTTTAAAAAAATTTTTGTCTCACACCCTCCTGCAGCAAGTTCTTGCAATGTTCTGTTTTGTACAATTATCCTTGCTTTTGTTTTACGTGTAACCTATTACCTCAAACATTTCTTCTACTGTTGATAAAGTTCCATGTATTTACAGACAATTTTCAGTTATTTGGACTACAAATAGATGGAAACACAGAAACAGTTTAAAAAATCACATAGCATTTCATTTAATTTACAAAGTAGATTAAAAACAAAGTGCAGTGAAAATATCTCACTTGGTATTTTCTGCCTTCAAAGAGACTGAAAATTCTAAAGCCAGGTGTCAGAACTCCCTTCCTGTACATCTTGACAACCATCGGGTAGAATGTGCTCGCGCCTTCATTATTGGGTCCACATTTGTCAATGATTATGACATCATCTCTTACACGAGCCGTAACAGCACAGTTACATGATGCACGACCAGCACATCTGCGGAAGAAGGCCCTGACCTGAAAAGTTCCAGAAAGATATTTCATTCCTTCACTCCCATCATAGCATAAAGTTTGTTTGTGGTACTAGAATCATTTGGTTGTATTTTCAAATTTTAGCAATAAACTGATATCTTCTTCTTCTGCATCCGAGGTTACTGGTCACTTCAGATCCTGATCCCTGTCAACATGGCAAAGCCCGCAGACCTCTCCAGATCCTGATAGGAGCCCCAAAGCTTTTGCCCCAAGCTTGTGTCCTCTGGCCGTGTCTCATGCCTCAGGTCTGTTTGGTTTGGGCACTCTTGTAGGATATGTTCTTGAGTCTGCACTCCACTGCCACATGGACACTCGTCTGTGTGAGACATTTTGAGTTGATGCGGGTGACTCAGTAGTCTGATATCAAAAGCTGCAATTTTATTTTGGAACATGAGAAATAGCTGAACATCCTGCTCCCTGCCAGTCTGGCAACTATACCAACCTCTTCTGCTCTCCGAGTATAAATCTCTAAGAGGAAACTGATACAGTACCTGAATAAAGATCTCTTTCAAATTTCTTTATCCTTAAAACTTTAGGTAATTATTGAATAATGTGAAAATAAAAGTTAGTGGTTCAAACATTGAATAATATAGTTTCTTCTTTGATTCTGCATCCACATTTGGTGTAATATTAAATAGCATCATGATGAAGCAGACCAGCACTGTTTTGGTTAAGGAATAGAAAAGCACTGTTTTGGTTAAGGAATAGAAAAGCATTGTTTTGGTTAAGGAATAGAAAAGCATTGTTTTGGTTAAGGAATAGAAAAGCAGTGTTTTGGTTAACCCAGCACTTTATTAACCTTGGTGTATCAGCATATTATTACAAATGAAAGAGTTGAAAGAATAATTATTGCTTTAATATCATGGGGGAAGTGTCCTAGGTTCAGTCGGGGCTTTTGATGACAGCATGCTATATCATCACAGTCTGGTCAGCAGAGCAGAGTGTGAAGTATTTACCTCAGTGGAGAACTTTCTTATATTTTCTCTGGAGGATTATGAAAGCAATTACAAACTGAAACATTTCAAAACAAGAATGGTAATAATAAGTAATCATCATAATTATTACAATTATCATCATCACTAAGAAAACAGCTTGCTTTACCTCTTGGCCTAAGACCTTGTTTAAGTATAAAGTAAACTCTCCTTCATAGAAGTTGTGAATCAACCTGAAGCAGAGAACACAGAAGATATTATAAATGAACCTTACTCAGATTGTTTGATAACTGAAGAAAATGACACTGAAAAAATGTCATATTTGATATTATATTAAACAGTTATATTGTCGTGCTCGTGTGTAACTTTTGAATTTCAGGTTTATGGAAGACAATGCACTGACAATATACAATCTTATCTTATATCTTATATCCTTCCCGTGCCGTTAAACGTCACATAGGGCTTGCAAAGTAGTTCGCCAATTTTTCCTGTCTTTGGCGAGTCTTTCAACCTCATCAAAGGATTTTATGCCTGTTAATTTGGCCTCTCTTAATAATGTCCTCTTCAGAGTTTCACGCGGTCTGCCTCTTTTTCTTCAGCCTGTTGTGTTCCACTTGATAGCTTGTTTTGGGATTCTCTGATCATTTCTTCTCATCAAGTGACCAACATATGTCCATCTCCTTTTCCTGATCCCCCTTGAGACTGGCTGTTGTTCAGTCATCTGTCTTATCTCTGCATTGTTCTTGAATTCATTCCACTTGATGCCGAGTATTTTCCTTAGGCATTTGTTTTCAAAAGAGTCTAATTTCTTGTCTATTTCTTTAGTTGTTTTCCAGCTTCCGCATGCATAAATGAGGGTGGATATTACATTTGAATTGAATAGTCTTAACTTGGTTTTTGTGCTTATAACTTTTGGTTATATACTTATATAACTTAGTATAATATACAATCTACTGACATCAAATTCATAATTAATCCTAGAACTTGTTTATTTCAATTTTAATCATAGGACATTTTTTTCTGAATTTTAATACGTAGCATTAATCAATAATTAATTAATATCATAACTTTTATCCTACCATTGTACTTTAATTTTTATCCTAGTACTGTATCTCAGTTTTTATCCTGACATTGTATCTTAATTTGATCATAGTACTGTATCTTAGTTTTATCTTAGCATTGTTTTTTTTTTAGCTTTTATTATAGCTTTGCTCATTAATTTTTTAAAAAGTTTTGCATTTATACTTACCTTCCACTAAACAGTGTAATATGAGGGTCATTGACAGATGAGCACAAGGCATCAGTGTCTTTATCCACAATAGTAAGCTGGAAGTACAACATAAGAAAACTATGATGTAAAGAAATTTCCACTTAATCACATAAAAGGTTTATGAAAGCTGATAATGGAGTCTGTGTTTGGGATTATATTTCTTACCTCAAGGATTTACAAATTATTACTTTCTATATTACCATTTTCTTCTTCATTTTTTAGAGTGCTTGCCACCAATGTGAAACCTACAGTGATAACAAGGATCATCACCTGTAAACTCTGATATATCCTGAATTTTTCAGGGTGCTACGCAGCAGTTGTTTCTCTCCTCTATTGGCAAAGTGGGACCTCTGCTTTCACAAAAAAAGTGTTTATAAAAGCTTTCATTATACAGAAAAATGCATAGAAAAAAAGTATACCTCAGTTTGGATAGTTTCAGTCTTGACTGTAGCACCAGCAACAATAAATTTGGTTGATATGGTCTGTACAAGGACATGGTCTCCATCGTAAATCTTATCAGTCACTGCCTTTATTCTGACAGAATAACTGGACTGCCAGTCTTCATCGGTAAATAACACACTGCAAGCTGGGACTTCTGTCTTGTTATTCATGACAACAATTGTTGCTTGGGGAATTTTTACACCTGAAAATAGTTGATTCTTTCATTACATATGGTCATTGTCATAAACTTAAAGTACATTAAATAGTAACACAGTCTTTCTTAATCAACAATGAGAAACTCATGACAAAGTTCATATTATGCCATAAATCATGTAGTATTATGTCAACAGGAGTTGACATACTTCTCCTCCTCTTTTCTATTATCCATGATATTTCTGATCAGATCATTGCCTTATTTTCTCCAGATGGTTTATCTGTTCTGACATGTTCCTCTCAGACTCCCTTTCTTCTTTGTTTGTCTTGACTTGACTTTTGTGCTACTGCTTTTTAGTCATTCGTTCACTCATTTGCATGTCCCTTCTGGAACTTTGCCTCCCTAGCAGCACTCCTGTAGGCCTCTCGGTTGTGAGCAAGATGGCCTGCTGCTATTGCATCCATTCGCAGATCATCAACGATGTCTTGCAGCCATCTTCAGCTTCGTCTTCCTCTCTTTCTTTGTCTCATTATGTACCCTTCCAAGACGGTCTTCTCTAGATTATCATGACGCTTAATGTGTCCAAAATATTTTAATTTTCTTTCTTTCATTCTCTTTACTAGTCAGACTTCTTCAACATTAAGTTCTTGTAGTATGGATATATTTGTTCTTTTTTTGTGTCCATGATATCTGAAGAACTCTTCTGTAGCATTTACATTCAAAGGCATTTATATGTTTCTCAGCTGTTTTGTTAAGTGTCAAGATCTCACAGGTATATGTTGCGATGGGAAAGATGCATGCCCTTAAAAATCTTTTTTTTGTATTTCTGTCTGTTTCTCTCCGTATATTCTTTAATTGTTTTACTTTCTGAAGAGTGATAGATGTCTTCCTTATAATTTCCCTCATTGTATCTCCATTATTAGTTAGTAGTGATCCAAGATATTCAAAACTCTCCACTTCTTCCAATTTTTCCTTATTTATACATATTTCAGCTGCCTTATTTGTTTTGTCAGTTGTCATCAATTTAGTTTTCTTTGCATTAAGATAGAGGTTTTGCTTTTCGCTGTTCTTACAGACTGACATAATTAGTTTTTCCATTCCTTTCTGTGTTGTGGACAGTAATACTGTGTCATCAGCATATATAATCTCTATTATTTCATAATCTCCAATTGTTATTGCATCGTAATATTCTTTGTCTACATCTTCTCTAACATTCCTCATTATATTTTCAGTGTACAAAGTTAAATAAGTAAGGTGACTTTTTAAGTCATTCTTCACTATTGATCTGCAGATTATATAACTTTCTACTTTCATTAATGCGTCTTTGAAACATATCAGATCTCAGGTTTTTTTCTTTTTTTTAAAATGTTATCTTCAGACATTTATCTGTCAAGTTTTTCTCTTTCATTTTGCTCATAATTCAGAATAGAACTATCTATGTATTTCACTTTGCTTATAATGCAGAATAAAGCTATCTAGTTAACTTCACGTAGAGATGTTATAGAGCAATGGTTTCCAAACTAAAGTCCACTGATCCTTAGGGATCCAAAGATCACACAGGGATCCACTGAGCAAGTCTAGACTATGTATAATATCAATATGTGTGAATATTTTTTAATCAACACCAAGAGGCAAGAGAGTGCAAGGGTGCAGTAGAATATTATCATTGGTTTTATGGATCCATCATCATCATCATCAGGTGCCATGCCGACTGGTGTTGGCTATTATGCTTCTCAAGAGTGCACAATTCTTCATGCAGGCTATCAGCTCAGTTGGTGATCTCCTCTCACACCATCCCATCAGATTGTCCAGTATTATTTCTCTTGGTCTTCCTCTTGATCTTCTTCCTTCTATTTTTCCTGTTGTTATAATATTTTCTATGCCCCCTCTTCTCACTGCATGTTCTATGAAAGTACATTGTCTGTCTCTTATCTTTTTGACAAGATTTTTTTGTCTCTCCAGCTCTTCTCATACATTCTTCATTAGTTATTTTTGCTGTCCAGGGGATTCGCAACATTCTTCTAATAAACTACATTTCTGCTGCTTCCAGTGATTTTTGTGCAGACCTGCCTATTGTCCATGATTCACTTCCATATAACAAGATAGGTTCAATATAGCATTTTAGGACTCGTTTTCTAACATTCATTGATAAGGATGTGTTAGCTAATATGTTTCTCTTTCTCTGAAATGCAGTCTTTGCTTGGCCTATTCTGTTCCTAATTTCTGTTCTGCATTCTGCATTTCCCATCTGAAGTTATTACTGCTCCAAGGTATTTGAATTTCTGCACCTGCTTTAGAATAGTTCTGTTTAATTTTATACTGCATGTTGGTGGATTCTGTTTCTTAGATATAACCATAATCTCTGTCTTTTTGATGTTCAAAGTAAGGCCTTTCTGTTCACTTTCTTTGGCGACTTTATCCAAGACATTTTGCAGGTCTTGTTGGTTCTCAGCTATCAGTACTGTGTCGTCAGTATACCGAAGGTTGTTAATATTGTATCCTACAATCTTTATGCCTGGTTCTGTGATGATAGTTCTTAGAATATTCTCGCTGTATAGAGAAAAAAGGTCTGGAGACAGTACACATCCATGTCGCACCCCTTGTTTTATATGTTGATATTTTCCAGTTCTATTTTCAACTCGAATTGCTGCTTCTTGCTGGCAGTATAGATGTTCTACAATCCTCAGGTCTTTGCAGTCTATATTGATGTCTTCAAGCATTTTAATAATTTCATTGTTTCACCTTGTCGAATGCCTTGGTGTAATCAATGAAACAGAAGTAGAGATCTTTATGTACTTCTAAAGCTCTTTCTGTTAGTGTTCGTAAAGCATATATATGGCATTGTGTGTAGGGATCTGCAACTTTCACAAAAAATTTAGGAATCACTGCTGTAGAAAACTTACTTTTACAATTTACAACTAACATATACCACTCCTATTCTAGCCCACTTCATGGATACCTCTCCACTCACCATTAGGGCAAGTACTGCCAGTTCCTAGCTCCTTTGTAGAGAAGCTTATTTGTATACTGCATACACCTGTGGTTCCAACTTTTCCACGACAAAGAACACGGGGTGGAGCTGTGGCTGTCACAGTCACTGCATCACCTAAACTACCCTCAGTAATAGTCAGGTTCTTAACATTCTCAATCTGAAAAGAAAATAGTTCTTAGGTAAAACAGGCAATAGTCTTCACTATAGTGGGCAACAACAGGGATTTGTGATCAAAAAGTTTGTACATTGTCTTTTTCATGGCTAGATGGTTTCCCACCCTACTGGAGTCTGAAATTATGCTCAAAGTTAGTTTCTCTTTTCCTTTCTCTCATATCTAAACTGTTTGTTAATTTTCAAGGCTAATCCTACTGATTCTGGTTCAATGCTTAGGTAAAATCAGTTTCATAAACAGCACAAGTATACTTCACTTCAGTGTCACTATGTTAACCATGATGCATTTGATGGTACATGAACAGCAACAGTGAGAGTTACACACCTTGAGTTCTACTGTGTAACGTTCAGACACAGTGAGAGGGCCACGAGAATTGTCACAATTTCCTGTCTCACACACACTGACAGCACATCGAAGCTGAAAACAAAATCTCTTGTGTTAATATACATAATTATTTATAAATTTATATAATATTGTTAAAAGCAAACTAATATCTGTGTTATCACATGTTTTATTATTATATATGTGGAAAAACATAAAATACAGATATCATTCATTCCTTTGCATGTCTCTTGCGGAACTTTGCCTCCCAAACAGCACTCCTGTAGGCCTCTCGGTTGTGAGCAAGATGGCCTGCTGCTGCTGCATCCATTTCCAGATCGTCAACGATGTCCTACAGCCATCTTCGTTTCGGTCCTCCTCTTTTTCTTTTTCCCATTATGTATCCTTCCAATACGGTCCTCTCTAAATTATCATGACGTTCAATGTGTCCAAAATATTTCAGTTTTCTCTCTTTAATCCTCTTTACTAGCCAGCCTTCTTCAATATTAAGCTCCTGTAGCATAGATATACCTGTTCTTCTTTGCGTCCACGATATTTGGAGAACTCTTCTGTAGCATTTACATTCAAAGGCATTTATGTGTTTCTCATCAAACTCTCTGTTATGGAGATGGTGAAACAACAGCACAACTCCTCCAATCATCAAATAAGTACCCCCCTCCCCCCACCCCAGTAAGTGCTTTAGCCCTTTAAACTTCTGACTCTAAGAGGGTGGACCCCTCTGGGTCATGACTCCCAGAGGTCTGTGTGTTGTTGGTTTATAATTGCTTCACAAAGCTGAAGATCCTACTTATAAAAAATTAATTAATTAAAAAATTATAATAATTAATTATTTAATTAATTTAGATTACTTTAAGGTAGGAAACTCAGGCCAAGAAGCATATATAAGATCTTGCAACATCAACTTGGACTGTTGCTACTATGGCTGATTATTTAAATATTGGTACAATTCAATACGACAGAAGAATGTTGTTTCCCATGAACAGCTGGTAATTTTTTCCTTCAAACCTGTCTCAGAAAAACTTCAAGCACAACATTACAGCAAAATAACCTAAGCCAATTTTGAAAATTCAAAAATTTCTGATTTGCTTTTTGTTAAGTTTAAAGGAAAACTACATGTGACAATTCATGACATATTCTTCTCTTCCTCAAAAGAGTTTCTAAGACAATAAATAATAAATTCTTCAATTTGTGATCATCACCAAGTCAATGCTACCAAATTCAAACAATAAACATTAACAAACAGCAACATGTAGACAAGACGCTTAAGAATATTAAACACAAAATCAAGCATTTCATTGTGACAAAAGCTGAATAAAATGAAGTGGGTATTTTGTGATGGAAAAGTTCACTCAAGGTATGCCATCATCCCTTTAATCAGACAGAATATTAAAGCAGGAAAATACATTTTTTAAAAAAATATTCCTTTTTTGGTATTATTAATAAGCAGAAGAAAAACTGGAATGTTTATTCAGAGCATCTATGTAATCTTCTTACCTCTTACATTCTTCCCATGCTGTTAAATGTCACATAGGGCTTATATGGTAGTTCACCAAGTTGTCCTGTTTTCAGCGAGCTTTTCAACTTCATCAAGGGATTTTGTGCCTACTAATTTAGCCTCTCTTAACAATGTCCTCTTTAGAGATTCATGTGGTCGACCTCATTTTCTTCTGCCTGTTGTGTTCCACTTGATAGTTTTTTCTGGGATTCTCTGACTGTTTCTTCTCATTATGTGACCGATATATGCCCATCTCCTTTTTCTAATCGCCCATGAGACAGGTTGTTGTTTGCTCATCTACCTTACCTCTGTAATATTTTGTAATATTATCTATGTAATATTACAAGCATATTATTTTTTCATTTACCGTAACTAAAAAATAACTGAGACACCATTATGTTGACCTACTGGAATCAGCATAAACAAATAAGTTCACCAATCAGTGACATTTACAGAGGTTATCATTATCCCATCGCAACATATGCCTGTGAGACCTGGACACTTAACAAAACAGCTGAGAAGCACATAAATGCCTTTGAATGTAAATGCTATAGAAGAGTTCTCCAAATATCGTGGACACAAAAACGAACAAATATATCTATACTGCAAGAGCTTAATATTGATGAAGGCTGGCTAGTAAAGAGGATTAAAGAGAGAAAACTTAAATATTTTGGCCACATTAAACGTCATGATAATTTAGAGAAGACCATATTGGAGGGATACATAATGGGAAAAAGAAAGAGAGGAAGACCGAAACGAAGATGGCTGCAAGACATCGTTGATGATCTGGAAATGGATGCAGCAGCAGCAGGCCATCTTGCTCACAACCGAGAGGCCTACAGGAGTGCTGTTTGGGAGGCAAAGTTCCGCAAGGGACATGCAAAGGAATGAATGAATGAATGAATCATTAGCAGCTAAAGACAATAAACATTAACAAACAGCAACATGTGGACATGATTTTCTCACAGATGTTAACATAAACAGACATTATTCAATTACACTTACAGATGTTCCATACTGAAGACTGCTGAAGTTTTTTGGCAACACTGATGAGCTCTCCTGCAAGCTTCCATAAATCCACTCCTCATTCACAGCCCATAGAACATGATATTCAAGTGATCTGCCTTCACTTTTTAGTTCAAGGAATTCACATGTGAATTCATCATCTCCTGGACCTTTGAAAGTTGCTCTCACAGATGCTTTGGTAACTTTGTATACTGTTTTTGTGTCCGTTTCTGGAAAAATTTAAAACAGACTATTTTACAACCATAGACTTCTCTCTTTTAATAAATCTGATTATTAAAAACACAAATACATTTCACATGTGAGTGGGCCACAAGAAACAGTTAACAAAACTGAAACAGTTAATATTATGTACAAAATTTTCAGAAAAACAGTAAACAAAGAACCATAAAAATAAATAATGAAAGCATAACCTTTAACAAATACAATCAATAATAAATAAAGAGTAAGAAATACAAGAAATAAATTTCACAAATTTTGAATCTACATGTGAAAAATAAATTTAAAAAATACTTTGCTCCATTAGTCTTCTCAGTCACTTGTGACTGTCTGTCTATCTGCTGACCTGCTGGCTGGCAATGGCTACCATGCTTTTCCACAATTCCCTGCTCCGAACACTGATTGTAAGATATGCTGGTGTTCTTTGTCTGTTCCATCTAGTTAGACCATCCAGCATTTTCTCTCTGTCTACCTCGATCTCGTTTGTTTTCTGTCTTTCTCATTGTCACAATGTGATCTAGCTTGCCTCACTATAGAACATGTCCTAGGAATTTGGATTGCCTTTTTCTGACTTTTATCATTGTTTGTCTCACCTCTCCAGCCTCTCTCAGAATCTCCCTGTCTATGGTATTCACAGCACTCTTCTAAGGACCCAAATGTCAGTGGTTTCCAGCTGGTGTATTTATTAGTGACTCACCATGCCTCACATTTGTAAAATAAAATTGGCTCGATGTAGCATTGGAGTACTCTTTTCCTCACTCCTAATAATAGATTTTATATAAATAGAAAACTACGAGGCTTTGGTACGGTAAAGTAAGAGGAGTCCGTGTTCGAATCCCAGGTAATTCTCTTGTGATTTTTCTTTCTCTCACGTCTCACTAAAGTGCTTTGTCTACAATTTTTTTCAAGGTTTAATCCTACAAAACTGTGTTCTTTTACTTTATCCTAATAACAGAATGCTTTTCATTTTCTGAAACATTGTTTTTTGGCTATGAGCCTTTATAAAATAAGACCTGTCTTTGATGCATTTTTGCCTGATGTTTCTTCCTTTGTGCATTTCTTTCTTCTGTCTGATGCAAGAGTTTTTCCTTCAATCATCCCAAGGTGATGACCCTGGATATATTATACATATGTGACAATCATCAGCAGTCCTCCCACAGTTGCATTTATATCCAGTATCTTCATAACATACTTTGCACAAATCTTTGTGTGTCATATATGCTGAATTATGAAGTAGAATTTTCAAATGCTTCATGATGAGAAAATTCATTTTGCAGAGTATTCTATTTGGAACATGAAAAAACATTTAGCATTCTAACAAAGTTGTAGTTACAACAACAACAATGCATGGTTACATCAGCAGGACAGAATACTGGGGGAAAAATAGACTATGTTTAGTACAAGTAGTTACACAAGATTTCAAGAAAAATGGAAGGAGATGAAGTAAGATGAGATGATATAAGCTGAGTGTCCAATTCCTGAAAAAGCAATACCTAGACTCACACACCATTAGTGTGTCAGGTGTTTTTATATAAATAAAAATTTTTTTTAAATTTTGTCCTGAGGTAGAAAACTACTCTGATGATATGAGAACTTATGTGGCTGTTTCACTCTGTGTTATACAAAGTTTTACCATATTGATTTAAGTTTCTAATTTGTTTCCATTTTATGAATTAGAAATAAATGCATTGTGAAACAGAGCATCACATGCATAAATGAGAAAATGTGATTTTGCTTTTGTTACAGTTATTAAATTATGCAAGGATATTAAGTGAAGCAAATATGGTTCCACTTCCTGAAGGAAGTTCAAAAGATCATGGAGAAAATTTTGAAACATGAAGATAACAATGAAGAAAACTTCAAGATAACAGCATCAACACTGGTCCAGAGATATTGAAAAATGCAAGAAATAAAACAGCAGTTGGTGTGATCGCAATTTTTTTCCAGCCAAATATCATAAAAAAAGACATACCATTAAGACAGTGAAAGGTTTCCTGTCTCCAGCCAAGGGCAGTGAGAGTCTCTGTATTGTTTTTCAGAGCTGCCAGCATACATTCACCCTTCTCCACAAAAAAATTAATGCCATCACAAGAAGAATTGGCAAGGCACAGTGACC
This sequence comes from Achatina immaculata, assembly GCA_009760885.1. NCBI lineage: Eukaryota > Metazoa > Mollusca > Gastropoda > Stylommatophora > Achatinidae > Lissachatina > Lissachatina immaculata. The sequence continues at coordinate 33,736,902 of CM019717.1, forward strand.
TGCAGGTTGATACCATCCAGACTTGGTAGTGCATGGTAACCATTATTCCAGACACAGAATTCTCCTTGGTAACCCAAGATATTTTTTTGCCTCTGCAGCGATCTATCAGAAATACATAAGCAATAGTGTTGTTCAGCCCAAAGATGAAGCAATTGTGGTTCTACTCTACAATGGGATAATTTGTTATGTAACTGAAATGTGACAACCAAGGTTTGGTGGTGAAATGTGATAACTAAAGATTAAAAACACATGTAATATAAAAGCTTAAAATGTGATGCCCACAGCAAATGTAAGAGAAAGGACCAAAATTGTAAAAAGTAGAGAGAAAACTCAGTATACAATGAAGTGAAGCATTTCATCAACACAGTGCATTTATATACAAAATAAAGAAGCAGGGTAATATTGTTGCTACATTTGTTATAGTAAGTTGAAGATTGCAACAGTAGGAACAAGTATTACTTTATAACAAATAATGTTCTGTTATGAGTGTGGCCATATCACAATGTAAAGTTCATTTCTTCTATTTTTATTTTTAAATTACTTTCCACAACTGTATTGCTGTGACACCACATCTGTTTGTTCATATATTAATATAAAATGAGATATAAAATGTTGTGTTAGTTGTTTTGTAAAACTATAATATGTTTTTAATGTTTCTAAACAAATATGTTCAAATTTATATTAAAACTTCAGTTAAAAACAAAAAATAACACATCAGATTAATAAAGAGACATACCTCCTTTGCACACCCATTCTGAATGAGAAAAAGCATTCACAGTAAGTAGGTAATCATAGGCTAAACTGCTTGAATACTTTGACAAGTGGCACTCCTTTGTGTCTGTATTGTAGTCAGAAGATCGGCAGGGCAGAGTAATATTTTTCAGACACAAGTTTTTACAAGCTTCTGGATCACTGACATCCAGGACAATCACGCTATTAAGCAAGGTGAGTGACATGTTTGCAAGAATGGTAGTATCTTGGACCACAGAACCTGCACAAGCATCTGTAAATAAACAAGACAAAGAAAAGATATTTATTGAAGTACAAGTGGTGAAGTGACATCACCATCATCAGCAGATGTCTCAAGTGCCAAGCTAAAGGAAATGTTCAATGTTTTTACATCAGATGTTAGATTTTTTATCACATCATTATATCCATTATCTACTCTCTTTTTTTGTCTGCCTTCTCAACTGTTCTTATTCATTAACTTTGGACATTCCACATCAACCATCTTTGCTGTCAAAGGTACTCCTGACACTCTTTAAAAAAAAAAAAACCACATCTCCATTGCTGCCAGTGATCCTCATCCAAGTCTGTTTATTATCCACGATTCATTTTCATGGATCAAGGCAGTTTTAATAACATTTTAGTATTTTGGTTTTCTTTTTATATTCACTGGCACAGATGAATTATGCAGAAAGATACTGAAGAATGTATTTTGTAGCTGGGCTTTTTTTTTTTCTGCATTCCTACTTCACCCGAGAAAATATCTTGCCCATGATGACTTGTCTCCTTTAAACTGTGCTCATCAATTCCAATAGAAGGTTGAAATCTGTGCATCATGGAAATCAAGCAGTTACAATTTATGCCAGAAGACAGGCAGAAAGAACTATGTTACCATCTGATTCAGAGTCTCTCTCTAAGTCTGGATTTTTCCATCAGTGTTTACTCACCTAGTTAGGTGACGGATTTGACAGCCATAATTAAAATCATTTACTGACATAAAGCAGCAGAAAGAAAAAAGTAGTTTATTAAAAATAATAAAATTTGTTTGGCCTGGCTGGTTTAAAATACTGAGCATCATTAGAAAAAAAAAAACACTGCAAATGAAAGTGTTGCAAGAACTATAAAATAAATAATAAAATTTAATAAATTACAACTGGCGTGTCCAACTAAAGTGGCCTCAAGAGCCACAACTGAATGTGGAAATCATGTGGCAAACTGCATCTAAATCAACCTGTTTTTGCCAACTTACACAAAAATGAGAGAAAGTACAAGGTCTGACAATTAAGTAATGAGACTAATTACATAAAAAAATTAAATAAACAATAGTTGAAGATATAACCTGTATTTTATTCAAAGTAAGCCACAGCGAGTGGCACGATCTAACAAACACTGGAACGACTTCTGCAGTTCTTCTGTTGGTATGGCCCCCTTAAACTTGATGTTACAGCCCTTTGAATGTCATCAGTATTGTCAAAGAAGCGTCCTTTTAATGGGAACTTTAATTTTGGGAATAGAAAATAATCACATGGAGACAAATCTGGGGAATAGGGTGGATGGTTGAGAACACACACTTGTTTTTGGGCCAAAAATTCCAGTACAACTATTGCCTGGTGAGCCAATGTATTATCATGAAGAAGGAAAAAACTGCTAGGTGTTGAATACTCAGGTCAGACTTGAAGAAACCTTTTCGATAGGTGTTTCAAAATACTAAATAAACTTTGGCAGTGACAGTTTGTTCCCCTGGAATAAATTCTTTGTGAATAACTCCTTTGCTGTCATAGAAGCACGCTAACATTGTCTTCACTTTCGACTTTTGAAGATGAATTTTTTTGCCTTTTGGTGATGACTTCCACTGAGCACTTTGGTGTTTAGTTGTGGGATTATAGAGGAAAATCCATGTTTTATCCTCTGCAACAATCAAATTAAGAAATGTTTATTTCTGCAACATGTTTTGACGATGTCTTTTTGTGTGCACATCGTGCTGATGTTTTTTGGTCATCAGACAACGAATGTGGTAGAAACTGACAGGCAACTATTTTCTTGCCCAAATATTCCACTAAAATTTTATGAATGGTCTCTTGGTTAACACCAAATTCATCTGCCATCATCCTCACAGTCAAACAATGATATTTTTATATCCATTCTCTGACTTTGCAATGAGTTCCTCATTATGAACAGAAATTGGGTGTCATGTCTAGTTGCATTTGTAATCGTTTCCACACCATTTTTGAATCTTGAATACCACCTGAATATCTGTGCACCAGATAAACAATTATCCCCATAAACTTGTCGCATCAATTCAACTGTCTCAATGGCACTTTTCCAAGTTTGAAACAGAATTTAATGTTAGCTTTTTGCTCCATGCTGATTACATAACAATGCACCTCTGACTAGGTCAACAAAAAGGCGGCTTGTTTGTCATCTACTTATCAGGCAGTAATGAAAGGTTGCCAGATCATAGATGAAGGTTGGCTCTTTCGATTCCATGCTTTGCTTCATAGATGGCATTTTTGTCTTGGCCATAATAAAATCAGTCTCTTTACTTAATTGTCAGACCCTGTATGAAGTAAAGGTAAATTTGTTGTCATGCCAACTGGCATTGGTGATCCTGCTTTTCCACAATTCCCTGCTCCAAGTGCTGATTATAAGATGTGCTGGTACTCCCTGTCCATGCCATCCTGTTAGTCCATCCAGAATTTTCTCTCTTTGTCTACCTCGATCTCTTTTGTCTTCTATCTTCCCATTTTCATGGTATATTCTAGCCTGCCTTACTGTAGAAATGTCCTATGAGTTTAGATTGTCTTTTTCTGTACTGTTTGTCTCATCTCTCCAGCCTCTTTCAGAGCCTCCTTGTTTTATTTCTTTGCTGAGGAAAAGGTGAAGACATGTATCACAAAATTCTGCACTTTTTCATTTGTTAACTGCCAAGCTTATAGGTCTTGAGGTTTTTCTCACATAGACTTTTCATGTTACTTTAGACTCTTTATTGCAAGCACTGAATCTTCATAAGTTCAAATTGAATTGTTTTACCACATAGTAGTTTGGTAGATACTCATTAATGTGCAAGACAGTGTAAATAACTTTGTAACGTGTCTATAAATTAACGCATATCTTTCAGATATTTCTCTATAAATCTCTATCCCTTTCTCTTCCTCCCCTTCCCAAGTTATCCAGTGATTTTTAAGGTCTCTAATTTTGTCTTATGACACATTCAAACAATTTTATGTTTTCCTCATTAATTTAGCTCATTTCTGCTGCACATTATCCCAAAATTATGTAAATTTAAACATCCTAGTGAAATAAACATCTTAGAATTTTTAAGGGCATGCATCTTTCCCATGGCAACATATACCTGTGAGACCTGGACACTTAACACAACAACTGAGAAACACATTAATGCCTTTGAATGTAAATACTACAGAAGAGTTCTTAAAATATCATGGACACAAAAAAGAACAAATATATCCATACTTAATATTGAAGAAGGATGGCTAGTAAAGAGGATTAAACAACGTAAACTTAAATATTTTGGACACATTAAATGTCATGATAATTTAGAGAAGACTGTCTTGGAAGGGTACATACTGGGAAAAAAGAGGAAGACTAAGGCAAAGATCACTGCAAGACATCATTGATAATCTGGAAATAGATGCATCAGCAGCAGGAGTTTACAACTGAGAGACCTACAGAAGAGCTGTTAGGGAGGCAAAGTTCTGCAAGGGACATGAAAATGAGTGAGTTACTGACTGACTGCATGAAATAAAAGAGCCACATGTCCATGTTTAAAAAAAAACACACAAAGATCCTGATTACTATGTCACTATTAACTCATTTAAAAATCACAGTTCACATATCACATGTTGAAATATTTTTAGTTTTATAAATGTTAAATTTAAAATCTTGCATATCATTTCTCACATTCCAAGCTTATGAATATGAAAATATACCATTTTTCACAGACCACTCCTCTGGGTTGTTGCTCGAGTTGCAAAATTGTGTAAAGTTATCTGGATTTTCCTCCAAGTCGTCAAAGCATGTGCCACTGATGTAGCATGTGTCAACCTTAAACAACATAAGATTATTTTATTTTTTCCACCGTTAAATCACATTATTTGCACAAGTTCATTTCTTATTTTCTATTTTTAAACCACAAACTTTCAAAGTTCTGATTATATAGATAACGAATGCTTTCAGTCAAGATGTTTTCATATATTTCTTTTTGCTTTATTTGATTTACATACTACAAATGTAATGCATTTTTTTATGTTTGATTTTAACTCAGATCTAATCCCATTTACGGAACAATATTCCCAGAAATGTCTGTTAATAGTCTTCATATGCTGACATTTTTGCTACCAGTATTTTCTGCTGAGTCTCACTCTGAGATATCTTTCTCTAATTCTAGAGCAATTACCCACAACACAATGTACTAGCCACTCTTACGGTTAAGTTGACTAGAGTATGATACAAGCAGGTCTTAGACCCATTCCCATTACATGATTAGTAGTTTCTGTACTGCTCTCAATGCAGTTAAAATGTTAAATTTAATATTATTCTTCTTCATCATTCACTCAGATATCAACACCAATCTCTCTTACTAATATGGCAGTTAATCTCTAGTTTTCTACACCATCCTTTGCCCGAGTGGGTTGTGTTGCTGTAATCTCTGGAAGATATTTTGTGTTAAATGTGTCTTTCCACAGGGCATAAGAATCTGTTAAACCAATTTTCAGTTTATGTCATAAATGGTGTTTCAGTCTGCTGTGGTTTGTTCTCAGCTGGTAGATTATTGAGTGCTCATTCCCTGATAATTTATAGGATATGTCATCTCTGTTTTTGCAAGTATCCATTCTTCTTTATATGATTATGCACATTTTTTATCACCTACTTACTTTTCTTGAACAATTGCCAACTTCTGTGCAATCAAAACATGCTGGGTTGAAGGTTAGAAATATAAGTGGATTACTGATTAAGTTTTCTCTGTTGTAGACACTGATGAGGAAGTTTCCGGCAAATGGAAGTTTGCACTGTAGTTCACTGTCACTAATGTAGGTGGTGGACAGTGAGCCTGATGCCGGCCCTGTAACCCTATAACCTGCGCTGTTTACCTGCAGGTAGAGATGAGCAAGAATTCTTTACTGCCAGAAATAGAAAGTTTGAATATGTACTGTGCATCTCTTTGGATCCCATAATGCTCCAGTAGCAAAAGGAAAAAAAAAGAAGAAAACTGAACAAGTGTGCAACTAACAACTGTTACAAATATATTTCTTATCAATATCTGTGCAACTAACAACTGGTACAAATATATTTCTTATCAATATATGTGCAACTAACAACTAAAAAAAAAAAAGGTAAAGGTAATCCTGTCGTGCCTTAGAGGCACATAGGGATATGATGTTAGTGCCCATATTTTCCTTGACCTGTCAGCACACTAGAGAGTGATATGGTCAGTATCGATACAAACATATTTCTTATCAATATCTGTGCAACTAACAACTGATACAAACATATTTCTTATCATCTTTCAGTGACATCTTCTCAGGGAAGGTTTGATGGATCACAGCTAATCTGCTTCTTGGTTTTATAGCGTACCTGGTCATTTTGTGTTATGTCATACTGCGTTCTGTCTCTAGACTAGTCTAGACCTTTTCTCTTGATACAGTGAAATAATAATGAGAGAAATCAAGAAAATAGGTGAAGTAAAGATTGGAGTAAAGAAAATGGACACCAGATTTGCACATGACACAGTACTGATAGCAGGGAGTATGAAAAGCTTACAAAAATTCCTGAACAAAGTCATAGAAAAAAAGCACAAAAGAGGGGTTAAACACTAATAAAACAGAAGTAATGGTGATATTCAAGAAAACAAAAAATACCAAAATGTAGAATTATCACTCAGGAAAAAATATTAAGACAGATCAATAGATACAAATACTTTGGCATATTGGGGATACGGTGTTAGGCCCATATTTCCATGACCTTCAGTGCATGAAAGTGTGATGTACAAAATTTAGGTACAGTCATAACATCCACAATACAAAAAGGAATGAAAAAACTAATTATGTCAGTCCGTAAGAATAGTGAAGAGCAAAACCTCTATCTTAATGCGAAGAAAACTAAACTGATGACAACTGACAAAACAAATAAGGCAGCTGAAATATGTATCAATGAGGAAAAATTGGAAGAGATGGAAAGTTTTGAATATCTTGGATCATTACTAACTAATAATGGAGATACAATGAGGGAAATTAAAAGGAGGACATCTATCGTTCTTCAGAAAGTAAAACAATTAAAGATGTGGAGAGGAACAGACAGAACTACAAAAATAAGATTTTTAAGGGCATGCATTTTTTCCATTGTAAAATATACCTGTGAGACCTGGACACTTAACAAAACAGCTGAGAAACACATAAATGCCTTTGAATGTAAATGCTACAGAAGAGTTCTCCAAATATCGTGGACACAAAAAAGAACAAATATTTCCATACTACAAGAACTTAACATTGAAGAGGGCTGGCTAGTAAAGAGGATTAAAGAGAGAAAACTAAAATATTCTGGACACATTAAACATCATGATAATCTAGAGAAGACCGTATTGGAAGGATACATAATGGGAAAAAGAAAGAGAGGAAGACCAAAACAAAGATGGCTGCAAGACATCGTTGACGATCTGGAAATGGATGCAGCAGTGGCAGGCCATCTTGCTCACAACCAAGAGGCCTACAGGAGTGCTGTTTGGGAGGCAAAGTTCCGCAAGGGACATGCAAATGAATGAATGAATGAGTGCTGTACATAAGAAAAAGACAAATCAAAGCTTCTTGGACACATCAGCAGACATGAAGGTCCTGAAAAATTGGTCATGACTGGAAAGATAAATGGCAAAAGACAGAGAGGGTGGTGAAGACAGAAATACCCTGATGGCCTGTCTATGTAGTTTGTCAGGATAACAGCAATCAACTTAACTGGAGACATGGAGGATTGAGCGAGATAGAGAGAGATGACTGTCTATGTCTACTGACATGGCACTATCTGATGTGACCCTGACCCGGACATATTTTTCTCTAAGCCTCCCACCCATCTGTGTAGTTGTTACCCCCCACCCCACCATACCCCACCTCCCATTTTTTTTCCATTTATTTTTTACGTTAAACAAAGTTTTCTTACATTATCTAATTCTTATGATTTTTCATTATTTATCTTTTCAATTTCAGTTATCCTGAAATCTGTTTGGCTGCCATGAAATTTATTCTGTTATTTCACATACATTATTCTGTTATTTCACATGTATTATTCTGTTATTTCACATGTATTATTCTGTTATTTCATGTGTTATTATGTTATTTCTCATGTATAATTTTTTGAAGGGCCTAAGTTTCTCTTGCAGTTTCTTGCCTTCACCTCTCCTTCTGTATTAAAGAGCCATGTGGATTACACATAACATCTCAGAACTCTAATCTCTAATACTGTGTTATTTACGCTTCAAATACACACATGACTCACTCACCACAATTGTTTGGTACAGGCAAACTGTTGAACTGATAAAAGTACTTCCAAAGACAATAACAGTGTCACAATTATCAACCTGAGGATTACACAGATTTCTGTCCAGACGAGTAAGATCTGGTGCAATGTCTGCTCTGACAGAACAGTCTGTGCCAATGTAATCTCTGGTGCACTGACAAACACCTGAAAAATTAAACCATGACTTTTCAAAACTGATTACAAATTGATGCTAATATGGGGATAGATTTATCATTTACAATAAAAATCCTAAAAAATGAAAATCCATTTAAAAAAAAAAAAGTTTAGATCCTTCATGTGACTTGTAATTATGTGAATTGATAACTAAAATGGTGGTGCTGAACAGAGGCAGAATAAGGTGCATGATTCTCTATGAAATGGAGGCTGTATTACTCAAACAGCTTTTTAATGAATTAGGAATATTCGACAGTATCTAATTCTTCTTCAGCTTTCCGAGCTATTAAGGCTCATTACTGCAGATAAAGTTTGCTTCCATTCCTCTCTATTACTTATCTTCTCTCCAGTTAGTGACACCAGTTTCCTTTATATTCTCTTCAATGTTGTCTCTTCATCTCTGTCTTGGTCTACCCCTTGGTCTTGTTCCTTCATCTCTTGTACACACATAATTTTCATTTGTTCTCTTCCATTTTTTCTACATGGCCCAGCCAGCGTAATCTGTTCAGTTTCAAGATGTTTATAATTCGCTGGGATTTAAATAAGCTGTAAAGTTCAGTGTTCTTTCTAGCTCTCCATTCCCCACTGCTGGTATCCTTTATGGGGGCCAAATATTCTTCTTAGGATCCTGTTCTCAGTTGTTCATCTTTCCTTGTTATACTCCATGTTTCTGAGCCATACATGATGGCTGGTCTTATTATAGTTTTGTAGATTATTTTGGTGTTTTGGGACAGGATTTTGGATTTTAACAAGTGTTGCTAGGTGAAGTACATTTATTTTCCTATCTGTACTCTGCTTTTCATTTCCTTGCTTACTGTGTTGCTTCTGTTGAAGTTTGTGCCTAGATATTTGTGTTTCTGCTCTCCTAATGGTCGTATCTCCAACATTTATCTTATAGTTTAGCTCTTTTCTGAATTGTTCTTTAATTTCTTCTCTTTTCAAAGTATCTCTATTTATTATTGAGCTTTTATTTAATTTACTATAGAAATTTTTCTGCAGTCTGAGTTTTAGTTTGGCTCCTACCAGGTAATGGTCTGTGCTGCATTCGCCCCTCTGTGACATCTGACCTGAAGTATGTTTGTTATGTGCTTTGTATCAATTAAAGCATAAATTCTTATCTGAAGTATGTTTGTTGTGTACTTGGTATCAATTAAAGCATGATCTATCTGGTTGCAGGTTAGTTTATCAGGGGATGTCCATGTCTGTTTATGGATGTTCTTATTTTGAAAACATGTGCTGCTTATTCTCATTCCATAAGTTTCTGCCATATTTTTTAGTCTCCTTCCATTATCATTAGATGTTTCATGCACTTTCTTTTCCTGTGATATGTCTGTGTGATTCTTCTTTTCCTATCTTTGCACTGAAATCTCCTAGTATTATCAGTATATCATGTTTCAAGGCCTTCTCTATTACTCTTACTATCATTTTGTAAAATTATTCTTTGATTTCATCCTCTGTATCTTCTGTTGGTGCATGCAATTAATCATTGTTATATTTTTCTTTGTTCCCTTGATGCAGAGGCTGCTGACTCTTTCATTGGTGGCACTGAAGTCCATCACTAAGTCCCATACTTTTCTCTTGACAGCAAAACTTGTCCCAATTTCATGTCTTTCATTAGTAACACCTCCACACACTACTACCATTTCTCCCATGACTGTTGTATCTTCTCTAAGCTATCTGATTTCCTGTAATGCTGTAACGTCCATGTCATACCTATTTAGTTCATCTGCTAGTTCTTTAGCTGCCCTGTCTGTATAAGCTTCTTATATTCTATGTTCCAAATCTCATTACAGTTTTGAAATTACAAGGTCGTAATCCATCTTTATCCATCCAATTTTGAGACTTCTCTATCCGTTCCCCAACACTGATCTTTTTTACGGAGATGGGGTCATTGGCCTCATGCTCCAACCTCCTCCAACCTGGAGGACCAGGGTGCAAGTCTCATCTGACCCCTACCCCTGCAGACCTTTGGTGCATGGTTGGACCTGCCAGGAATAGAACCCCCGCTGGTACAGCTCTGGGCTGGTCGGGGTACACAAGCTGCCACACCACAACAAGGCACTTTCACCATGTCTGTTTAATGTTTAATTTGCCAATATATTTTTTAAAATTTCTTTTCTTCTATCAGAAGCAGATATTTCCAGCAAAAGCGATGTTAACAATGTAGAAGTTTAAAAACAAATTTCACCTAAATCATCGTTTTGAAATTTGTAAGAAATTTGTTGGACAAATACAAAATAGCAACCAATGAACTTCAAACATCCTGATTTACTAGAACACAAAGCTATTTCAGGAAAGTTTCATAAAGATTACTTGAAAATGCTGATTACCTTTTGTGCATGTGCCATGAGATGAGCAGTCATTGGGACACAGGACATTCCGGACAACTTGTGGTGGGCCTGAGCGACCATAGATCATGGTACATGTCTCAATCAGTACTTGCACATAATTTTTCGTATAGCCTACATCTCCTGTCAGCTGTTTAATTAAACAATCACAGGGCTGAATTTAGCAAAATCACTGTAACTGGATTTGCCAAAGTAATACAGGATAACTGGAGTAAACAGTATGTTCAGTGTTCACAGAATAATGTGTACAAAGATGCTGGCAGACTGAATGTTTTCAGACTGCAGCCTGGGATGGCAGTCGGAAGGGAGACTGCTTTCAAGTCTAGTGACATCCAAAAAACAAATATGCTAGCTAAACAGACAGTGAAAGTAAGATTTGCTGTAAATCTAAACAACTGCAAACTCCTTGCTCACAGAGGTCTGCTGATACTGCCATAAGACTAGCATAATATCTAGCAGTTAAATTTATTAGCTCTTCTTGAACTTATAAATTTTAATTATAAAATTATTAACTATTGTGCAACACGATATCTAATTTAAGAAAATAATACTATTTAACTGAATAAGGTAATATTTAATTCAACAAAATTTTCTTGAAATAAAATCTGTAAATAATATATGATCTCTTCTAATTAGTTCTCAGCTCTTTTTTTTTATAAGACAAAATGTCCCACAACCATACAAAATTTTTGAATAAGCACATAAGTTATGCTTTTAACAGGAAATGATGCTATATTTAGCTTATACTGTTTGAGTAATTTAGGAACTGAATGTGCGAAAACCAAAATAAGATTTGTAAAGAATCAGCTATTTTCATTTGTTACTTTTTTTTAACAGAGCTATCTAAGAGGCTGAAAAGTGGAATTTTATCTGGCTCCACCACACCAAAAAGGCCCCAGGGTCCATCCACCCACTAAAAATGGGTACCTGAGAAATCTGGGAAGGCAAATGCATGATCACCAACTGAGCTGATGGCCTGCATGAAGGATCGTGTACTCTGGAGAAGCATAATAGCCAACGCCAGTCGGCACGGCACCTGATGATGATGATGATGACTACATCACATGTTCACGTGCTGGTGGTCTTGGAAATATGGATCTAACACCATATCCCCAATATCCCTTACTGACATGAAAATGGGGGTTTTACCCTTTTTTATAAGATTCCAATGCTATTAAAAGAGTTAATTTTGTGCAAAATGAGAGTAAAATATATATACATTACATCAAATGCTGCATGACCTTACTTTTATGCCAGCTTTACAGTTCATCAACACTTGCTCATTAGAATTTGTACACTGGGTGTGGGCATCAGTATTGCTGAAAGCTCTCTGACATGCTTCATCAGCTGAAGCTTCTGTCCAGTTGGCTGGGTACTGTGTGCTCTGGTAAAAACAAACAAAACTCTGAACATGGAAAATAGATGAAAGTTATGCTGAAAAATGAGACACTCACATTTCTTGTACACCTTCAAAAAGTGGAACCAACAAAAATCATGGTTGTAACAAAAGCTCTCAAATGGCAAAAGTTACAAAAATACACCCACGCATGCATCTTGAGTGACTCAATGAACACGCTAAAGAAAATTTGAGCTGACTCCTTGAGGCAGTAATGGATCACATCCTTGCAGACGTCACAGATCTACTGAATGGCAATTCTTTTCCAACTGGCCAAGCAGGCATCAGTGGAAACGAAAGAGTAGATTAAATGGCTCACTCAGATATCATTGAGGAACTACAGCCAATAGACTAAGTCAACATCATCAATAATATAAGAGAAGCCAGTTGGACAAACTATTTCACTGATGGCTGTGAATCAGCACTGTGTTAAGAATGAAGTGTGTGGGGGGTGGGGGGGGGGGGGGGTCTGTGAAACTTGATATGACAAAATATGAATGACCAATCAAAACCTACAGAAAGATGGTAATCAATATAGGATAACTGTAATCAGTCACTGTATTCTGAAGATAAAATCAGAGTATCTATAAATGTGTCCTGAGTTCACAGATGATGGGCTTTCCTAACTAAGTGAAAGCAACTAGGATTCATAATCAAATTATTAGTGGCTACACAGCGGATTATTCCCTTGAAGTCTGTGATACAAGTATAACTATTTCTTGTTTTCCCTGTGACAGAGTCAGACAGCAGTAGAGACAAGATACAGTGTTTAGAGCCTGCAACTGTAACTTAACTGTAATCACAGACTGGCATCTCTGCACTCTGGGCGTTCCCATATGTGCTCCAACTTTCGTTCCAACAACCACTGAAGTGTGGCCTGTTGATGGAGCCAGTCATGCACTGGTTGTAGGTAACATACGGTAAACCACTTCTTTCAGAAAAATGTCCACTTCCCCTCTTCTCCCCCCCTTTGATCATCCTCCTGATTTGATTGTTGTCACTCAGCTCAGTGCCATCCTCCATATGCAGCCTATCCAAGGTGGCTCTTGCAATCTCCTCCTTGTCCATTCTAAGGGTTCTCTGAATTGATGCCATGCCTGCCTGCCTGCCTTTGATTCCCATATGACCCAGACAGCATATCCACATCAAAACGGATAACTGTCAGCCCTCTAGAAGATGGAACCACACCCTAAAGAAGAAATGTCTCTTGATTCTCTATAACATGCTTTGGGTGTCTGTTACAATGAACCCATGTGAGTTGCCATGCTCCACTAACAAGGAATTTGCTTTTGATGCTGCCTGCACCTCCATCTCATGCTTGATTTAGTAGTACATATACTCCTGATTTACTCGCAGTCAGTTTGCCATTACAATAGACGATATAGGCTAGCTCCATCCACTTACTGGACCTTGTGCCACTGACCCATCAGTGAAGATTACAAGGTTATGTGGTTTGAAGTGATGCTGAATCTGTTGGTTCAGACCCTGCATCCAATTTATTCAACTGATATATATATATGCAAAGAACAGCCCTGGAAGCTGTGTTAGGAAACAAAAACACTGTGACTAGGATACAGCAAATCACTTCTTAAAATAACTGAATCTTGAAAAGTGAAATAATTTAATTGAAATGGTAATAACAAGTTACAGTGGGGTTATTTATAATATATTATGATAACAGAGACAAAACATTCAGACTAAGAATGGCAGGAAATAGACTGCCACTACAGTAGGTGCACACACTAAATATTCAAATCACTAAATATCAGAAGCAAGTTGCCAAGCCTTATGTCTACTGCCTCCTCAGCTCTGAAAGGTACATAAGGAAGGAAACAAGGCAAGATAATAAAATGCCACAAATACAATAAAAAATGAAGAATTATTTTTAACTGAAAATACTAGACACTAGACACTGATAAGATCAATATATTCAAGGCTTAAAAAACTATACTAACTGAAATTAAGTGAAACTAACTCATCAGCAGATAAATCTGTGATGTCTGAATTAAACATTCAGAATTTTAAATTTATATTTGGTACTACTTACGATTTCACTGGTATCACTGCCACGGCTGTAGCTGAATACAGCATCTGGTTTGTCTCCATCCACGCAGCCAGTGGGTGTTTTTTGTGTCCGTCTCAAAAAGTCTGTAATGTCTGAATCTTCAGAAAGTAAAATAAAATTAGCCAAGATTTTCAAATTTAAAATGTAGTAAATGCTAAAAGCAGCCAAAATAGCCATGCTGAATGTACAGACAGATCTTGGAAAAGTTTTGGCAAAAGCAACATACAAAAAACTAGACAATAAAGTAAAAATTTCAGCTAGAAGAGATAAAAGAGAATACATGGACAATATGGCAAAAGAAGCGGAGAAGGCAGCAAAAACAGGAGACAGCAAAACTCTATATAGCATACAAAAGAGGCTAACGGGTACTATTACATCCAAAGAAAGACCAATCTGTAGCAAAAATGGCACCTTACTAACATCAACTAAAGACCAAAAGCAAAGATGGACCAAACGCTTCCAAGAAATACTTAATCAACCACATCCAAAAGAATTAATAAATTTTGAAACTGATTTACAAATCCCATAACTAAATGTCAACCTAGATGAAATTACATTGAATGAAACTGAAACAGCAGTGAATCTAACGGCTAACAACAAAGCTGCAGGTGAAGATGAAATAACAGTCCAAATGTTAAAAGCTATTACCAGTGACAGCATGAGCCAACTACAGAGAATGTTTAACAAAGTTTGGAAGGAAGAAAAGGAATCATTGTTAAAATACCCAAACAAGAAAGCCAACCTTAGTGACTGCAGTAACTGGAGAGAAGTAACCTTACTATCAGTTGTGTCAAAAGTATTTTGCAAAGTCATTCTAAATTGAATTAAAGATATAATGTAAACTACAATGAAAGAAGAACAAGTAGGATTTTGAAAAGGGAGAAGCTGTCTTGACTAGAACTTTACTCTAAGAATAGTACTTGAAGAACATACTGAAAAGCAAAAACCATTAATCCTGAACTTCTTAGACTTTAAAAAGGCATTTGATAGCATACACAGAGATTCAATGTGGAGAATTTTAAAATTATATGGAATATCATCTAAAATTGTCAACATCATTAAGGATCTTTACAACGGATATGTCTGTGCAGTCATCACAGAAGAACGAATGAGCAAATGGTTCCAGACTGAAACAGGCATGAAACAACAATGTGTACTATCTCCCTTGCTTTTTGGAACTGCCATAGACTTTATAATGAAAAAATATTGCACAGGTAAAATAAGCAGACTATAAGATCTTGATTTTACAGGTGACATAACTCTTATCAGTGACAATGTGAATTTGATGCAAGAAAAAAATAGATACCCTGTCCTCACTGGCTAGCAAAATAGGACTTGAAATTAACAAGGAAAAAACAAAAATAATGAAACTTCTCATTAATCAAGAAGGAAAAATATATGTAGAAGGGACAGCTGTTGAAGAAGTAAACCAGTGTGCATACCTCAGTAGCTACATAAACCAGGATGGTGATACCAGAAAGGAAATTAGAATTTGAATTGTAAAAGCAGCACTGACCTTCAAGAATTGTGAGAACATATGGCATTCAAAAGTTATAAGTACAAAAACCAAGTTAAAATTATTCAATTCAAATGTAATATCCACCCTCATTTATGCATGTGAAAGTTGGAAAAACAACTAAAGAAATAGACAAGTAATTAGACTCTTTAGAAAACAAATGCCTAAGGAAAATACTAAATATAAAGTGGAATGAATTCAAGAACAATGCAGAGATAAGACAGATGAGCTAACAACAACCTGTCTCATGGGTAATCAGAAAAAGAAGATGGACGTATATTGGTCATGTGATGAGAAGAAACAGAGAATTCCAAAACAAGCTATCAAGTGAAACACAACAGGCAGAAGAAAAAGAGTTCAATCATGTGAAACTTTAAAGAGGACATTGTTAAAAGAGGCCAAATTAGTAGGCATAAAATCTCTTGATGAGGTTGAAAAGCTCACCAAAAACAGAAAAACTTGACAAACTACCACATGACTCCTATGTGACGTTAACAGCATGAGAAGGATGTAAGATGTAATAAATGCTAAAAAGCAACAATCTATCTTGAAAAATTGTGATGAAAATGAATCTTTGGAACTTATTATTTTTCAACAAATCTTCAAAGATAATGATTTATTGTGAAGTGGGAAAGATGCATGCAGCTGTTCTTGCACTAATTTCCCTTGTTTTCTTTCCATCTTAAAACAAAAAGTTTCATTTGCATCTTCTTTTGTGTTTTTAGTTTTAGCACTGATGATGTCTTTTGTTACAAATCCAGTTGTCTGAATGCTGTTTCCCACTGGCATAATGTCATGTACTGAGACATGCTCATTTCTTTTTTTCACATGTTTGATATTCTCTATAATGTGTTCTATAAGCAGATGAAATGTGAAGTACGAGTATAAACTGGAAACTTTAGGAAGCCCCATCAAGACCACAGCATTACTCCAGTCTTGTACCCTCCTGACAGATAAACACATTTCATTTCACTGAGCTTAATCACATGTTTTAGTGTGACTGGGTGTATATTTTACAACTGATAAAGAGCTTTATCACATATTTTAGTATAAATGGGTGTATATTTTACAGCTGATACAGGACTATATCACATATTTTTGGGTAAGAGGGCATATATTTTACTATTGATGAAGGTCTTTATATTTTAGTTTGAGTGTACAAGTTTTACAACTGGTAAAGAGATATATCACATATTTCAGTGAAACTGGGTGCGTATTTTACAAATGATGACCTATATCACGCATTTTAGTGTAGCGTGGTTTATTTTTACAACATATAGAGAATTATATATAGAGGAAATTCTAGAAAGATGGAAGGAATATTAAAGAGAAATATATAATACAACTGACTGTGAAAGGAGTATCAACAGTGTGAATTATTATTGGAGGAGAAAGAACCTGAACTGACAACTGAAGGCATTTTATGGGTAATAAAGAATCTGAAAAATGGTAAATCGCCAGGATGTGATGAGATAACAGCTGAACTTATTAAAGCAGGAAGAAAGGATTGTGCAACAATCTATCATGCACAATATAAAAAGATGTGGCATTCAGGTATTTAGCCAAAAGAATGGAAAAGAACTATATACATACCACTGCCAAAAAAAGGGTAATCTGAAATTATGCACAAACTACAAAACTGTCGCCCTGATTAGTCATGCCAGTAAAATTCTATTAAAAATCATAATGGGTAGACTTTTTAAGAAAATAGAAGTCAATATGGTCCAAGCTGGTTTTAGACAAGCAAGAGGAACAAGAGATCATATATTCATTATCTTATCTTATATCTTATATCCTTCCCGTGCCGTTAGACGTCACATAGGGCTCGCAAAGTAGTTCGCCAATATTTCCTGTCTTCGGCGAGTCTTTCAACCTCAACAAAGGATTTTATGCCTGTTAACTTGGCCTCTCTTAATAATGTTCTCTTCAGAGTTTCACGCGGTCTGTCCCTTTTTCTTCGGCCTGTTATGTTCCACTTGATAGCTTGTTTGGGGATTCTCTGCTCAATAAATATATTCATTATAAGATTAATAATAGAGAAATGCAGAGAATTGAATGTGAATTATCTTTTATAGACTATTCAAAGGCATTTGATTGTACAACACCAGAAACTTTGGGAAATAATGGGAAAAAAATTGGATTTCCAACACATGTGATACAATTAATATCACTGCTGTATCTAGACTAACAGCCAGCAGTGAGAATAAATGGTGAAACAACAGCTTGTTTTGACATAAAAAAAAAGGGGTCTATCAGGGATGCATATTGTCACCTTACTTATTTAATTTGTATACTGAAAATATAACGAGGAATGTTAGAAAAGATGTAGACAAAGAATATTATGATGCCATAACAATTGGAGGTTATGAAATACCAGAGACTAGATATGCTGATAATAGACAAATGTCGTCCGCAAAGTCAAGGTCCTCCAGCACTGTGTCAAGGGTCCATTGTAATCCTCTGCGTTTGTCTGATGTTGCCTCCTTCATTAACCAGTCTACTGCCAAGATAAATAATGTTGGTGATAGTACACATCCCTGTTTCACTCCTGTTTGTACCCTAAAGCTGCTGGAGGTATGTTCTCCACAGATCACTTTGCACTGAAAACCCTCGTATATGGCTTTGATTACATTAACTATTTTATGGGGGGGGAGGCCATGCCATCTTAGGATTTTCCACAGTGCATCTCTGTTGACACTGTCAAAGTCTTTCTCAAAATCTATGAATAATGCATATGTTGTGCTATGCCACTCATTTGCCTGTTCTAATATTTGTCTAAGTACAAATATGTGGTCTATGCATGATCTTCCTTTCCTAAATCCTGCCTGCTCTTTCCGAAGTTTTTCCTCAAGTGTTGGTATAATTCTGTTGATGATTATTCTGCAAAATACTTTACTGGTGAGTGGCAATAGGGTAATGCCTCTCCAGTTCCCGCAATCTCTGAGGTCACCCTTCTTTGGTAGTTTTACTATAAGCCCAGTTTTCCACTCCTCTGGGGCTTTTTCTAGATCCCAAATTTGTTGCACTAAGATGGACACCACAGGGGAACAGAAGTAAGGGTAGACCAAAAGAGACATGGAGAAGAACAACAGAAAGGATATTGAGCAACAGAGGGCTCACCTGGGCAAGAGCAGAAAAAAAGGCGAAGGACAGGCATTTGTGGAAAACCCTTGCAGAAGCCCCATGTGCCCTGGGCACTTAAGGTTCAGAGAGAGAGAGAGATATGCTGATGACACAGTATTACTGTCCACAACACAAAAAGGAATGGAAAAACTAATTATGTCAGTCCGTAAGAATAAAGAAGAGCAAAACCTCTATCTTAATGTGAAGAAAACTAAATTGATGACAACTGACAAAACAAACAAGGCAGCTGAAATATGTATCAATGAAGAAAAACTGGAAGAAGTGGAGAGTTTTGAATATCTTGGATCACTGCTAACTAATAATGGAGATACAATGAGGGAAATTAAAAGGAGGACATCTATCGCTCTTCAGAAAGTAAAACAACTAAAGAATCTGTGGAGAGGAACAGACAGAACTACAAAAATAAGATTTCTAAAGGCATGCATCTTTCCCATTGCAACATATTCCTGTGAGATCTTGACACTTAACAAAACAGCTGAGAAACACATAAATGCCTTTGAATGTAAATGCTACAGAAGAGTTCTTCAAATATCATGGACACAAAAAAAGAACAAATATATCCATACTACAAGAACTTAATATTGAAGAAGGTTGACTAGTAAAGAGGATTAACCAGAGAAAACTTCAATATTTTGGACACACTAATTGTCATGAGAATTTAGAGAAGACAGTCTTGGAAGGGTACATAATGGGAAAAAGAAAGAGTGGAAGACCAAAGCAAAGATGGTTGCAAGGCATCATTGATAATCTGTAAATGGATGCATCAGCAGCAGGGCATCTTGCTTCTTACTTACAACTGAGAGGCCTACAGGAGAGCTGTTAGGGAAGCAAAGTTCCACAAGGGACATGCAAATGACTGAATGGAGAATTATATCACATATCTTAGTGTAACTTGGTGTATAATTTAAAACTGATAAAGAGCTGTATCACATGTTTTAGTGTAAATGGGTGTATGTTTTACAGCTTGTGAAAAAATATTCTAGATCACTGTAGTTGAAGTGCAAATATAGTTTAAAAAAGAAGGCACAAAATCTGATTGGTAATATGATAAATATTTTGACTTTTGCCTTCATCAGACAACAAACAGCCCATCAATGTATGTTACCAAGTTAAACTTGCTCGTATGCCTATTTAACGCTTAAGGTATCACACGCTTTGAATACTAACAGTAGAAAGATATCATAAAAAACATTTGATCTTG
The DNA here is from genome assembly GCA_009760885.1 of Achatina immaculata. NCBI lineage: Eukaryota > Metazoa > Mollusca > Gastropoda > Stylommatophora > Achatinidae > Lissachatina > Lissachatina immaculata. The sequence goes on from CM019717.1 coordinate 33,756,993, forward strand.
TAATTCTGGCTCTCAAATGAGGCTTCTCTCTTATGTCATTCAGAAAGCAAAGTGCTTGTTCAACTCTTACCCCTGTCAAATTCTGCCAGCTGTTGACATGAAAAGAAGCTATAATACAACTGTAATAAGTCTGACTTGTCACATGACTGGCACTGGTAATAGTCTCCGACTTGGACTGTCTGCTTAGCTGCTGCATGTGGACATAAACCACTGTAGTAACTATCACTGGCATCAACCCTTGACACAGAGAGAAAACAAGAAAGAATTAATATCCGTCTGCTTTCTCTTCAGCAAGATATAATTTAAAACAAACAAAAAAATAATCAGTATATGGTTTTCTTTTTAAATTCAGTGCTTAAAAAGAATCTCCTGCACTATAAATAGTTTAGGCAGGGGTGAACAAAGTCACATCAAATAAAAAGCTTTCAACCTTGTTCAGACAAACTGTTGTCTGAAGTTGGGGCTTACACAGTTCACTCAGGTACCATTTTTCTATCTTGTTCAGAGACATCAACATCATCATCGTCATCTTTCATTCCCCTGAGAACACAGGCCACAGATAAAAGGCTCTCCAGTCACCCCTGTTCTTGGAATTATTATCTGCTTCCTTCCATGTGTATTCCTTGTCTCTGAACACTGTCATAATTTCTCTTCTCCAAGTAAGTCTAGGTCTTCCTCATTTTCTATTTCCTTATATGATTCCATGTCAGTGCCTACCTTGTGATGCTAGTGTCAGGTTTCCATCTCTATTTCCTAGACAAGATTTTATGTTCATTAGTTCTTTACTTTCCCAGATCTCCTCATTCCTGATCTTGTCCTGCCATTTAATGTTTAAAATCCTCCAGGAGCAGTGGCTCAAGACTGCTTGTATACTCTGCTGCATTGCCTTAGTTATCACCTAAATCTCTGAACTATATAGTAAGACAGTCTCTACATTTGTATTAAAGAGCCTAAGTTTGGTTCCTGTTTTTTGATGCCCATATTTTGTTAATTTGGGTAAATGCCATCCTGGCCTTGATTATTCTAGATTTAAAATCCTTTTCCATTCCCTCAGATTTATCCACCATGCTGCCTAAATATATGAAATACTCTACTTTCCTCAACTGGCATTCTGTCAATTCTTACATCTTACATCCTTTCCGTGTTGTTAAACGTCACATAGGGCTTGCATAGTTGTTTGCCAAGTTTTTCTGTTCTCGGCGAGTCTCTCAACTTCATCAAGGGATGTTATGCCCACTAAACTGGCTTCTCTTAACAATGTCCTCTTTAGAGTTTCACATGGTCGACCTCTTTTTCTTCGGCCTGTTGTGCTCCACTTGATAGCTTGTTTTGGTATTGTCTGATTGTCTCTTCTCATCACATGGCACCATCCATCTTATTTTTCTGATCACCCATGAGACAAGTTGTTGTCAATTAACATGGACTTATTTATTTCACTGTTACTTTTCATTATCTTTGTTTTTTTTGTCCGTTAATATGTAGTCCCCGTTTAGCTGAATTCTTGCTTAGGATCTGAAGCTTCTCTTGCATTTTTGTGTGGCTGTGTACCAGAATTGCCAATTCATTTGTGGAGTCAACATCCTCCACCTGTTTCCATAGTGTCCATTGTATCCCATTTATTTTACCTTGAGTAATGGTTTTTATAATCCATTCAACTGCCAGAAGAAATAGGAATGGTGACAGCAAACATGCCTATTCCACACCCGTTTCTACTTTAAAAATTCCTGTGAGAGTTCCCCCATGCATGATCAAACAAACTGTTCCTTCATATAAGGTCATTATAATCTTTGGTATCTTGGCTAGGATTCCATAGTGTTCCAGTAGTTTCCATAGCATCCTCCAATCTAAACAGTCAAATCTTATATCTTACATCCTTCCCGTGCCGTTAAACGTCACATAGGGCTCGCAAAGTAGTTCGCCAATTTTTCCTGTCCTCGGCAAGTCTTTCAACCTCGTCAAAGGATTTTATGCCTGTTAATTTGGCCTCTCTTAACAATGTCCTCTTCAGAGTTTCACGCGGTCTGCCTCTTTTTCTTTGGCCTGTTGTGTTCCACTTGATAGCTTGTTTTGGGATTCTCTGATCATTTCTTCTCATCAAGTGATCAACATATGCCCATCTCCTTTTCCTGATCACCCATGAGACTGGTTGTTGTTCAGTCATCTGTCTTATCTCTGCATTGTTCTTGAATTCATTCGACTTGATGCCGAGTATTTTCCTTAGGCATTTGTTTCCAAAAGAGTCTAATTTCTTTTCTATTTCTTTAGTTGTTTTCCAGCTTTTGCATGCATAAATGAGGGTGGATATTACACAGTCAAATGCTTTTCCATAATCAATGAATGTAACTAACAGTGAAGAATTCCGCTCCATTGACTGTTCTACTTGATTTATATTGTAGCAATGTGGTCAGTACAGGATCTTCCTTGCCTGAAACCTGCTTGCTCTTCTCTTAGTTCACTATCTACTGACATTTTAATTCTATTTAGCAAAATCCTGCTGAAAATCTTACTGGGTATTGAAACCCGTGTTCAGAGACATTATAATTATTTCTTATTTTCATATCTGCACCATCTTTTGACCAATTATTTTTTTGTAACTCATTTATAACCCACTTTAGTCATAGAGAAACCTCCTTGACAGCACAATCCCTTCCTATTTCACTCTTCTTTCAATGACCAAAACTAGAGTTTTGAAAACTGAAGAACTGACTGCTTATCTGCTGGTCAGTAGTCTGGAAAAGAATGTTGGTCTATTGGACTACAGAGTTTGGAAATCAATGAGTCTAGAAAAGAATCTTGGTTCACTAAACCATTGTGTCCTCATATCAAGGTTCCACAGTTTAAGAGTGTTGGAAGATACATATTATAGATCTATAGTGTTTTTCCAGAAGTAAACAGCAATTTTAAATTCTCTGTGCATGTTGTTTGGTGAGCTGAATGGATTTATTCTGATTCAAAAAGTACAAGACTTATTTAATAATTCTTCTTCTTCAGTTTTCTGAGCCATTAAGGCTCATTGCTGCCGATAAAGTTGACCTCCATTCCTCTCTTTTCCTAATCTTCTCTCTCCACTTGGTGGCACCAATTTCCTTTATATCCTCTTCTATGATGTCTTTCCATCTCTGTTTTGGTCTACCTCTTGGTTTTGTTTCCTTCAACTCTTGTACATACATGATTTTTATTTCTCTGTTCTCTTCCATTTCTTTTACATCTGATTAGCCAAGTGGTTAGGTGCTTGGTTTACTAATCTGGTGGTACCGGGTTCAGTCCCAGCAGTGGGATTTTTTCTGGTACACACCAGGTTAAAGAAAAAAAAAAGGCTCCGGGGCTGATCTAGCCTCTAAAAATGGCTACCAGAGACATCTGGGAAAGTAAATGCAGCCAGGCATGATCCTGATCACATCACATTTTCATGTGCCAAAGGTCATGGAAATACAGGCCTAACACCGTTTCCCCAATATGCCTTTAATGTACCTTTTTACACATATTTTAGACAATATGTTTTAAACATTATGTTTTGCTGTCTGGCAAGATTGTGTTTAACACTTCCCTTAATCAATGAAACTGTTCCAGTCATTTCTGTTATTTTATATTTATTTCATCTGTTCCAGACATTTCTGTTATTTTATATTTATTTCATCTGTTCCAGACATTTCTATTATTTTATATTTATTTCATATGTTCCAGTCATTTCTGATATTTTATATTTATTTCATATGTTCCAGACATTTCTGATATTTTATATTTATTTCATATATTCCAGTCATTTCTGATATTTTATATTTATTTCATCTGTTCCAGTCATTTCTGTTATTTTATATTTATTTCATATGTTCCAGTCATTTCTGATATTTTATATTTATTTCATATGTTCCAGACATTTCTGATATTTTATATTTATTTCATATATTCCAGTCATTTCTGATATTTTATATTTATTTCATATGTTCCAGTCATTTCTGATATTTTATATTTATTTCATATGTTCCAGTCATTTCTGTTATTTTATATTTATTTCATATGTTCCAGTCATTTCTGATATTTTATATTTATTTCATATATTCCAGTCATTTCTGATATTTTATATTTATTTCATATGTTCCAGTCATTTCTGATATTTTATATTTATTTCATGTTCCAGTCATTTCTGATATTTTATATTTATTTCATCTTTTATATACATCCTCAGTTTTTAAAAAAGGACTAGCTAGTAAAACCATGCAGAGATCCTTCTATGCCTTCTTAGAATATTCAAGAAGTTTTGAACACTTAAAAATGGTCTCTCCTCTCACATAAATTTGCATATTCTAGATTAAGTAGAAAAAAAAAAACAATATAACATTATCATTCAAAATGGAAACAAACAAAAAAAAGCATAAAGTATATAATAATTCTGAACTAACCTCCAACTTCGAGAGAATGTTTCTGAATTATTTTCCACCTGGCCTTCAGAATTCAGTAGGTCATTTGTAGAATTGGAGTCATATGTTCCACAAAGACCTAACACAGATAAGTTTTCTATTTCTTTAACATCATCATTTTAAATACAAAAGGGTCTTCCTTAACCTTTACCAGTTTGATTCTTTCTTTCTTTCTCTCTTTCTCTGTCACCCAGTCTCTCTGCATGGATACATATTGTCTACATAAGTAGTTCTTAAACTTTCTGGGCCATAGAGTCCTTTTTAGTGAAGATTAGCACAGTGGACCCCAGGAGACATTTTTCATCACAGGACAAGCCATTAATAAAATGAGAAGGTGGTGGAGTGGCACGAAAACATTAATTACACCTGTGTGAAATAACACAGGTGTATCAAGATGACATGTCACTAAGAAGTGAATGACAAGATGTTTAACATAGTTAGAAAAAAACCAAAACATACTTTAATATGCCTGATGAAATTGTTTGTAACTTGCAGCACTGACTTCTTTAACATTTGGCATTACCGAGGAAAGCTGCAACCTCATGTCCACTTCAGCATCCAGCCTGCGGTGGTACTTTATTTTTGTATAGTGTAATGTCGAAATCCACAATCACACAAACAGGTGCTGATAAGTGAGAGATCAAAGGTGGCAGCTTTCTTTGCAAATTCAGGATACTTGTCCTTTCTTTTGCACCACAGTTTAACCAGTGATACTCCATTAAACTCTTCCTGATATCATGTCAACAAATTTCTCATACTGGAGCACTGTGAACTGATGAGGCCTTTTGATGCAAGAAAATGAGTTCTCGACTGAGCCAATTTCTCAAGTGCTTTGTCAGGGAAATAGTGTGACAGAGCATCAACCAGATCTTCCAAATGTTGCACAATTTCATCACAAAGAACCTCTCGAAAAAAAGTTCAGTGCTTCAATCTATCTCTTCTAAAAAGTCCTTTAGGGCAAGGAGGCTATGTAAGTCATGGTGGTGAACAGATTTCATCCAAAACTGTAACTTTCTCTTGAAGGTATGAATTTTTGCAGTGAATATAGTTGTGCATTTCCTTTGCAGGGCTAGATTTACGTCATTTATTTTTGCAAAGATATCTGCCAAGTAGGCAAGTCTCGCTAACCACTGTGAAACAGTCATCTGGGACTTCAAACCAAACTGGTGATCACTGAAGAAAGTTAGGACTTCAGTACACAAGTCTAACAGTCATAGCAATGTACAGCCATGAGAGAGCCATTTTACTTCACAGTGGAACATGTTACTTCACATGTTACAGAAGGGCATTTAGAATATCATGGAGAGAACAAAAATCAAATAAAGAGATACAGATGACTTGATAACACCATAAAAATTAGAAAGCTGATAGTAGAAGGCATAGTGCCTGGCAAAAGAGAAAAGGGATGCCCTTGCCACAGGTGGACTAAGGACATCATGGAAAGTCTGAATGCGTCATTGTGAGATGCTGGTCAACTTGCACAAGATTGTACTGCATTCAGGGAGGCTGTAAGAGGTATAAGATTCTAGAAAGGCTGAGATTTAATGAAATTAATAATTTTCACTGCCTCATCAAGGGCACTTTTGAGATTTGGTGGCATTTTTCTAATGGCAAGTGCCTGTCAATAAATAATGCAGTGGCTCCTGGTGCATCTTTTCTCAACAGGTTTGATTCTTATGACAGCACCAGCAGCCTTTCCTACCATTGCTTTGGCACCTTCAGTGCAAATATCAATGTAGCTATCCTATAGAATCTCACATTCCTGCTTAAAGTTATTTCAGCTCTAATTGCGTTCGTCAACAGAGGTTGGTAGTAAAGCATGTCTTCTTCCCATGACAACTGGTGTTGAAGTCGTACAAGCACAAGTAACATGGCAAGTCTGGCCACATCTGTCGACTCATCGATGCAAAGAATGAAATCAGTACTCTTGAGGTGGGGGGTTAGCTGCTCCTTAACAGCAGCTGCTAAAGCATTAATTTTCCAAGATACCTTATCATTTGAAAAGGGTATTACAGACAGCTGTTCTGCTGATTTTTCATCCAACATGCATCAAGCCATTTCGACTACAATGAGCTTGACAAGTTTATTGGCTGTTATGAGGTTTTCTTGTCAGTGCTATGTGATAACTAATTATGTAAGATGCCTCAGTGGCCCTTTCATTCACAGTCTGTGATGCTTACAACACATACTTTTGAGTGATCAACAGCTCATCACACATGCACACAAAATACTCCATTTTTGTCTTTGCATCTTCACATTGTTTCAAAATGCTAACACATTATACAGGCACCATGGAACTTTTCAGAAGTACTTTGTTACTTAAGACACAATGTGGACAATTGTTGGACTCCATAAATGCAGAAGAGAGATAACTATTATTTCCACTTCTCACTTACTGTTGCAGAGTCTCTGATTAAAACAGATTTATGTTGTGTCTGTTCAGCCATTGAAGGCATGTCCTGCAGACCAAATGACTCAGTTTCTGCATTCTCAAAAGGCACATTAGATGGCCCAGCTGTTGCTGCATTTGAAGTTGGTGATGAAGATTTCAGTGGCACATTTCTCAGTGATCCTGTCTTCAGCCAATGGTCCATCTTTATGCAATTTGTAGCATGAAAATGCAGAATTGCAAGGCATTCTGTGACTATAAGTACAACTTCAATTGAACTGTCAATCACAAAGACAGGCTACTCCTTGTAATGTCATGGAAGTATCTTCTCTATCAAATCACAAATTCAAATGAGCAGACAAGACTGCAATTCACTGCCTTAACTTTGGACCAAGAGAAATGATACTGGACAGTCTGATGGGATGGTGTGAGAGGAGATCACCAACTGAACTGATGGCCTGCATGAAGGATCGGATACTCTGGAGATGCATAATAGCCAACGCCAGTCGGCACGGCACATGATGATGATGATGATGAACTTTGGACACTCACAAGCCAGTCATATACTACTGCACAGTCAAATGTAAGCTGCACCCCCACTACCCTGTGCAAATGATAAGAAAAGGTTGTGGGACCCGACAAGGAGGCTCCAGAATGGGTGATTCTCCTTAGTCATCACATGTGTTTTAAAGAATCTCTCTGTGTGGCAGTCTTAGTCACTGAGCTTTAAAAGCCTTGGAGTATGAATCGTGGAAGCCTGATGATGAGAAGATGCTCACATGGCATCCAATTTATTAAATGGATAATACAAAAATATACTGAAGAAGTCCTGCAGACCCCCTAAAAATATCCTATGGACCCCCAGGGATCCATAGGCCACAATCTGAGAAACCCAGGTCTAAACCATGCATTTGCTCATAATAAAATACATACAGTTTACACACGTTTTACTCATTAATTAATCAAAATCTGAGAACTATAGCTAATGGGGTATCAAGAGGTGAATTCAACATTTTCATTGGATAAACATTATAACGACAGCATAAAAAAAGTTCTGTGCTCTTCAAACTCTCAAGTTCAGAGAAACTTCATTATAAAAAAAAAAAAGTGTCATAACAGTTTAGTAAATAGTAAAGCTGGTTAAACTTTTTTTTTTCAATATTCACTATTAATTTTGGTTTATTTTATCATGTTTTCTACTCATCTTGGACTGATGATTGTAATTCTTTGTGGGTTTTTTTTCTGTAATAGCTGTTATTACTCGCAGTGAATCATTTTAAAATTACTATTTCAGTTGTTTGTGTTGCAAACTGAAGTGGCTGAATTATGCAACAATGTATCAAAATGTGTGATGTTCAATCAGTTTAACCAGTTAGACCAACCTTGAACGGAGTTGTAATCTGCAAATCCTGGATAGAGCCACACATTGATGGAATTCCTGTACGTCAGCTGTGCTACCAGAACTGCACCTGTCATTAAGGTTATCTGAAAGATTTTATTCACTTATTAGTATTTCAGACTCTAACACATTTCTCCAGCTTTATACTTGGGTCATCTGATACGGCAAATCCACTATTTACTGTCTCTTTTCATTTTTTATGTGAATGAACACACAAATCTCAATATTTTTACTTCAGAAAAAAAAAATTATGAAGACTTCATTTACACCAGCTAAGATTTTACTTAAGTATTTACGAGTATGTTTACATCACTGAAAAAAATGGGTGACTGGCTAAACATGTGTTCAATATGTACAAAAATTTACCTCATAGCGCAATCCACCATTATAGCGTCGGACAAAGAATTGGTCTGAATCCTGCCCCTTATATAGCTCAGCAGTGATTCCTTCCCCTGGCCTACAAGCTGTTAGTTTGATGACTTTATAGTCTACTCTGACAGCAACAGCACACTGGCATCGAGATTTATCACTTCCAATGTTGCTCTCGTTACAATAACGGCCAAATATTCGAATCTGCAAGATAAATATGTTTCAGTACACACATACATCAAATACAATTCATTTATACTACACGCAGTCTAGAAAACGCTCACACTAAGTGTGGTAGAGAGAGAAGGGACAGGTCACCCAGTTAAAAGGTGAAGGGAGAGAATGACAGAGACCTTAAATGTCCCATTATATGAAACAAATCACTGAGTGCTACCAAAAAGTCTGTTTGTCCCCTCAACAGTGAAAAGTATAGAAGGAAGGAGAATAGTTGGTTTACACAAAAGTCTATTCACATAACAGTCACAGACAGTTGTTCATACAAAAACGTTATTTCACATAGTATCAGCTTACTTTAAGATATAAATCCCTTCTTTCATAACTTTAGTTTAACCTGGTAACCAGGAAGAACATAGAACAGCATGATATTGGCAGTAGTGGCATCAACAACAAATGATAATTAATTCTATTACAGGATTATTTTGACGCACCTCATATGGCAGTTGCTTATGTCTGTAGAACACAAACTCTCCTTTCAAGCTATTGTTGTAATAGCTGTGAAGTACAAGATAAATTATGCCATTTCCTAAAACATCTACAGGTAGTAAATTAAGCCAGTTTCTAAAACAGTACAGAACTATATAAACAGTAAATTAAGCCACTTCATAAACATCACAGAACTACATAAATAGTAAAGTAACCCTGTTCCTAAAACAGCACAGAACTACATTAAAGTAAGTCATTTCTTAAAACATTACAAAGCCATACAGGTTCCTAAAATATCACAGTAAAGTGACAGTTTCCTAAAATATCACATTAAAGTGACAGGTTCCTAAAATATCACAGTAAAGTGACAGAGCACAGTATTGTTTAATTTGCTTCTGGAAAATTGCTGACAAAGCACTTCAGATATAAGAAAAAGAAAAATGACAGGAAAATGACCATGATTCAAACCATGGACTCTGATAGGATAAGCAGGCAACTACCCACAAGAGAAAGATGCATTACTCACTCAACCATTTAACATCTCCTTTGTCCTTCTGTTTTTTATTTTTCATGCTGAAGTGCTTTGTATTTTTCGAAGGCTATCATATAACTTTCATACCTTTCATACCTTACATATCTCAGCAGCTATATAGACCACAATGGTGACACCAGAAAAGAAGTTAGAATTCGAACTGCCAAAGCAGCACTGACCTTCAAGAATCTTGAGAACATATGGCCTTCAAAAGTTATAAGCACAAAAACCAAGTTAAGATTATTCAATTCAAATGTAATGTCCACCCTCATTTATGCATGTGAAAGCTGGAAAACAACAAAAAAAAACAGACAAGAAATTAGACTCTTTCGAAAACAAATGCGGAAGGAAAATACTTGATATAAAGTGGAATGAAATCAAGAACAATACTGAGATCAGACAGATGAGCAAACAACAATTTGTCTCATGGCTGATCAGAAAATGAAGATGGACATATGTAGGTCATGTGATGAGAAGAAACAATCAGAGAATACCAAAATAAGCTATCAAATGGAACAAACAGGCCGAAGAAAAAAGGTCAACCACGTGAAACTCTAAAGAGGACACTGTTAAGAAAACCAATTTGATGGGCATAACATCCTTTGATGAGACTGAAAAACTCGCCGAAGACAAGATATCTTGGCGAACTACCATGTGGGCCCTATGTGACGTTTAACAACACGTGAAGGATGTAAGATGTAAGAATCATATAACAGTGTGCTCTGTCACTTCACTGTGAAAAAAATCTTTTTTTTTTATTTGAAAAATTTGTACATAAAGCATCAGAGAAGTATATTAAGCAGTTAATTAAATCGGTTTCTAAAAAAAAAAAACAGAAACAATGTGCTTTATTTCATGTATGTCATGAAAGTACTCTTGCCTGTATCAAAACAAACACAAATTAAAATTGTGCACAAGGGTTCATATTTTTTGATAATTTTCACTAGTGTATGTTTTTAGTACAATTGTGGACATACATCCACTATCTAACGATAACAGCCTAAGCAAAGTGTTTTGCTATTATCCCCAAAAAAGTCATGTTCTTTTCTGTTTTTTTTTTCTTACTGGATTTACATCACTTTCACATTTCCTGGAAGTAATGTTTAGGTTCAGAAAATAAATGTAGATGTCAAGGCAAAAGGAGTTTTATATATATATATCTTATCTGATATCTTATATCCTTCCCGTGCTGTTAAATGTCACATAGGGCTTGCAAAGTAGTTCGCTAATTTTTCCTGTCTTCGGCGAGTCTTTCAACCTCATCAAGGGATTTTATGCCTTTGAATTTGGCTTCTCTTAACAATGTCCTCTTCAGAGTTTCATGCGGTCTGCCTCTTTTTCTTTGGCCTGTTGTGTTCCACTTGATAGCTTGTTCTGGGATTCTCTGATCATTTCTTCTCATCAAGTGACCAACATATGTCCATCTCCTTTTCCTGATCACCCATGAGACTGGTTTATATGTATGTATGTATCAGGAAACTCTACTTCAGAGAGTGGAACAATAACACACCTCCTTCAGATCATCAAGGGAAGTAGCCTCCCCCCCCTCACCACCACCACCCCTTGGACAGTGTTTCAGCCTTATTAAATTCCTCACACTCTAAGTAGGGTGATTCCCACCCCTCCCCCCAGATCCTGACTCCCAGAGGTCTTGTGAGCTGTTTTTATTGTTATTATTATTATTATTTTGTCTCATCCTAGAATTGAACCCATGCTCTTCCAGTTGGCAATGCATTTCTGAGTACACTTAGCCACTCCACTATGGATAACTAACTGGTAACAGATGTGACAAATGAAATTATGTAAGTTCTCAATACTTGTTCCACCTGCTCCACAGCCAGCATGAAACCTTTTCTTCTATTTCTGAAAGGCTTTTCAATGCCCTTGCTCTTTTTTTCCCCTTATGCCCAGCTTCATTAGCTTTGTCTTTCCTACATTGATCTTTAGTCCTATGTTGTTTGCACTGTTGTTTTGAAGCAAAATGTGAATAACAGAAATGTACTCAGAGTAGATAACAAGTTAGTGGAGGAGGTCAACGAATTTGTATACCTTGGCAGCAGAGTAGTAGAAAATGGAGACAGCACAGAGGACATCAACAACAGACTTACTAGAGCAAACCAGGCTTTTGCAATGCTGCAGACTATATGGAAATAAAAAAAACTAAGCATAAATATGAAAATCAGGATATTTAAGAGTAATGTTCTAAGTGTACTACTCTATGGAAGTGAATGCTGGAAAATCACCAAAACCATAGAAAACAAGTTGAATTATTTCCAGACTAAATGTTTACGAAGAATTAGAAAAATATTTTGGCCAAACACCATAAGAAATAACATCTTATTGGCAGAAATGCAGATGAAGCCACTGACAACAATTATTGAGGAAAGACGCTGGCGATGGTTGGGACATGTGCTCCGAATGACTGACAACTCACTACCAAAAATAGCACTAAGATGGACACCACAGGGGAACAGAAGTAAGGGTAGACCAAAAGAGACATGGAGAAGAACAACAGAAAGGATGCTGAGCAATAGAGGGCTCACCTGGTCAAGAGCAGAAAAAAAGGCGAAGGACAGGCATTTGTGGAAAACCCTTGCAGAAGCCCCATGTGCCCTGGGCACTTAAGGTTCAGAGAGAGAGAGAGAGATGCCCAGCTGCTTACATAGGTCATACGCTGATGTTCATACAAATCCTTTTACTCCCACTTCTTCATCACTTTTTCCTTGATATACGTGTCGTATGCTTAGGGAGTTTGATTTTAAACAAATTTAGAATGGTGGAGAAATAGATGACATTCTTAATATTTCTTGGGTGATACGCATATTGTGGCTGTATTATTTTAATTCAAAATTCATGTCCATCTGACAGTAATGATTATTTATTTATAACAGCGGGTAGCTATTCTTTGCTCCTTACACAAGCTTACCTGCCATCAAAAGTTCTCACAAGTCCAAAACCCACTGACATACACTGAGATGTGATTTCATAAAATGTGATGTTCACCTGGTACAGGAACCAGAGAGAAAATTGGTTATTTTGGTCTACATACACAGGAACCAGAGAGAAAAATGGTTATTTTGGTCTACATTGTTCATCTATGATATATAGAAAAACCTGCATTTTTTTTAAGTCACAGGAAAGTAGGTGATGAGACTGTTTGGGCAAGATAATGTCTAGATGAGATAAATGAGTGGATGTATTAGAATGCAGAGTGTTATAACTGGAGTAGTGACAGAACATTAGGATAAGAAAAAAGATGAAAGGATGCCATATTTTTATTCTATTTTAATTTTAATTTGTGTCATTTCTTCTTACCTGTATGGACTTGTCAGAAGCATGGTAGAAAGTATTGTCAAGAGACAGAGTAACATTAACTGTGCTAAAATAGAGGCCATCACGGCTAAGTCCTCCATTTGGTGTTACAGCAAAGGAGTGTCTATTAGTCCAGTTGTCTTCAGTCAAAATGATGGAACATCCACTTGTAGCATTCTGGCCATCATGATGTTTAGGAAAAAGAAGCTGGGACGTCGTTTTCTCGGTTGTGGGACATCTTGAAAAAAAAAAAAAAGAAAATAGAAAAGTTTGGTTTCTTCCTCATTTTTTTTTCAATAAATTGCTTTTGTCATGGTATTACTGGTTATATATTACTAGGAGGTATTACTGGTTTCTTTCAGTGGTTTCCAACATTTATGTGGACTGGGTCTTTTGAATGTCCTGAAAACATCCTTCAACCACATCCAGAATGTGAGCCAAAAAGAGATGGTCAGAAAAAAAAAAACTGCATTTCCATTCAACAGAGATTAGTGCTTTCTATCCATCCTCACGGCCAGATGGTTAAGAAGAAATTCTCTGCCACCATCTGCCGCTGCTACTGACACTCATGACATCCTTTCTGGCCCCTATTCTATTAACCTACAAACGTGAGCCAAATCTGAAGATATCCTCATTCATAGCCACCTTAATCGAGATTCTATCTTTTCAGGACTGGAAAGTGCAATTGCCCCCATTGTGTCACCTGCCCTGTAGTCTTGGAAACAAAACTGATTACTTTTCCCAAAGCTGTCCTCATGCTTCATGAGGGATTCACATTTGAGTCCTGCAATAGGATATGTGCCACTGTGTGCAAAAAGTATAGGATAACTTACATTAGGGAGAACAGTCTTAGATTAAGTGACTGCATGCAGAAACATCTTTATGACACTTCACAGCATGCTTTTAAGCCAGTCTCTAATCATTTCAGTGGCCCCAGCCACAGAGGCTAGCCTGATTTTCTAGTAAAAGCCATTAAACAATGATATGCTGATGACAGAAGCTGACTGATGGTCTGAACTCAAAATTCAGATATATTTAACATTTTCTTTTTACACAGTCATATTCCTCACCTAGTACGTTCTCATCTGCTATTTTCTTACCTGCAAATGATATACTGCATCTTTACTGCATCTTACTACAAACCTCCTGACCCAGCCATATTCATCTATTTCACCCATTCTTTTCTTAGCTTCACAATCACTGTATCACTCTCTGTCCTTTCCCCTTTTCCTACCCCAGTGGCATCACATCTTGTAAGTCTTCATTTGAAAAAATTCACAACATTCCAACACATGCACTCTAGGATCCTGCTTCATGCAAGTCACAACTAAGTGCTTCTTTTTTTTTTTTGTTTATGTTTTCATTCTCTTGTGATTATGATGTAAACCAAAGCACTACAACTGTGTGCTCATAATGCTGTTCCTAATTTTGTTTTAAATGGTATTAACATTTTAATATATTTACATTGAAAATCAATATTTTTAAAATTTGATATTAACAATTTGAGAACACTGTGATTCTGTATAAGAGATTCTGCATTGGTTATCTCTGTTTTTATGTCTCTGTATGCATTTTTTTTCTGTTTCTTCTTTCCCTTTGTCTAGCCCCAATTTTGTAGATCAGTGATGCCAGGTATGCTAATTTTCTGGCCCCATTTCCTCCTGTGTGATCCTTTTGCTTCATTACTTATGTCCATCCTGCAGAGTTATTGAATTCACTGACTGAAATGGTGGTAGACAATAGGTTTTTTTAAAACACAGGAACATAATCTAGAGAAAACCATCTTGGAAGAGTACATAATGGGAAAAAGACAGAGAGGAAGACCAAGCCAAATATGTCTGCGAGACATTGATGGATGCATCAGCAGCAGGCCATCTTGCTCACAACCGAGAGGTCTACAGGAGTGCTGTTAGGGAGGTAAAGTTCCGCAAGGAACATGCAAATGAATGATGATGATGAGAAACATAAATACTATACTGGGTGTTGATATATATATATATATACATCATCATCATGTGCCGTGCCGACTGGCGTTGGCTATTATGCTTCTCCAGAGTACGCGATCCTTCATGCAGGCCATCAGCTCAGTTGGTGATCTCCTCTCACACCATCCCGTCAGACTGTCCAGTATCATTTCTCTTGGTCTTCCTCTTGATCTTCTTCCTTCTATTTTTCCTGTTGTTATAATATTTTCAATGCCCCCTCTATATATATATATATATATATATATATATATATATATATATATATATATATATATATATGATCCTATTTCTTCTGATTTTTAAAGTTGTGCCATTTTTGCTATAAGTCACCAAGTAGGATGAACCTCCTAAGACTATTATTTTTCTTTCTCACAGACTGCTGTTCTAGATATTAAGCATTACTAATGTCCTCAATGCTATCACAGCTTGTCATAGTAGTTTACTCTCATAATTCTCCTATAACTTTTTCTTCCATTAAAATTCACTTTCACTCATTTCAGTAATAAATATTAATAGCTATTTTTGCAAGAGTGAAAATAAAACAGAAAGAGAAAGAAGAGAAGAAGGATGGAAATGACTTACATTACAGGATCAGCATCAGTTGCAAAGGCAATAATGCTGACAGTGCATCCAAGATTTTCCTCACCACCAACAGCACAGAGAAAAAATGGAGGCACAGTGGACTTCACATAGATGTTGCCTGTTTGGCCCAAAGTTAGATTCAGACTTTCTTGGTTTAGAATCTATTAATGGAAATATGCAAATACGACAGATTCAAAGCCAAATTAAACTTAAGTGACACTGTGTATGAACAAATACTAACTTCAGAAAGTCGTATCATTTTTAAGCAAAATTATATTTGCCACTATCCATGTCAAAATGTTCTTCAGTCGAGGGTTATCTTGGTTTGAAGTCTAATTTTGTTTTGTTGTTTAAGTTTTTAATGTCATAAAAAGAGGACTCTTTTAGCTGGTAATGACAAAATGAAGTTTTAGCTGTGAAATTAATGTTAATAAAATTGATAATCACACATCAGTCAATCAGTCAACAAGTCAGACAATATATCTTAATCAGTCAGTGAGTCCGTTGATGAGTCAGTCAATCAGTCAATAAATGATTGTGTGCTGCAAGAATTTTACCAACTGTGAAGCTGAGAAAGGAGAGAGAGAGGTTGGGGGGGGGGGGGGTTGGTGGGAGGGGTATGTGTGAGAGAGGCAGACAAGACAATGAGAGAAAGAGTGAGGGGGAGAGAGAGAGAGAGAAAGAGAGAGAGAGAGAGAGTGTGACATACCTGAATTTCTGGTTTAAAGATTTTGCTTTCTTGAATTTCTGAAAATGTTCCATTCTGACTGCAGTACTTCTCATAACATGACCTGATCTGACATTTGTGCTGTGGACAAAAATGTTTAACGCACTTTAACTATTTTCTGTGTTACATAAAGAATGATAAACATTCATTTATTCTGTATTCAGTATTAGGTTCTCAGTATCACCGCAAATGAGATGTCCCCATAATAACTCCACCACTTGCACCAGTGACTATTGCAAAGAATGTTCATCAATGGTCTCTCACATCAGTCCTTTATGATAAGTCGCCCAGTGAGGACGCCATTTTAGGACCTACAACAGTCCAAATGCGAAATTAGTCAAGGTGAAAAGAATGATCAACAAACCATCTTTTTATCAGAACATTTTCTTTATTTACTGTGTGCACTCTGAACCTGAGCTTACAAACCAAACAGGCAACTTGTTGTCAGTCTGCTATTGAAACATAATGACAAAATTATCACTTCCTTCTTCATACATATTTCTACATATTTAACAAAAATATTGACAACATTTGATTGGTTAGAGTTTAAATTTGAAATAAACAATATTTGTGTAGTCTCATTACATTTGTATCTTGGGGTGGGGGGTGGGGTGGAAGGAGAAATTAGATATACACAGAAAAATAATAATTTGCAGATTTTTTTATGACTAAAAAATACTGGATGTTATGAAGTATGAGTATGACTGATATGAACTAAGCAGGAAAATAAATGTTAATGTTTCATGACCAAGTCCTTCTCATCACAGACAAGGAGGCGCCAAAATCATGTGGAAATGAAGATGTGATGTTCTTAAGGGCTGAAGGTGTACAGAGGATATAATTTGGGTAGTTGTTGGAAATTGGAAAGGATTATAAAGATATGGCAGTAACGTCTATTAGAACAGTGGTCCCCAAACTTTTTCAGGTTAATGCAACTTTACTGTCAAGCCACATACTCAGCACATCCAAAAACCTTTTTTCACTCAAATGACCCTGATGCCCCTTTTTTTGTTCATTACCTCCCTGGTTCTTCTTACAATCCCCAGAGGATAGAGGGATAGTGTGTCACCACTTCCCTGGTTCTTCTTACAATCCCCAGAGGATAGAGGGATAGTGGTGTCACCACTTCCCTGGTTCTTCTTACAGTCCCCAGAGGATAGAGGGATAGTGGTGTCACCACTTCCCTGGTTCTTCCAATTGTCCCCAGAGGTTGGAGGGATGATGTCACTCACTTTGAGAACCACTGCTTCAGAGGATATGGAAGAGATGAGTGCCAACAGCTATTCCGGGGATATAGAAAAGACAAGTATCAACAATTACTCTAAAGATATGGAAAATATGAGTGTCAGCAACTACTCTGAGGATATGGAAGACATGAATCCAACAGCAACTCTATAGTTATGGAAGAGATAATTATCAACAGCTACTATGAAGATAAGGAAGAGATGACTACCAACATTTTCTCTGAAGATATGAAAGAGACAAGTTTAAACAGCTACACTGGATGTATGGAAGAGACAAGTATCAACATCTTCTCTGAGGATATGGAAGAGACAAGTATCAACATCTTCTCTGAGGATATGGAAGAGACAAGTATCAACATCTTCTCTGAGGATATGGAAGAGACACGTAGTCAACAGCTACTAGGACGATATGGAAGAGACAAGTAACCAATAGCTACTAGGACGATATGGAAGAGACAAGTAACCAATAGCTACTAGGACGATATGGAAGAGACAAGTAACCAATAGCTACTAGGACGACATGGAAGAGACAAGTAACCAATAGCTACTAGGAAGATATGGAAGAGACAAGTAACCAATAGCTACTAGGACGATATGGAAGAGACAAGTAACCAATAGCTACTAGGACGATATGGAAGAGACAAGTAACCAATAGCTACTAGGACGATATGGAAGAGACAAGTAACCAATAGCTACTAGGAAGATATGGAAGAGACAAGTAACCAATAGCTACTAGGAAGATAAAGAGGAGATAAGTAACCAACAGCTACTAGGAAGATAAAGAGGAGATAAGTAACCAACAGCTACTAGGAAGATATAGAGGAGATAAGTAACCAACAGCTACTAGGAAGATAAAGAGGAGATAAGTAACCAACAGCTACTAGGAAGATATAGAGGAGATAAGTAACCAACAGCTACTAGGAAGATATAGAGGAGATAAGTAACCAACAGCTACTATGAAGATATAGAGGAGATAAGTAACCAACAGCTACTAGGAAGATAAAGAGGAGATAAGTAACCAACAGCTACTAGGAAGATAAGAGGAGATAAGTAACCAACAGCTACTAGGAAGATAAAGAGGAGATAAGTAACCAACAGCTACTAGGAAGATATAGAGGAGATAAGTAACCAACAGCTACTAGGAAGATAAAGAGGAGATAAGTAACCAACAGCTACTAGGAAGATATAGAGGAGATAAGTAACCAACAGCTACTAGGAAGATATAGAGGAGATAAGTAACCAACAGCTACTATGAAGATATAGAGGAGATAAGTAACCAACAGCTACTAGGAAGATAAAGAGGAGATAAGTAACCAACAGCTACTAGGAAGATAAAGAGGAGATAAGTAACCAACAGCTACTAGGAAGATATAGAGGAGATAAGTAACCAACAGCTACTAGGAAGATAAAGAGGAGATAAGTAACCAACAGCTACTAGGAAGATATAGAGGAGATAAGTAACCAACAGCTACTAGGAAGATATAGAGGAGATAAGTAACCAACAGCTACTAGGAAGATATAGAGGAGATAAGTAACCAACAGCTACTATGAAGATATAGAGGAGATAAGTAACCAACAGCTACTAGGAAGATATAGAGGAGATAAGTAACCAACAGCTACTATGAAGATATAGAGGAGATAAGTAACCAACAGCTACTAGGAAGATATAGAGGAGATAAGTAACCAACAGCTACTATGAAGATATAGAGGAGATAAGTAACCAACAGCTACTATGAAGATATAGAGGAGATAAGTAACCAACAGCTACTAGGAAGATATAGAGGAGATAAGTAACCAACAGCTACTAGGAGGATATGGAAGAAACGAGTACCAACAGTAGCTACTAGGAGGATATGGAAGAAACGAGTACCAACAGCTACTAGGAAGATATGGAAGTGATAAGTACCAACAATTGCACTGAGGTTATGGAAGAGACAAATCCAACAACTGCTCTGATTTTGGTATCATCATTGAAAGCACAAGAAATCAGTTTAATCCAGTATTTTTTTTCTTATTCTTCCTTGTTTTAATACGTTGTTATTTTTTAATGCGATGTATAAAGAACATTTTCTTTCAAAACTTCAGAATGCCCACTCAGTAAAATAAATTCACAAATGTAATGTGAACTGGGTGTTACTTTAGCATATTGAAATGTAGTTTAAAACTGTCTATATGTGTGTATGTTTATTCTCGTATCCATCAGCTATGACTAGAAGGTATGACTGACTTGGTATTAGCTCTGTCGTTCACCCACTGACAACCGCGTGCGCTGTGTGAGTCCAGAGTAATTCACCGTGTAGACAGCTGTTCTCTGCTCTTTCGGGCCAATTTGTGCTTAACGCAGAGCTCCCAGTTGAATATTGCTTTTTCTGTTATTGGTAATTTAATATTGCCTCTGAAATCTTGCCTGGGGCAGTCGAGAGCCTATTGATACAGTGGAGATAACCATCTATCTCTCTGATATTGTTGTTGCCGTTGTGTATAAGATGTCTTTATGATCTTGGCGTAGACGTGACCATGTTGTTGACTTTTTTTCTATTCTGTATTAACTAGTTTATCTCTGCACATACAAGCACATTTCCTGTATTATTGTCTTTGTTGTTGTACATAGTTTATGCTCTATAGCGGTTGTAGTTTTTCACGTTGTTTGTTTCTTTCATTACGCCTACACACACTCACCATCAGATTAGGGCTTCTCCAGCTTCAACAGTAAAGTATCGAAGGATAAAGTCTTGCCTAGAACACTCTAGGGTCTCTTCACGCAAATAGCACACTTCCAGGATCTAATTATTAAACATGCACAAGTACTGCGACTCCATTTGTCCGCAACGAGAATTACAAGTTTATTTATACCAGTCGTCTCTTGTAAACACTGATATAGAATTTCCAGCTACTGTATTTGCTATTCAATAGAAAATGCAGAAATGACGGAGAACTCATTCTTAGAATGCACATCAACTGGACTACACGAACATTAGTGGATAATCTGCCTCTCTCTCTCTCTCTCTCTCTCTCTCTCTCTCTCTCTCTCTCTCTCTCTCTCTCTCTCTCTCTCTCACGAACCTTCCACGAAATATAAGTCGAGTTTTTTCTGTGCAATATACACAATCTCGATATCTATTTGCTCACTAGCTCTCCTAGGCCTCTGCATGTCAATCTAGCTTGAAGTTCCATCACAGTTATCTTAAACTCCTCTTACAGACACCGAATATAGTCAATTGTTTATTCTGAATAGTCCCGAAATTTTTGTTTAGTAGATAGTCATTTATATATGTATGTAGTTACTTCTGTACCGAGTGAATGGTTAAGAGCGAAACGTAAATGTTATATTTTATTTTATGTCTCTCAGCTTCAATGTTAATTATGTTTGTTACATGAACAGCATATTTGTAGAATGTCTGGAATAGAGTGAAAGATGTATGATAAAGGGCAGAATGTCAGACTGGCCTGCGTGCCTAGCTCTTAACCCTTTTGAAATAATGATCAATCAATCACTCACATCACATCAGTATGACTATCTGATTCTATATCTCTGTCTGCTTCTCAAGGTGCACTCCAGCTAAATCTATCTCACTAAATCTCTTATTGTATCTATCTGAATCTGTTTATCTGAGTGTCTTATAGTTCTGGTAGCTCTCGGTCTCCTCGCTTTATCTGTGTCCAGTTTGATAAACTCACCAATTGTATTCCTGTTGTAATTGGTCCACTGGTTTCGATCTGCATACCAATTGGTTCTTACCTGTCAGTTTGGTGGTGTCGAATGTCAATCTCTCTATTTTATTGCCTATGGCACTTTCTACCTGTACCTATTGACTGATTTCTAGTCTGGTCCACCGCCTATCCGTTGCCATCCAGATTTTTTACTTTTCTTAAATCTTTCTAGCACCCCTGTCATATTTTCTCAGTTCGCCTTCTGTTTGTCGTCTGTTATTTTACTCACATGATGGTCAACGTCGGTCTATTTGTATTTATGAGTGTCTTTCCTCAGCATGTCTCTTGCTCTGCGCCATTGTGTCTGTCCTTTCTATTTGTCTGTTTCTTCTCTTTACACTTGTCAGCATCCAGTCGTAATGGTCTTCCTCTGGTATCATGGGAATCGGTTTTCTACTTTTTCCCTAAATTTCCTAGCTGACTTTTCTCTTCTTAATTAAATGCTAACCCCTATGACTATAATATGTTCATAATTATAATCATAATACCAGGTTACAAGGCACTGTGCTATACCAGTACCCATTTCTACAGCTGATTCGACTGGAGGGTGACGGACGAGAGTTCATCCAGTACCCAGCGTCCGAGAATGCATCACTGCCGGTTCAATCAAACTTCATATATGGACGGATATTTGAGTTTCAGCTTATCTCATATGCGTAGAAACTGAAACTGAAAGAACTCAGCTGCGCATGTAAAACAGCGAAATAAAAGTCCACATACCCGCTCACTAGAAGTGAAATCGCTGACGACAACACTCAGATTTGACACCATGACACCATTTCGCAGTAGCTCTGTAGCCACGATATCGTCATCTCTGTACCACGTGACCCAGTACCGTATGCCGAACACGACAGTGTCCTTGATTTGGCAGGTCAGCCAGAGGTCACTCCTGGACGTGAATGTGAAAGACACTTCTGGGACTTGAGGGGCTGGTGGTTCAAGATCTGAAAACGTTCCAGGTTTCATGCCAATACTCGGTTATGGTCACAGGAAAAATAACGATAAACAGTAAGATCTATAACAAACAGTAAGATCTATAACAAACAGTAAGGACAAAGACAGGAACAGAAAATGTGACGAAACTCAGATAAATGATCAGTTAATACAGTATAAGTGAGAAAATTGTAAGTTACACGCTGACACAAGGAAACAGTTTTCTCTGAGCAACAGTAACAGACTAGGGTTAGTGAGCAACTGAAATCGCCATGTCCTTAACAGTTAGGAAAAGATGTTGCAGTGTTACATGGAGCTAATATTTCAGCATGGTCGTGAAACTTGAACATTTAACAAAAAGATGATAAAGAAACTGCAAGCAACATGGATATTGGGTTGGACAAAGATGCGCGCGCACACACACACACACACACACACACACACACACTCACACCCACACACAACTGGACAGCCAGAAAAACAAAGGAGTACAGAAGGAAGTTTCAAAACAAAGAAAAGTATTGAATATCATAAGATAAAAAAAGACGGTCAAAATTTTTTTAACAAGCCATGAGAAGACAGAAATTGGCAGTGACTAAAATATTCAAGGGGGGAAAGCCGGAGGTGAAGCCCATGAGAAAAAAATATCAGGACAATGACCATGTGGCATGGAGAAGTAAAATCATCTGAATTGATCGGAAACACCAAGGAAATCACAAGACTGATAATAATGATTACTAACACTATCCAAAACGGCATGCAATGAATGAATGATTTTACATTAAAAAAATAATAATAATAACAATTTATTTGTAAGATGACGAAGTCAATAAAAGTAAAATAACTGTAAGATCTGTCAAAACTTTTAATTTTGTGTTTAATTTGTAAGACAGGAAAATACCTAATGGACATCCTTGAACATCCAGTCTTAAGCACGGCTCTTCTGTGAAGTTAACTACCTCAATCCTGACACGGAGAGCTACAACTGGCTGGTCTAGTGTAAGAAGATAGCTGCCAGTGTTGTAGTTTGTTTGAAAAACCTGAAAAATTGTGGGGTTAAATTTGTCTTGAAATCTTCACTGGAAAGGCGACGTGCGTTAGAAGTCAACAACAAAAAAGTGCTATAGATGTGCGCCAGTATATAAACATCGTTAATGATTGCTCCAGAAATAAGAAACAAAGATGTTTTATGTTAATTTAAAAACTATGACATTTGGCCACATTCGGACAAACATCACGAATTTCAAATGAATTTTTAAAGATGTTCTAATGTCGAAGTTTATTCAGTGACTTTTAAAAGTATGAAGAGTCGAAACAGATCTGGCATAACAGTCCGCAACAATAAACCAGCATATTTATTTGTCTTAAAGAAACCTCGCTTCCATTTTTCCGATATAACTATCGTTGGAAGGATACATAATGGGAAAAAGAAAGAGAGGAAGACCAAAACGAAGATGGCTACAAGACATCGCTGACGATCTGCAAATGGATGCAGCAGTGGCAGGCCATCTTGCTCACAACCGAGAGGCCTACAGGAGTGCTGTTTGGGAGGCAAAGTTCCGCAGGGGACATGCAAATGAATGAATGAACTATCGTTCATTTTTCAAAACGTCTATATGTACAAAATATATATCAGTTTACATGGTAATGTGTCATTCGTGAGGTCTGCTCTTGGAAAAATTCCAAATATTAACTTCTCATCTATAAATTTATGTAAGAACTAAGGCCCCCCTCTCTAGCAATCATTTGCAGTGTAACACACGAAAACTGTCCATGTGGAAAATAAAATGATTGGAAACAGCAATATTTCAACGCATAAACTTTTCTATAACAAGCACAGAACACTGATAGCAACCTGAATGACTGCATGAGCGATTAATAGAAGCTAGATGTGAAACATGATGATTTATTTAGTTCTTAACATTTAAGAAATGATAATTAATGTGCTAGCAAAGCTGATGACTATAACCATCATTATAGTGGTACGGAAGATGGTACTGATTATAGTGGTAAGGAAGATCTTAATGATTATAGTGGTAAGGAAGATCTTAATGATTATAGTGGTAAGGAAGATCATACTGATTATAGTGGTAAGGAAGATCGTACTGGTTATAGTGGTAAGGAAGATCCTACTGATTATAATGGTAAGGAAGATCGTACTGATTATACTGGTAAGGAAGATCCTACTGATTATTAGTACGGAAGATTGTAATGATGACAGTTGCACTGGTGAAGATTATAATGGTGATGTAAAAGAGGACAAATGTGATTATTACGATCAGGTGAAGATAAAAATGGCGATGATCACGATGATGGTGAAGATGAACGTGATTGTTGTACTGGTATTGACGATGATGAACTGATGATGGTAAGTATTATATTTGTAAAATTATGTGATGACTGTTTTAATGATGAATAAAGCAATGACAAGGAAGACGGCAGGGAACAGTACCTCAGTTCCATCACTAGTGTTGAACGTTTCCAGCGCCCCTAGCGGACCAATTGCAGGTTCATACAGCAAGCGGAAGTGAGTCACCATTGGTGGAGTTAAATCCACATCAAACGGTTCCTGAAGCTTCACTGAGGTCACATTAACCGGAGAGTAGAAGCTAACGTCAAACCATTGCCCAGACTCTGCCACTGCAGGGCACCATCCTCCGAAAGGCAGATCTAGATAGACCCAGAAACTACTAAATCATTTGCCATTTCATGTTTGCTATGTCAAATCTCGGTTTGGTATGCCGAGATTGCTCTGTCTGTGATTGTTTTGCTTATTGTTTTGTCTTTCATTTAATCAAACTTTGGGAGGGGGAAAAGGGGGGGGGGTGTGAAGACACAGCGACCCATAGCTGACACGCTAGCGTCAGGGTTGGCGAACCGTAACTGATCAAGACCCTGTCCCACTTCTCTGTTAGTGCTTCCAGTAACAGGCTGAACCTAGCCAACAGGGCAGGGATCGTCATAGTCCCCATGGTGGTGGAGTCTGCTAAAGAAGCATCGCATACCCCCTGCTCTTTAGCTCCATCCACGGGCTGAGAAAATAGCCGCTGTGACCCGCTCCTAACCCGACACGATGTTGTTCCTCAACATCTTCACTGCATGGCCTTCAAAGAACACTAGCTCGCAGTTCTAAAGAACAAGGACAAGAATTAAGCAACATTTTGAGAAAGTATTAATTTAATCCTTGATTATAGACATTTATGAGGAATCCATTTGCTTGTTTGTTTGTTTTTGTTTGTTTTCCCTCTCCTTCGTTCCTGGTTCTGCATCTTCAGATTTTGGGCTGTCACAAAAATGGCCTTTTACACTGAATACAAAACCGGACAAATGTTATATGGTATGGAAACATTTCCAGACAAGGAAATGATGTATTTTTTTTCTCTTTCATTTCACGCATGTTAAAGATGGGGAGATCGGCGAAAAAGATATACAGACAGGAGAGAGAGAGAGAGAGAGAGAGAGAGAGAGAGAGAGAGAGAGAGAGAGAGAGAGAGAGAATGGCAAGTTCAAGGTTGAAGTTACAATAGTCCTTTTATCTTAATTGACAAGCGATGTAAGTTTCCATACATAAAACTTACGGAACTGTGGAACAGTTACAGACCCCCCCCCCCCCCCCAAAAAAAAAAAACTGATCAGCTTCTGGTTAGTTTAACATTCATTTCAGTCTTATACTCTATATATTTTTGTTGGGTATGTACATTTTTATGTTGTTAGTGAACAGAGTTCTTTACTATAAAGAACTTCGTATCACATTTTTAGTACAGATTTATTTTTGTCTCGTGAAAGAGTTAAAGGTAAGAGAAACGTGAGATTCCTACTTGTGCAGAAACGTGAGATACCTACTTGTACAGCATATACCTACTTGTACAGCATATACCTACTTGTACAGCATATACCTACTTGTACAGCATATACTTACTTGTACAGCATATACCTACTTGTACAGCATATATCTACTTGTACAGCATATACCTACTTGTACAGCATATACCTACTTGTACAGCATATACCTACTTGAAAAGAAACGTGAGATACCTACTTGTACAGCATATACCTACTTGAAAAGAAACGTGAGATACCCACCTGTACATAAAAATGAGATACCCACTTGTACATAAAAATGAGATACCCACTTGTACAGAAAAATGAGATACCTATTTGCACAGCATATTCCCACTTGTACAGAAAAATGAGATACCTGCTTGTACAGCATATACCTACTTGTACAGCATTTACCTACTTGTACAGCATATACCTACTTGTACAGCATATACTTACTTGTACAGCATATACCTGCTTGTACAGAAAAATGAGATACCTATTTGTACAGCATATACCTACTTGTACAGCATTTACCTACTTGTACAGCATTTACCTACTTGTACAGCAAATACCTACTTGTACAGCATATACCTACTTGTACAGCATATACTTATTTGTACAGCATATACCTGCTTTTACGAAAAAATGAGATACCTATTTGTACAGCATATACCTACTTGTACAGCATGTACCTACTTGTACAACATATACTTACTTGTACAGCATTTACCTACTTGTACAGCATATACCTACTTGTACACCATATACTTACTTGTACAGCAGTCGAATTTAACGTACGCAGTTTCCAGGCCAGGTTTAGTGGAGGAGGCTGAAAACTGGACATTGTCGTCAGGTCCCTGGACCAGGCTAACCAGGTCACATTCTGTAAACGAGGAGAAAGTGAGGGTTATAAAACTGAGAATTATAGAATTATGTTATTTATAAACTGTATATGTAAAATGATCGAGGTGTGGATAGTTTTTTTTTTTGGAACAGAAAGTATCAAGTGACTACTTAATGAGGTAAAGTGTAAGAACTTTGTGTAGTCTAGGTTGATTTTAAACGAAAATGAGATATTTGAAACTGTCCAAATTCATGTCAGATAAAGAACAGTCCAAACACATATCGGAGACAGATCAGCCCAAACGCATATCAGATACATATCGTTCCAAATACATGTCAGATACATATCGTTCCAAATACATATCAGATACATATCGTTCCAAATACATATCAGATACATATCGTTCCAAATACATGTCAGATACATATCGTTCCAAATATATATCAGATACATATCGTTTCAAATACATATCAGATACATATCGTTCCAAATACATATCAGATACATATCGTTCCAAATACATATCAGATACAGATGACTTAGGTGCGGTCGTGTGTTTGCTTCAGAGAAAAGTGAAGTATTTAAAATTCGACTGATTACACATAAAATACAAACAAGCTGCTCATGACTGAGAAATTACGTCTTTCGTGTGTTCATGATTCGATTTATTGCTCATGTTTGATACAGTCATACAGCAAAAGTAGAAGACCACCTTTTGTTGTTTTTTTAATGAGATTTCAGCCGAACGCATCATACTTTCCCCGACCTGCAAGTGTCAGTGTTGCATGATATTACATTAGCAGCCATTTATAGGATAGGGGCAAGCGTTCGGGCCCTTCTACAATCAGCAGGGACAGATGCTCATTTCAGTGCTGTTTCCCAACGTCTTAGCAAAAAATTTGGATTAAAATCATATATACTTGCAAGGAAAAAAAAAACAACATAGATTAACTCCATTAATGAAAAAGAAAAGACTCGAGTTTGCCAAGAGTCATAAATCATGGACTGCGGAGAACTGGAGTCAAGGTCTTTTTTTTTCTGATGAATCAGCTGTGCAACACAACTGTGCGACACAACTGTGAGACACAACTGTGCGACACAACTGTGCGACAATTTGCCTTATGTGTATCGCATGTTCGACGACCCAAAGGTAAAAGATTTCATGACAAATAGGAGTAAATCGATCGTGAGACGTTCTCATAATCAGATGATATGGGGTGCAATGTCAAAATCCGGCACTGCATCACTACAATTTTTGCTGAAAGGAACTACAATGACCGGTCCTCGTTATTTGGAAATGTTAAAATACAACCTGGTAACTCATATGACAGTGCACGTGTGCTCAGTTTTCATGCATGATGGCGCCCCATGCCCTATATCCAAGGCTGTGAAGGACTACCTGACGAGAAGCAAAATTATGTGCTTGAATGGCCAGGTAACAGTCCCGACCTTAACCCCATAGAGAAATTGTGGACCCTTTTAAAGGATAAGGTTGCAGAAAAACAGGCATCAAATTCCAAAGCTTTGACTGAAGCAATAAAGTAGGTTTGGTGCAATGATATTTCGTGTGATTACTGCATATCTCTAACTGGCAGTATACCACATTGTATTCTATCTCTAATTTTTTTTTTTTGTAAGTGGTCGTAGCAAGTACTGATATCGGTGGCTTTTTTGTTGAAAAGAGTACAAATATTCATCCGCTGTCATTTTTTTTCAAATATTTTCAGAAGTCGATTACTTGTTTCAGTACAGCCGTCAAATTTCAAGAAAATAATAGATTGTCTTAAACTTTTGCGAATGACTGTGTATTTATAAATCACGAAGCAGTATAAGTGCGTTCATTTAAAGCTAAAAGTGACAGTGGCATAATAACCTTACTTTTTTTTTTGTAAATGGGAGAGAGAACTCTCAAGAAGCATTGGGTAAGTCACAAGTAAATCGTATGTTAAAGTGTTCTAACAAATATGTCAGTCATACTTATTGAGTTTATAGAACTGCATCGATATTTTGTATTTTTGTATTTGCCATTCACTGTATCATTCACTGCAAATGAATTACTTCCCTTCGAAGTGTAAAGTGGTAGTAACAAATTAGATGGAGTGTGAAACTTCCTTGTTTGTGTAATGCTTATTAATATTAATATTTTTAAGCGCTCTCCAAACCTGTGGCTAGACATAAGAAAAGATAGGCTGTATCAACAAGAGTGAAAATGAAGAGCCATTCTACTAGAATTGTTCACATACAGAATGAAACAAGATTTTTCTCATAGACTGGAACACAAAAGAACCAACTGCCGCTGGGATGCTCTGGCGTCTACCGCTGATGCGCGCGACTTGACATTGGTTAAACAAAAAAAATCTCGTTTGCATCGGGGAATACGGTGTTAGGCCCGTATTTCTAAGACCTTCAGTACATGAAAGTGTGATATGGTCAGTATCACACCTGACCCCATTTATCTTCCTAGAATTCTGTTGCCCCTCTACTGGGACCTGAAACCGGTACCGCTGGATTAAAATAGACCAAGCGCCTAACCAGTCATCCAACCAGGCCGTTTCACATTGTAATCCTGAGAATCAGTTCTTTTTTTATGGGTGGCCAAGTCTTCAGTTAAAAAAAAAAAGCATTCTGAAGAAACATTCACTGTTTATGAACAAAAGTTGATCGCTTTTCCTTTCATGTTTGTTCCACTCAAATAAAGACGCTTCTAAAAGCACTCAAAAGCGCTGTTGGCGCTTAGCAGTTATTTTCTTTTGGCTGAATCCACTCGTTGCATGACAAATAAAAAGTTAATGAACCGGAAAACGAGAAACCACGACGAGAAAGACTGCTGTAAAGAGTGAAACTTACATTTTTTAAAAAAATTATGTACTGTTTCATTTTCGACACCTTATTGGTCTTTTTTTCCATGTCATTTGTGTCGTCAGATTAAATGAAGACTGGGCGAACGTTTTCTGACGGCAATATTCGCAACGGTTAATCATAAGCTTATGACACTCAAGCCACATAATCCACATTTGCGAGGATCTTTTGGATCCTTGTTAGAAAAGCATGTATGTTTCTAATTAGTCCTATTTATTCACGATAAAATTATCTTCCAGCTGTAGTCACAAAAACGGTTTTTATCTTTGCGGCAATTCCTTCCCCCGTACCAAATTGTTCTATGGTATTCCAAGTACGAAACAGTCCTTTGAAAATATGCTATTTAAAAAAAAATTGTGAGACAAAATGTCCGATCATTCCCTTGCACCTTGATTTCTCTTCTGTATTTAAGTCAGGCAGCATTTCTTGCCCTTATATTCGTTATTTTCACACGTGTAACAAGCAGTACTGGAAACATCTGGAAATTGGAGATGAACAGTTTGGATTTGTTGAAGGAAAGGGAACACAAAATGCCATTTATGCTTTGCGAACACTAACAGAAAAAGCTTTAGAAGTACAGAAAGATCTCTACTTATGCTTCATTGATTACACCAAGGTATTCGACAAGGTGAAACATAATGAAATTATTAAAATGCTTGAAGACATCAATATAGACGGCAAAGACCTGAGGATTGTAAAACATCTATTCCGGCACCAAGAAGCAGCAATTCGAGTTGAAAATAGAAATGGAAAATATCAACCTATAAAACAAAGGGTGCGACAAGGATGTGTACTATCTCCAGACCTTTTTTCTCTGTACAGCAAGAATATTCTAAGAACGATCATCACAGAACCAGGCATAAAAATTGGAGGAACCAATATTAACAACCTTCGGTATGCTGACGACACAGTACTGATAGCTGAGAATCAACAAGACCTGCAAAATCTATTGGATAAAGTGGCCAAAGAAAGTGAACAGACAGGCCTTACTTTGAACATCAAAAAAGACAGAGACTATGGTTATATCTAAGAAACAGAATCAACCAACATGCAGTATACAATTAAACGGAACTATTCTAAAGCAGGTGCAGACATTCAAATACCTTGGAGTAGTAAAAACTTTAGATGGGAAATGCAGAACAGAAATTAGGAACAGAATAGGCCAAGCAAAGACTGCATTTCAGAGAAAGAGAAACATATTAGTTAACACATCCTTATCAATGAATGTTAGAAAACGAGTCCTAAAATGCTATATTGAACCTATCTTGTTATATGGAAATGAATCAAGGGCAATAGGCAGGTCTGCACAAAAATCATTGGAAGCAGCAGAAATGTGGTTATTAGAAGAATGTTGCGAATCCCCTGGACAGCAAAAATGAAGAATGTATAAGAAGAGCTGGAGAGACAAAAAAATCTTGCCAAAATGATAAGAGACAGACAATGTACTTTCATAGAACATACAATGAGAAGAGGGGGCATTTAAAATATTATAACAACAGGAAAAATAGAAGGAAGAAGACCAAGAGGAAGACCAAGAGAAATGATACTGGACAGTCTGACGGGATAGTGTGAGAGGAGATCACCAAGTGAGCTGATGGCCTGCCTGAAGGATCGTGTACTCTGGAGAAGCATAATAGCCAACGCCAATCGGCACGGTACCTGATGATGATGATGATGATGATGATGAACAAGCTGTCCATGTCATGCCGGAGTTGATGGAAACGACAAGACCGACCAGCTAGCAGCAAGAACCAAGCCGGAGAGCCTTGTCAAAACAGACAGACCAGACTCATATAAATCCAAGTACCTTCCTCTCAAGCATCTACCAGACAAACTCACTGAGTTACATGTAGCTAAGAGCAGTGGTTGCAAATCCCAGCTAAATGCTTGATCACGTGAAACACACAATCAACACAACACTAGAATCATTTCTTTAAAAGCACGGAAGGAAATCCTGATGTCAAAGGTCGATCACGTACGGGCACGTCCCGAGTTTAATGAAGCCGCTCCCCAGGACCAGCAACACACCTAGGCCATGTTTTACAGTCACAGTTTCACACTTTTTGTACATAAATGATCATTTTCAAACTAACTTCAAACTCATGAAAAAAAGGATCTATGTGATCACTGAACTTATTAAAGTTCAAAGTTTTCAAACAAAGAGACTGGTTGTTACAACGTCAGCATGGCGTGATCTACACGAGCTCTTGTCTTGAGGCATTACGGTCTTCCTGCTATATCCCCGGGGAGTTTTGATCGCAATGAACTTCCACGACGCTCTGTCCTTCGCTTTCACAATGCCTAAGAGCAAGCTGAGTTTCGTCCACTTCTTGATGTTTTCCGCCCGTCTACGCCGTCGTTCTCTTGGTGTTGTCCCTCCTTCTACGCTGTCGTCCTCTTGGTGTTGTTCGTCCATCTACTCTGTCGTCCTCTTGGTGTTGTTCGTCCATCTACGTT
This sequence comes from Achatina immaculata, assembly GCA_009760885.1. Taxonomy (NCBI): domain Eukaryota; kingdom Metazoa; phylum Mollusca; class Gastropoda; order Stylommatophora; family Achatinidae; genus Lissachatina; species Lissachatina immaculata. The sequence continues at coordinate 33,789,239 of CM019717.1, forward strand.
GTCGTCCTCTTGGTGTTGTTCGTCCATCTACGTTGTCGTCCTCTTGGTGTTGTTCATCCATCTACTATGTCGTCCTCTCGGTGTTGTTCGTCCATCTACTCTGTCGTCCTCTTGGTGTTGTTCGTCCATCTACTATGTCGTCCTCTTGGTGTTGTTCGTCCATCTACGTTGTCGTCCTCTTGGTGTTGTCCGTCCATCTACTCTGTCGTCCTCTTGGTGTTGTTCGTCCATCTACGTTGTCGTCCTCTTGGTGTTGTCCGTCCATCTACGCTGTTGTCTTCCTGCTCTTTTTTTTTTCTTCAGTTTTTTGTAACCGTTCATTGTACCTTTTCAAATGGCTAAAATGTTTTAACTTTTCTGAATAAAATTTGACTAAATGTTATATCATCTATGTTTTCTTCTTTTCCTCTGCTAGAAGAAGAAGAAGGAGAACAAGAAGAAGAACAAGAACAAGAAGAACAAGAAGAAGAAGAACAAGAAGAAGACCTGACTAACGAGGTAGCCCTCATCCTGGTTGCCGTGATGACTGACTGCTTCTTGTTTTTACACTGGGTCTTCAAGCAGAGAATATAGCTATACCACAACCAGCTAATTTCCGGGAACGTTTTCAAACGCCGCTGTCAGACTTTCTTCAACGTTCAAAAATAATGTTCAGTTTCAACTCGGTCATTTCCTAGGAAGTCTTTTAAAAAATTCTTTTTAGAATACTCTGGCTATTTTCAAAAGGTAGGCGTTAAATAAGAACGATAATTATGCGTGAGCATTCTGTACTTGGGAAGCATGATACCAGAACACATTTATCACACAAAGCCGGCCTTTCAACTCCTGGTAAATAGTTCTCATGAACTCAAGCGAGACGCGCTTTATGCTAAGCTGCTGCAACTGTTGAAGGACGTCAAGGACTCCTTGATGTTGTAGCAACATGAAAAAAGGGCAGCCACAGTTATTACAACATACTGTAGTGATATTGTGCTTTTTTTTGTAATGGAAATATATTCAAACTTCCTGTAAGAATATTCTAGTAAGTTAAAGAAACGGGTGTGCGCGCTGAGCTGTGCAGCATAAAAGATCGCCCATGGCTGTTGAAATGTCATCGTTCCGCTTTTGGAAATTGTTATGACAATCAAAAATTCAGGTTAAAGTCAGTTGAAATCAGTTTTTTCCGGCAATGCAAAGCGTGAATTATCTGATGGGGAATATTCACCAGCAACTTTTCAATTTTTAAGTTACACTAAATAATCCGGTCTCCCCACTCTATCCTCGTTTCATCTAAGCGTCCGCGCATACAAAAAGATCTTGCCGCGCATGAAATTTTATATGTTGCGCTAAAAATAATAACATTGCTACTTTCATTTTTTAACTTCATTATGTTGTTACGCTGAGGAAAAAAATGAAGAAAAATATGATACATCATCATCATCATCATTCCTGTGTAGTCCCAATGGTGCATAAGTCATCAACAAAGGTTCTCCAGCGAATCTTGTCATGAGCAAGTCGGGATACCTCAAACTGTGTCTTTCCCGCTTCCTTTAGCTTTTCCGTATTGTGTGTCTTCATGTTCCCAATGGCCTGTCCCGTTTTCTTTTCCCTTGAGGTGTCCATGTCAAGGATATATAGTGGTGTCTTTTTTTCCATTCGTGGTATGTGGCCCAGCCGTTTCCATCTTCGTTTTTTTATCTCTTTAGTAGTGTTCTTAATCCCCATTCGTTCGGTTATTTCCTCCTTTATCACACGTTCTTTCCGGTATATTCTTCCTTCAAATCCTCTCAATCTGCTCTTTCGATTTTCTGATTGGCTCTCCATGTTTCGACTACATACCCCGCTTCTGAGACCCTCCAAGACTACAGGCTCAAGCCCTGCGATACTCTGAACCTCTTGTGATCCTCTCGGGGATGATCTCGTGTGGTCCTTTCGGGGACCACAGGGGGACCACGGGACCTATTGAGGACCACGGGAGTAAATTCTGTAGGATCACGGGGTGGTCTTGGTGGTAGAAGCGGACGAAGAGGAAGAAGAAGAGAGGAGACTACATATGACAGAATGGAGCATTCATTGGATTTATGGATTCTGAGCTTGAGGCTCGTATGGAGAATGGGAGATTTCCCTCCGTTCGCTCTTTTGTTAAAGGCCTGGGATGCCTGTCCAGTCCTTGTGGATATTTCCTTCTCAGTGCTGCTGTCTGTTGAAATGAGGCGTCCAGGATACTTGAAATGTTCTACTTCTTCAGCTTCTCTTGTTCCAAATGATAATCTTTCCTTATTTCTTCCCATTGATCTTCATGATCTTAATCTTGTTTGGGTGTATATTCAGACCTACCGATCGGGCTACATGAGCTACATGAGTTTGTTTTAATGATCTCTTTGGATTTTAGTGTTTGTTCTATGAGAAGTTTAAAATATACTTTGTAATTTGCTATTATTACGCACCTTTCTACCCAAACATTTTATGGGAATGTATAGTATTTGCAAATGCGATAAAATTTTTGCACACGAACGGCAAAACATTAGAATGCACCTTGGTTCCCCCCCTCCCCCGTGGGTGTAGAGAAATTGCATGGAAGGGGTGGGGGCGTACTGCCTGTGGGAACGATATTCTCAGGACAATTAAGACTGAAATAATTTTTAAAATAACTTTTCTCAGAACATCTACAAATACATTTTGGATGCTTCGAGGTCGAGTGGTTAGTCAGTACACTTACCCGAGTAGCGTTGGAGGGCCGATTCTCAATATCTCGCTGGGTATTTTTCTTCCTCTCGCTGTGTCTTAAGTCTTCTCAAGATGATCTTCTTCTTCAACTTTCGGAGCCATTAAAGGCTCATTGCTGGAGATAAAGTTCGCCTCCATTCCTATCTGTTCCTAATCTTCTCTCTTCAGTTGGTGACACCAATATCTTTTACATCCGTTTCTATGTTTTCTTTCCATCTCTGTCTTGGTCTACCCTTTGGTTTTGTTTCCCTTATCTCTTGTGCATAAATAATTTCCGTTTGTCTGTTCTCTTCCATTCTTTCTACATGGTCCACTCAGCCTAGTCTGTTCAGTTTCAAGAGATTTATAATTTGTTGGGATTTAAATAAGCTGTTCAGTTTCAAGAGATTTATAATTTGTTGGGATTTAAATAAGCTGTTCAGTTTCAAGAGATTTATAATTTGTTGGGATTTAAATAAGCTGTTCAGTTTCAAGAGATTTATAATTTGTTGGGATTTAAATAAGCTGTTCAGTTTCAAGAGATTAATAATTTGTTGGGATTTAAATAAGCTGTTCAGTTTCAAGAGATTTATAATTTGTTGGGATTTAAATAAGCTGTTCAGTTTCAAGAGATTTATAATTTGTTGGGATTTAAATAAGCTGTTCAGTTTCAAGAGATTTATAATTTGTTGGGATTTAAATAAGCTGTTCAGTTTCAAGAGATTTATAATTTGTTGGGATTTAAATAAGCTGTTCAGTTTCAAGAGATTTATAATTTGTTGGGATTTAAATAAGCTGTTCAGTTTCAAGAGATTTATAATTTGTTGGGATTTAAATAAGCTGTTCAGTTTCAAGAGATTTATAATTTGTTGGGATATAAATAAGCTGTTCAGTTTCAAGAGATTTATAATTTGTTGGGATATAAATAAGCTGTTCAGTTTCAAGAGATTTATAATTTCTCTCTCTCTCTGAACCTTAAGTGCCCAGGGCACATGGGGCTTCCGCAAGGGTTTTCCACAAATGCCTGTCTTTCGCCTTTTTTTCTGCTCTTGCCCAGGTGAGCCCTCTATTGCTCAACATCCTTTCTGTTGTTCTTCTCCATGTCTCTTTTGGTCTACCCTTACTTCTGCTCCCCTGTGGTGTCCATCTTAGTGCTATTTTTGGTAGTGAGTTGTCAGTCATTCGGAGCACATGTCCCAACCATCGCCAGCGTCTTTCCTCAATAATTGTTGTCAGTGGTTTCATCTGCATTTCTGCCAATAAGATGTTATTTCTTATGGTGTTTGGCCAAAATATTTTTTTAATTCTACGTAAACATTTAGTCTGGAAAGAATTCAACTTGTTTTCTAAGGTTTTGGTGATTTTCCAGCATTCACTTCCATAGAGTAGTACACTTAGAACATTACTCTTAAATATCCTGATTTTCATATTTATGTTTAGTTTATTTGATTTCCATATATTCTGTAGCATTGCAAAAGCCTGGTTTGCTTTAGTAAGTCTGCTGTTGATGTCCTCTGTGCTGTCTCCATTTTCTACTACTCTGCTGCCAAGGTATACAAATTCGTTGACCTCCTCCACTAACTTGCTATCTACTCTGAGTACATTTCTGTTGTTCACATTTTGCTTCATTAACTTTGTCTTTCCTACGTTGATCTTTAGTCCTATGTTGTTTGCATTCTGAGTTAGCTTGTTTATTTTATCTTGCATATCTTTGTGACTGCTTGATAATAGACAAATGTCGTCCGCAAAGTCAAGGTCCTCCAGCACTGTGTTAAGGGTCCATTGTAATCCTCTGCGTTTGTCTGATGTTGCCTCCTTCATTAACCAGTCTACTGCCAAGATAAATAATGTTGGTGATAGTACACATCCCTGTTTCACTCCTGTTTGTACCCTAAAGCTGCTGGAGGTATGTTCTCCACAGATAACTTTGCACTGAAAACCCTCGTATAGGGCTTTGATTACATTAACTATTTTATGGGGGAGGCCATGCCATCTTAGGATTTTCCACAGTGCATCTCTGTTGACACTGTGAAAGGGTTTCTCAAAATCTATGAATAATGCATATGTTGTGCTATGCCATTCATTTGCCTGTTCTAATATTTGTCTAAGTACAAATATATGGTCTATGCATGATCTTCCTTTCCTAAATCCTGCCTGCTCTTTCCGAAGTTTTTCCTCAAGTGTTGGTACAATTCTGTTGATGATTATTCTGCAAAATACTTTACTGGTGAGTGGCAGTAGGGTAATGCCTCTCCAGTTCCCGCAATCTCTGAGGTCACCCTTCTTTGGTAGTTTTACTATAAGACCAGTTTTCCACTCCTCTGGGGCTTTTTCTAAATCCCAGATTTGTTGTAATATCCGGCAAAGTTGTTTTGGTGTTTCTGTTTCTTCTGCTTTCAACATCTCAGCAGTCACTTCATCTTCACCTGGTGCCCTGTCTGATTTTAGCATCTTTATCGCCTCTTTTACTTCATTTATTGTTATTGGTCCTGTATTGATGTTTAGTTCCGCTTTTGCTTCAGGTATATCTATTGCTTGTGCTGCTTGTGTTCTGTTTAGTAGGGTGTTAAAGTGTTCCCTCCATCTTTCAATTTTTTCTCTTTCTCCACTGACCAGTTGTCCATTTTGTGTTCTTACTGCACTTTCACATCTTGTATTGAAGTTACCTGTCATCTGCTTTGTGATTTTATATATGGTTTTCATGTCATTTGTATATGCTGCTTTCTCTGCTGTCTCTGCTAAGTTGTCATAATACTGACGTTTATCTTGACGGCATGATTCCTTCACTTCTTTGTCTTTTTGTGCATAATTACTTAAAACTCGTTCTTTAAGCCGTTGTGATTTGGTGTTCAGTAATTTTTTCTTGATTTCTTTTCTTTGCTCTATCTTTTCCCATGTGGTCTCACTTATCCATTCCTCTTTTCTCCTTTTCCGATATCCCAGCACCTCTTTTGCTGTTTCCTGTAGTGTTTTATTGAACTCTAATATGGACATTTCTGCTTCGTCTTGTAGGACACTGAAGCGGTTCTTAAGTATTATTGAGAATTCATTTCTTGTTTGCTGGTCTATCAGTTTTCTTGTATCAAAATTTATCTTTCTGTGTTCTCCGATTCTGGCTTTCCTTAATTTTAGTTTTATTTTTGCTACCAGAAGGTTGTGATCACTTCCTATATCTGCTCCTTTCCTTGCTCGCACATCTTGTAGTGACCGTTTCCACTTGTTGTTTATTAGTATGTGATCGATTTGGTTTTCTGTGGTTTTATCTGGTGACCTCCAAGTCACCTTATGGATGTTTTTGTGTTGGAAAATTGTCCCTCCGATGGTCATCATGTTTTCTTCACAGAAACTGCACAGTCTTTCTCCATTTTCATTTATTTCTCCGATTCCTTCTCTTCCCATGATTCTTCTTCTATCTTCATTTCCTTCACCTACTTTTGCATTGAAGTCACCCAAGATGAGTAGCATATCATGCTTGGGTATTGTTTCTACTGTGGCTTGGAGGCTGTTGTAAAAATCTTCTTTTAATTCCTCTTCAGCTGCTTCTGTTGGTGCATAACAAACTATAATAGACAGCTTCGTGAATCTTGAGTTGAACCGTGCATATAATAATCTCTCATTTATTGGGGTCCATTTCAGCAATGCTCTTGATGCTTCTTTTGTTATAATCAATGCTACTCCTCCTTCATGAAGATCTTCTTTACCTGACCATATTATTGTATCTTCTGTGTGCTGTGTTGTTAATTTCCTTCTGCCTTGTCCTGTCCATCTTGCTTCTTGTATTCCTAGTATGTCTAGTTTGTATCTGTGCATTTCCTTGATGGTTTGTGCTAGTTTTCCAGTCTGGTTTAGTGTTCTTACATTCCAGCTGCCTATATGCATCTTTTGTTTAGGTTCCAGGAGGTCTGCAGTCGGGCTGGGGACTTCCAGTGGCTGGCTTTCATCCACAACCTTCATGGGCTCAGTTTCCTGATACGCATTTCTCCTTCCACCTGCATTTGCTTTTTCCCTTGCTTCTGTTTCTGTAGCAGTCTGATAGTTTTTTACCAGATAGGGTTGCTGGCCCTATGCTGAACCCTCCTTAGTCGCCTTTTACGATCATGCATGGTAGGGTACAGTGGTCCTATTCTTTGATTTATAATTTGTTGGGATTTAAATAAGCTGTTCAGTTTCAAGAGATTTATAATTTGTTGGGATTTAAATAAGCTGTTCAGTTTCAAGAGATTTATAATTTGTTGGGATTTAAATAAGCTGTTCAGTTCAGTGTTCTTTCTAGCTCTCCATTCTCCACTGTTGGTATGCTTTATGGGCCCAAGGATTCTTCTTAGGATCTTGTTCTCAAAGATTGATTGCAATTGTTGCTCATCTTTCTTTGTTGTACTCCCATGTTTCTGATCCATACATGACGGCTGTTTTTAAGATTGTTATTTTGGTGTTTTGGGACAAGATTTTGAATTTTAACAGGTGTTGCAATGCAAAGTATATTTTATTCCCTATCTGTACTCTGCTTTTAATTTCCTCGCTTACTGTGTTGCTTCTGTTGAAGGCTGTGCCTGTATATTTGTATGTTTCTGCTTTCCTAATAATTGTATCTCCAACATTTATATAATCAGGATCATTCCGTGTCCAGTCTCTTGATTTCTTCATATACTCTGTCTTATCTTGGTCAAGCTCACATTTAGTGCCACATCTCCCAGGCGAATGCAACTTCTTGCACAGTTTCCCCAACTAGGTCTATGCCGTCAGCGTATCCCAGTATTTTAGCTTGTTCTTCTGTACTGCTTTCTTCTTTCACTTTTCTAATTAACGTTTATAGTACTAGGTTGAATAGTAATGGAGATAATGTATCACCTTGTTTTAAATCAGTTCTTATATAGAAGGGTTCTGACTTTCTTCCTTTATATATTACTATATTTTGTGCATTCTCCATGCATATTCTGGCCAGTAGGCATCTCAAATTCTTTCATAATGTTCCATAATGCTGTCATGATTAATTTATTAGGCATCTCAAATTCTTTCATAATGTTCCATAATGCTGTCAGAAGCTTTCTTGAAGTCAGTGAAGATATTATATACTTCTTTTCCATATCCCCAGTACTTTTCTGCTTTTTGACGTAGATAAAATATTTGGTCTGCTGTTGATCTGCTTCTTTTTTCCCCATACTTAACCCGACAAATATGTTAGACATGGAAATGCAGTCAAGTCGTACCACTCCCTCTTTTCTAACAAGTGGAAAGCAGGTGGTCTGTTGATATCTTATATATTCTACATAAGCTGTGGTAAATATCTTTTCAAATCCACGGCTGACTGAGATTATATCTGTATCGCTTGTGTCCTGTTTTTCACGGGATAGTATTTTGAAATATCCTGCCTTGCTGTAAGAAGTCGCTTTCCGTATTCTAGTAAAGCCAGATTCCATTATTATCCTTCTATATGAATACTACAAGAACTTAATATTGAAGAAGGTTGGCTAGTAAAGAGGATTAAAAAGAAAAAACTTAAATATTTTGGACACATTAAACGTCATGAGAATTTAGAGAAGACTGTCTTGGAGGGGTAGATAATGGGGGAAAAGAAAGCGAGGAAGACCAAGGCTGCAAGACATCGTTGATGATCTGCAAATGGATGCATCAGCAGCAGGGCATCTTGCTCACAACCGAGAGGCCTACAGGAGAGCTGTTAGGGAGGCAAAGTTCCACAAGGGACATGCAAATGATGACTGATTGACTGAATGCAGATTTGAAAGAATTCTGTACATAATCTACGTCATATTTCTTTGACTTTCTTTCTACTGTGCCTAAGTTCTTGTATCAGTAAGAGTAACTTCTGGCGGTGTACAGCACATGTAACACGAAATATAGAAATGTCAAATATTTATAAGGCTATAAAGAAGGTAACAGATAAATCGACTGGTGTGTTTACTGTTTTTTTTTTATATTCTTATTTATGAGACTGTAAATTGTAACTTTTTATGTAGATAAAGTGAAGTTGCATCTCGCCCAAGCAAAATGAAATAAAACATGATGTAAACGTTTGAAGAAAGAGGACGATGAAAATTTCTGAATGTAGAGGACGCTGAAATAATTTGAAGATGGGGACGTTGAGACCAATTGAAAATGGGGGAAGTTGAAATCAACTGAATATAAACGTCCTTGAAGTGAAGTGAAAATATAAGACGTTGGGATCAAATGAAGATAAAATACATTGAAATCAACTAAAGATAGCATAGCGTTCAAATCAACTGAAGGCCCTGGTCTGTATACTAAGTTATTTGATGAGCATGACCCGAAAGGTCGAGGCAGGTTCTGTACGCAGGCAGTGGCTTGTGTCACTGCAGAAATGAACGATCCTCACTGTCAGCCATGAGCAGATCCAGAAACTCGAAAAGATACAAAATGTAGTCATGCGAATTATCTTGGGGCGTACAAGAGACTGTGTAGCGACGAGGTACTACCTTGATCTCCCAACCATGAATCACAGGGTCAAGATCTGGCGCCTCCATACCTCTAGATAAGTGCAGATAAGGAGCACCCATCGCACCAAAGCTCCTTATAGAAAAGGGTGACAGGCTAAAGAAGGGCACATCATGGATGGATCGAGCAGAAGATGTTATCAAGCAGGTCCGTGAGCTTAGCAACATCAGCCCCGGCGAGGAATGGGTACCTGTGCCCCCCGGCGGTCAGGGGCACCTTCTCTTGCATGGTCAGGTTTGACAAGAGAAGCAGGAACTTGCTCTGCAGCACTTGGTGTGAACGCAGAGGTCAACGCCCTCCGTGATGTAGATGTTATTTACACAGATGGGTCAGCTGTACGACATCAAAGGTAGGCAGAGGTGTATACTGAAGAAACTGAGCACAAACACAAATGGCAAAGAGAAAAAAAAAAAGATGACAGCGTATAAATGAAGAATATATTTGATATTATATGGTCTTCATTTATATCATATCGTCTTCCTTGTTCTCTGCCATTTGTGTTTCTGCTCAGTTTCTTCAGTTCCTTTGTCGCTTTTGTAAAACTGAACCATACACCTCTACCTACCTTTATCACTAGAACCAGTTTTACCATAGTCGTCATCTCTTTTATCTCTTTCGACATCAAAGGAGTGCATGGGCACTCACAGCACGCTCAGTGGGCAGAACAATCCAGGAATCCAGCGGTGCCTTCGCTGTGACCAAAGCAGCATGACGATGGAGGTGATGGTAGTGACGAAAGCATTCGAGTGGCTAGGGTCATAAGACTAGGCCCTGGTCTCTATACAAAGTTATTCGATGAGTATGACCCGAAAGGTCGAGGCAGGTTCTGTACGCAGGCAGTGGCTTGTGTCACTGCAGAAATCAACGATCCGCAGGGGCACCTTCATCTATGTTCCTGGGCACGTGGGCATCCAGGGAAATGAGAGAGCTGATAGGTTGACCGGCTCTGCCATCATCGCAGATGGACAACCGCTGGGTCGAGCTGATGTTGTTAACGAGCTCGGAGAGATAGGCAGAGTGGAGCACATCCACGTCGCGGCTTAGACTGATAGAGCTGAGAGTACAGACTTGCATGGCCAGAAACGAGAGGCAGACTTGTCAGCCAACACAGGACGAGCACTACCAGCTTCAAGATGCTGATGGATATGTTTTTTTTTTGGGGGGGGGGGAGGGGATCTGAGCACCTGTGGACATATCCGGAGTGCAGTGATGACCCAGACCATAAACCATACATAAAAGGGTAGGACATGATTGTTTTTAAAGTAATAAATAAATAAAAAAGCTGAAGAGGATTGCTCTACAAAAATAATTAAATAATAATAGGACAGTATTGTTTTAACACAATAGATAATAAATCCATCCATTTTTCCTTATCGTTAAAATGTTCTAGTATCTTCTATAGCAGACCTATTCTTGACCTGCTTTCCAGTTTGTTTAGAAAAAAAAAAAAAAAGTAATTTTCCTTGTCCTTTGTCATTGCACGATTTGTACTGAAGCTCATGTTCTGAGCAAACACTGTGCGCCCATTATATGTTAGATTGTGATCTAGAACAATCTTGCTAAACAAGGATGTGAACTGATGAAGAGATGGGTATCAGACCTGGAACTCTCAACCATAATTTCCGTTCATAATGAAACTTCGCCGTGACAAGACAACCGTGGCGGTCACGTTATGTGGTTAGATATAAGATTTAGCACGACATGTTGTAGCAGCCGGTTTCTTTGCTGCTTGCAGCAGAGTGAGAAGAAATATAAACCTTCTGAATACAGTGACATATAAATCGAGACAACCAGATACCAAGTGGATTAAAAATTGTAAAAAAAAAAAGAATTTTGGGTAAAATAAAATATGACCAATGTGAAGTAGAATGTAAACTCCCCGTTTCATGTCTTTAAGGGATACGGTGTTAGTCCCGTATTTCCAAGACCTTCGACATATGAAGACGTCATGTAGTCAGCATCACGCCTGGCTCCATTTACCTTCCAAGATTTCTCTGGTACCCAGTTTTAGAGGTTGGGTGTACACTAGGGCCTTTTTGGTGCGACTTCTTATAGATTCGTCCAAACTGAGTCTCAAGGCCGTGTTATAATGGAAACCGTCTTCTCTCCGTTCCAGTGGGACATGCTGTCTACATGAAAGAAACTTATCACAACATTACACAATTGTTGGACTGTCTTCTGTATCTCAAGTATGACTGGTATCTCTGTGGTGACTTGAGGATAGTGACCGTGTTGATGAGTCTGCAGTATTGCTGCTTTTTGTATTGCCACATGAATGGAACACCCGAGCAAAGGCTGTGCTCTATGTGAGTATAAGATAAGGTACAGGTCATTGATTGGCCTGGAAGGAAATCTTCGAGACAAGAATGTGCAACACCGAGCATTGGTAGAGACATACAAAGTCGTACTACCATCTCTGCACATAAAACTTGGTCTGATGAAAAATGTTGTAAAAGACATGGACCTTCCTAAGCCAGAATTCAAGTACCTGGTAGACAAATTCCCTCGATTCAGTGAAGCAAATATCGAAGTTTTTGTGGGTCCTCAGATCCGACAACTCTTCAAAGATGGGAGTTGGGATGAGTTTGGTCTGATATCAACTAAATTCCTTGGAAAAATCAAGACAAAACTACAAAGAACTGGTTGAGAATATGTTGTCTCTGTATCACAAACCTGGCCGCAGTAAGTCCTTAAAGTTGCACTTTCTTCATTCCCTCTTGGAGTTCTTCCCCGATAACTGCGGCGTGGCTAGTGATGAACATAGGGAACGTTTACATCAGGAAACCACAACAGTGGAGAAAAGATATCAGGAAACCACAACAGTGGAGAAAAGGTATCAGGAAACCACAACAGTGGAGAAAAGGTATTAGGAAACTACAACAGTGGAGAAAAGGTATCAGGATACCACAACAGTGGAGAAAAGGTATTAGGATACCACAACAGTGGAGAAAAGGTATCAGGGCAAGTGCTCCACTTTCATGTTGGGTAACAACTGCTGGTCATTAGCTAGAAATGATTCTGAGCAGTGGTACAAGGGGCAGGCAAAGAAAACAAAAAACGTCGAAGTGGTCATTCTGCGGTAAGCTTTAGACCCTAAGGTAGTACTCTATTTAGTAAGTGATTATAGCACATTTCTTATAAACAACCAACTTTACATTCTGATTGCATATTCGTGCTCAGCACCCCAAAATCTATAGGAAATAACTATTTTTATAAGAAAGCCACTGACAACAACTATTGAGGAAAGACGCTGGCGATGGTTGGGACATGTGCTCCGAATGACTGACAACTCACTACCAAAAATAGCACTAAGATGGACACCACAGGGGAGCAGAAGTAAGGGTAGACCAAAAGAGACATGGAGAAGAACAACAGAAAGGATGTTGAACAATAGAGGGCTCACCTGGGCAAGAGCAGAAAAAAAGGCGAAGGACAGGCATTTGTGGAAAACCCTTGCGGAAGCCCCATGTGCCCTGGGCACTTAAGGTTCAGAGAGAGAGAGAGAGAGAGAGAGAGAGAGAGAGAGATAAGAAAGGCAACTATGGTGAAAATTTGTTGTCCACTGTTAACTATTAGAGTTGCCTATATACCCGCATTATGAGAGGGCTAGGAACAAATCAACAAAATGGCATCTACGTATAGTGACCGATTAATGTTGTGACGTTGAAGTGAACTGCATCGAAAGACGTAAATATTTTCAAGAAGGTAATTAATTTTAGTGAATATGATTATGAGAATAAATAACTAAAAGGTGGTTGGACAGCCGAGTCACGTGACTGTTTGAATGACTGTCCGTGTTTGGAACAAGTGACTGGAAACACGTGGGACAACTAAATTATGTGGTTGTTGATTCAGCTCTTTAAAATCCGGTATGAGGGGAGTGAATCCAGGAACCGTCTGACACAAGGACGATCTCGCCTTCGTGTAAAAAGGAGTGTTGCCAACAGGAAGAGAAACGAAAGCGAAACAGACCAAACCACGAACCGATAACCTGGCTTCATGAAGTTGAAGCAATATTAAAACTGATCCATTGCAAGTTTTCTATCTCAAATGTTTTAACATAAAATTTACTGCAGAATTAACATACGGTCATAACGATTTCATTTAATAACAATTTCATTTAATAATAATTTCTTTTAATAATAATTTCAGTGCCTTAAGGAAAAAAAAAACAGGTGTTCTTTTTTAATAAAACATTTTTCGCTGATAACAATTTCTGTTTAATGTTTTTGTTTTTTGGTCACTTTGCATTTCTTTCTGTGAAAGATTAGTAAATAATTTAGTTTTGTTTCGGTGTATATTTACTCGGTCTTTCCACAGTAAACTACTTATTTCATTTAAAAAAAAATAGATCGTGTCTTTTTCCGTTTCTTCGTTTACTTCGTTGGGTTAACAATGTTGATAAGAACGACATCGTTAAACTACTCGCATGGTCAGTTTCTGCGCAGTTTACCGGTTTGGGGATGCAGTATTTGAATTTTTAAAAAAAAAATCAGCCGGTAGACGTCAGCTACATACTGTGCGTGACAAGTGCGTAATTGTAAACTCACAAAAAGTTTCTCCAAATCATTAAAGACAGGCAGTGGACCTTGAAATGTGAATTAACATACAAAGCTAAATAGAAACTATCAAAAGAATGTCCCTTCTGTAACGTCTACACAGAAGAGCTAATTGAAAGAAGAAAAATATTAACTACTGATGCAAGAAACGAAACAATGCATCAAATTACTTTTCATAAAGTATGTTTTGTTTTGTTTTAATTTCTTTGGGATATTCTCAAAAGTTGATGTAGTCCGATGATTAGTTCTATGATGTAGTTTGGAGAAGACAAGATACGAGTGATGTAACTGGAAAAAGCTGTCAACCTTTTCACTTATAACATTCATCATTTTGTTACTTTTCTCTCAATTACCTGGACATACCTAGGACACGAACAAAATAAATTAACTTTGCAAAAATTCCCCCAAATGCTAGCAAATATTTATGGTTAAAAATTGTTTCAGTTTAAATTCTGCTCAAAAATTTCAAGCGCCCAGATTGTCCACCATTTTAGATATCATCATCATCATCAGGTGCCGTGCCGACCTTTCCTTCAACAAGTCCAAACTGTTCATCTGCTATTTCCATTTTTAACTTTTTCCTTGTTCTTCTCATAATATTTCTCAGAAGTAGCTTCGTTATGTGACATGAGAGGCTGATAGTCCGGTGGTCATCACATTCCTTTGCACCTGGTTTCTTTGGTAGTGCTATAAACGTGGATTTAATCAGGTCACTGGGAATATAACCACTGTTGTAAATGTCGTTCAGTAACTTGGTTATTATTTTTATTCCTGTCTCCTCTAGTGCCTCTATTTCTTCTATTGTTATATTATCAGGCCCAGTCGCTTTTCCTTTCTTCATGTGTTTGATGGCATCTATGATTTCATCTTCATGTATTGGTGGTCCATCACAGTTTTCAGTATCTGGTGTTAATTCTGGTCTTTCTCCTCCATATAGCTCACCGATATACTCTGTCCACTTGTCCACAATGTCTTCTTTTCCCATTAACATTTTACCTTCTTTCGATTTCAGGCATCCTGTGGTATATTTTGTTTTCCTGCCTGTGAGTTCACTAATTCGTTTGTGCATGTTTTTGCTGTCTTTATTTTAGATCTCAGTGTAGATTATTTACAAACCAGGGTACAAGGTTCGTGTGTAACATCCTCTCTTTTGTCAAGGAGGACAAAAGTAAATATTGGACACTGCATTGAAAATGAGCAAAACATCTCGTGAGATCCAGCCAAAGTTTTACCTCCTGGACTTTGCATTTTGGTGAATGGAAGAAATGCTTGGGTCACATCAGATGGGTCAATACTAGTCCCATCACGAAACAGACACGCTAATAGGCACAGACCATGGACACAAGAGAGTGGCAACAGAGCATGGACACAAGAGAGTGGCAACAGAGCATGGACACAAGAGAGTGGCAACAGAGCATGGACACAAGAGAGTGGCAACAGAATGTGGACACAAGAGAGTGGCAACAGAGCATGGACACAAGAGAGTGGCAACAGAATGTGGACACAAGAGAGTGGCAACAGAACGTGGACACAAGAGAGTGGCAACAGAACATAAACACAAGAGAGTGGCAAAAGAACATGGAGACAAGAGAGTGGCGACAGAACATGAACACAAAAGAGTGACAACAGAGCATGGACACAAAAGAATGGTAACAGAGCATGGACACAAGAGAGTGGCAACAGAGCATGGACACAAAAGAGTGGTAACAGAGCATGGACACAAGAGAATGGCAACAGAGCATGGACACAAGAGAGTCGCAACAGAATATGGACACAAGAGAGTGGCAACAGAACATGGACACAAAAGAGTGGCAACAGAACGTGGACACAAAAGAGTGGCAACAGAACATGGACATAAGAGAGTGGCAACAGAACATGGACATAAGAGAGTGGCAATAGAACGTGGACACAAGAGAGTGGCAACAGAGCATGGACACACGAGAGTCGCAACAGAGCATGGACACAAGAGAGTGGCAACAGAACATGGACACAAGAGAGTGGCAACAGAACGTGGACATAAGAGAGCGGCAACAGAGCATAGACACAAGAGAGTCGCAACAGAATATGGACACAAGAGAGTGGCAACAGAATATGGACACAAGAGAGTGGCAACAGAACATGAACATAAGAGAGTAGCAACATAACGTGGACACAAGAGAGTGGCAACAGAACATGGACACAAGAGAGTGGCAACAGAACGTAGACACAAGAAAGTGACAATAGAACGTGGACACGAGTGGCAGCAGAACACAGAAAAAACGTGGATACTTTCTAGGGAAGAAATTAACTGTTGTAAGGAGTATAAAAAATTAACTGTTGTAAGGAGTATAAAAAATTAACTGTTGTAAGGAACAACAAAAAATTAACAGGAAAGAAAGCATCAGTTACCTGCGGACACTGAGAAATACAAGGTCCTTGTCGTAGTGCAAGTAAATATGACAGAGAACTTATTTAGGTTGTAACTCCTACAAGACTAATCAGCCGTCATTATCTGATTTCTGGTGCTGTTCCGACGGTGGTTTGGAAAAAAAAAGCAGGAGAAATAATTGCGCAAATCGTGTTGCGTGAGCGACACACATTATAGAAAGAAAGAAGGAATTTAAAATATAACAAAAGCAGTTTTACAGAGATATGTTAAACCTGAGTTTGCCCTCGGAGTGAACTTTTAATTGATGCATGTGCAGTAAATCTTGGCTTATCGGACTTGGATTTAATCGTTGTGAGCTTGAAGAACTCAAATGCCAGCATTAGACAGGTCTTTCAGCACAGGAACACTGGAGCTTGAAGTGACTTAATGCCTAGCTTTGTACGTTCGACAACTGTCAAGGCGGATCTGCACTTGAACGAACCTGTGGTCTACGCCTTTTATTTGGGTCATCTGTTACCACATCGTTGTTTTCTTCTATATTATTTTGACGAAAACAGTCCTTGTCTGTTCCAAGTTTTGTTTTCTGTAGTCTGTCTGTCTGTCTGCCTGTCTGTCAGGTTTTAGATTAAACCACTCTTGCCAAACAACATTAAGTAAAATGACAGAAGACTAACTATCTGATATAAATGATGATAAATTGTGTAGTGCTGTCTTTGCTGATTTCAAGTCAGCCTTCGGTATGATTGATCATGAGATTCTTGCAATAAATCTGTAAGGTTATAGATTACACCCTGACCTGAAAAAACGTATTACATCATTTCTCTCATGTAGAAAAGAAGTAGTTTGCTTCAGAAATAAAATATCTGACTCATATATGGTTGATACTGGTATTCCTCAAGGCTCCATTCTTGGTCCTCTTCTCTTCGCTTTCTGTATTAACGATTTACCACTACTAGTGACCATGTCATCAATAACCTACAGGAAACGCTACAAAATGTTAAAAACGGTTTGATTAAATAAAGTAATAATTGTGGAATGTTGATTAACACCAACAAAACAAAATCCATGCGTATCATTACAAGACAGAATCTGCAGAATGCCACACAAATTTCACTATAGCTTTTGGTGGGACTACAGAAATAGAAAACGTTAGTGAACATGAAACTCTAGGCCTCATCATTGATCAACATTTAACTTGACACGTACATAACCTAACAAACTTGATAGCACGGAAAGTTTATCAACTAGACAAAATTAAACACTTTATCGACCAAGACACAATAATTTACATATACATATGTACATATCACATATACAAACACACTTAGATTACTGATCCACGGTCTGGGATGGATGCTCAGTCTCAAACACAAAATGACTCCACTCACTTCACAAAGGAGCAGTAAATCTGATATGTGGAAAATACCCATTACAGATCAGCACAAACAACTCAAAATTCTACTCCTCAAATATAGAGTCATTTTTAACAAACTTAAGTTTGTTCACAGAATTCTGTCGCACAATGCTTCGCCTTACTTGTGGCCACTGCTTACTTCTAACACTAAACATAACCAGCGTTTAAAAAACTGTCTTCTTCCTAAACTCAGGCTTGATCTGTACATGAAAAGCCTTGCATATACTGCGGTATAGCACTAGAACTAACTCCTCTACTATTTAAAATCCATTAGTAATAATTCCTCCTTTAACTCAAGCCTTTTCAAATATTTACTGGCTTGTAACTATATGCCTCCATAGAATATCTAATATCCTCTCATCTCATGATTCGCCAGTCACCGAGTTCTTTTCTAAAAGAACACAGTTCTAATCGTAACTTGTTAGATCTTGTTAGAAATTATCTTAATTAATGTGTAAGAATGTAATGTTAGAAGAATGTCACTGAAGATTTGTGTGTGTGTGTGGATGTATGTACATATGTGTGCGCGCGCTATCTGTTAGTTACATCCCCTATCTTGTTAGATTAGTTACCTCTCATGTAGTTCATTATTTTAGATTTGTGAATGTAATAGACCTGGACACTTAACAAAACAGCTGAGAAACGCATAAATGCTTTTGAATGTAAATGCTACAGAAGAGTCCTTCCAATATCATGGGCACAAAAAAAAAGAACAAATACAAGTATACCCATACTACAAGAACTTAATATTGAAGAAGATTGGCTAATAAGGAAGATTAAATAGAGAAAACTTAAATATTTTGGAAATATTAAACTTCATGAGAATTTAGAGAAGACCCTCTTGGAAAGATACATAATGGGAAAAAGAAAGAGAGGAAGACAAGGCGAAGATGGCTGAAAGACATCGTTGATAATCTGCAAATGAATGCATCAGCAGCAGGGCTTCTTGCTAACAACCTAGAGGCCTGCAGGAGAGCTGCTAGGGAGGCAAAGTTCCTCAAGGGACATCAAATGACTGACTGACTGATTAATAGCCCAGTGTCTTATATTTGTGAATGTAATAGCTTCATTTTGGATTCTTTGGTATGTTTTTTCATGTGAGTTGTATACCTATATTAAATCGAGTGTGTTGGGAAAATGAATGATGAAAGGCAGAATGTAAGACGGGCCTGGACGCCCAATTCTTCGCCCTTTGAAAATAAAGATCTACCTACCTACCTACCTATCTATCTATCTAACTGTCCGTCCGTCTGTCTGTCTAAACATCCTAGACATCATTCAACAGAAGAGTGTAGTCAAAACTAGCAGACAAAGCACTTTAGCCACGAGAGGATGGTCAGCAGTAGTGAGAATGACAGAGCCTAAAACTCCAGTACAAAGAGCAACCAACACGCGAGAAAGCAATGGATCTACGGCTCAGTCTTGAATAATCCCTAACGCTAATCTTGTCCACTCTTCTCTTATATATTCTTCTTTGTTAAAGTCTTTCGTTTACTAGCATTTGTTAATTTATTCCGTTCAGGCAGTTCTGAAAATAACCAGTTGTTTGTTTGTTTGTTTTTTTGTTTGTTTGTTTGTCTGTTTGTTTATTTTGTTTTGTTTTTGAAAAGCTGAAATTATTTTCATCGTTTATGATTTGAAAAGAATAAGGTTACAAGCTTTCTCTCTGTGATAAATTACAGGAACAGACTTGAAGTTACAAGCTTTCTCTCTGTGATAAATTACAGGAACAGACTTGAAGTTACAAGCTTTCTCTCTGTGATAAATTACAGGAACAGACTTGAAGTTACAAGCTTTACCTCTGTGATAAATTACAGGAACAGACTTGAAGTTACAAGCTTTCTCTCTGTGATAAATTACAGGAACAGACTTGAAGTTACAAGCTTTACCTCTGTGATAAATTACAGGAACAGACTTGAAGTTACAAGCTTTACCTC
This sequence comes from Achatina immaculata, assembly GCA_009760885.1. NCBI lineage: Eukaryota > Metazoa > Mollusca > Gastropoda > Stylommatophora > Achatinidae > Lissachatina > Lissachatina immaculata. Next base: position 33,808,673 of record CM019717.1, read on the forward strand.
TGTGATAAATTACAGGAACAGACTTGAAGTTACAAGCTTTACCTCTGTGATAAAATACAGGAACAGACTTGAAGTTACAAGCTTTCTCTCTGTGATAAAATACAGGAAGAGACTTGAAGTTACAAGCTTTACCTCTGTGATAAATTACAGGAACAGACTTGAAGTTACAAGCTTTCTCTCTGTGATAAAATACAACACTAAATGAAGAACATGGATCTGTAAAGAACCTGTAAGATTTATTGCTAGAGACTTACATGAGTCTGATGATAATAAAGAACAACTAACCATGCCTTTCGTCGTGGCACGATTAGAAAAAAAAATACTTAAAAGTTTCTTTTGTATTCCTTAAACGCAGGTGTACAAAATTCTAGAACCGTCCATTGACATGAAACTTATCCTCCCACGAATCTGTGAGATTTCATTTTAAGAAAATAAATATTCTTATCGCAAGGGGCACCAGTACTGGAATAAAATGGAATCTGATATTTTTTTTTTTAAAACTGCTTTGAACTTTGGTCGACTGTTCCACAAAATAATATTTGTTTGATTAATGTTGGGTCTGTTCCAAAATACACAAAACGGTAAGAGACTATGAAAGCAAGGGGAACAAATATTAGCTTGCGTCTTTGTAAGAACCACGCCTAAAAAACCCGAGCCAAAGAGATAAGTGACTGCTTAGATATCGCTCTTTTCAAATCTTTTTTTTTTCTCGCCCGAAAGAGCAAAATTCGGGAACTAGGTCATTTGTTTGTTCAATTAAACGATCAACGGTTCCTTGAAATCATTTGTGCGTGAAGGTCGCGTCCTGTAGAACGATCCTAAGCCATTCGTGACCCTACAGCAAACACAAAATACGAGAGATTTCCTGTAGTTTAGTCGCGTGATTTATCTCGAAAAGAGTATATAGCATTAGGTCTCAGGTTTCTCTTTCACCTGCATTGTCCTCATGTGGGTAAGTACAAACAGAAAAGAAAAACCCTAGAGATTACCAGATGGCAGGGCACCCGCTCTGACCCTAGAAATTACCAGATGGCAGAGCACCCGCTCTGACCCTAGAGATTGCCAGATGGCAGGGCACCCGCTCTGACCCTAGAGATTGCCAGATGGCAGGGCACCCGCTCTGACCCTAGAGATTGCCAGATGGCAGGGCACCCGCTCTGACCCTAGAGATTGCCAGATGGCAGGGCACCCGCTCTGACCCTAGAGATTGCCAGATGGCAGGGCACCCGCTCTGACCCTAGAGATTGCCAGATGGCAGGGCACCCGCTCTGACCCTAGAGATTGCCAGATGGCAGGGCACCCACTCTGACCCTAGAGATTACCAGATTGCTGGGCACCCACTCTGACCCTAGAGATTGCCAGATGGCAGGGCACCCACTCTGACGCACTTCTGACTCCAAGCTCTTTACCTACATTCCATTATTTGATTTAAAATCTCAGCAGCTTTTAGAAACAATTTTAAACTCCCAGAACAGCCCACACATTGTTCTGATAACCAGACATCTTCTAGAATAAAGCTACTGACAGACTGTAGGATGGCAGATACTGGTCACTGATTTGTTTTTTCCCCGAAAGAATTATCTTCTCATTTTATTCCTTTGTTTTTTCCGCTGTTGTTTTTAATAAGCGTTATATGGCATGCATGTTTACATTAGTGAATAAAATACGTGCATACGTGGAGTCATTAAAGAAAAGCTGAAGAATGTAAACGTAAGACAAAACAGCGGTAGCAGTCTTTATTTAGCACCAACAGATCGGCTGGCTGAGAAAGCCATGTCTATAGCAGCAGATGTGCTGAGCATCTAGCCAAAATGACAGCTTTTGTCATGTCACTGGATGAAGCTAAACGTGTGAGTTATGAACCAGCGTCATTGTACACGGTCAGACCACAAGTGCTCCGCTGCCTGGTCAGAAGCTGCCAACTAGTGTTGCCATCAGCACCAACTCCGTAGCTAGCGGCCTCATTCCTCTTCTTTTCCAGGGAGTTAACCCTGGTAAAAAAAAGTAAAGATAGTCCCATAGCAAATGCCGTAGGGGGTGAAGCGTTAGAGACCTCATTATGCTGGGTCATCAGCGTATGAGGTAGGGTGACCAGTTCCTTTCCTCGCTGCCTTTACTTCCCAGATTTTCTCTGGTACCCATTTTACGAGGCTGGGTCGACCTCAGGGCCGTATTGGTCGGAAAAAAAAATCCCGCTCAGCTGGGGATTCGAACCCTCGACCATTTGGTTGCTAGACGAGTGCTCTAACCACTACGCTAGCCGGCCCTTGTACCCATTTTTTTTCCCCTGAGGCTGGGTGAACCCGGGCAGTTTTTGCCACCCACGGGTGGAAATCAAAACCAGGTCCCGTGTCACTAAATAAATCTGTCAGTCGTCATTCTTACATAATGCTACATTCATTTTCTGAGCCAAATGTACGAGATCACCTTGATCATAGTACTACAGTGTAATAATCTTGATCATAACAGTACAGTGTAATAATCTTGATCATAATAGTACAGTGTACTAATCTTGATCATAATAGTACAGTGTACTAATCTTGATCATAATAGTACAGTGTACTAATCTTGATCATAATAGTACAGTGTACTAATCTTGATCATAATAGTACAGTGTACTAATCTTGATCATAATGGATCAGTGTAATACAGTGTACTATTTCCTAGATGTCAGTTAACAAGGCCTTTATTAAATAACTGCACAAACGGAAACATTACAATATAAGCGTGCAAAAACGAAGCTGGAAATATGTACCAGACTACAGGGCCTCTAAGAAGAGCCTTATAACAACTATTTCATTCTCTCTCTCTCTCTCTCTCTCTCTCTCTCTCTCTCTCTCTCTCTCTCTCTGATTAGCATTTCTGCTTTAATCTACTACAGGACTCCTTAATACTTGGAAAGTCATCTGGGCCCCAGGTGCGATGTGCCTGCTGGAACCCACTCTTTCATTGGGCCTGCAAGAATATAATAACGCTACCATACCGCCCCTTTTGTCTGCACCTCATACAAAGCATGCATGCTTCCACAGCTTAACATAACGTGTTATCTCTCACTTGTAAAACTAGTGAAAGCAGGGGTATTAATCACAACTGTTTCAAGACATCGATATATCAGGTCTTGACCACACCCCCTCCCCGCCCCCTTGAGGGAGCGTTAAGCCTAAATCAACATGACAACAGGGCGTGGCTGTGGGGAGATAAGCACCACTTTATCACCAGTAGACTCTCGGTGTGACCAATCCTTCTCATACTCTTATCTGCCGGAATACAACACAACGAATTAGCGGAGAAACTGCTCTGAACCAACAAAGAGAGGCAAGAATGGGGAAAAACATTCTCTTCCCAACAGACAACCTGTTTTATTTGTTTCGTGTGTGACAATTGTTTTCAAGTCATACTTAGTATTACTTTTTATGTGTTTGTAAGACGAATATGAGGCTGATGTTGAATGGAAGTTGATGGCAGAATGTTAGACAGATCTGAGCGTTCAGCTCTTCATACTTACCTGAATCTTCGCTTCTCTCTCTCTCTCTTTCTCTTCTCTTCTCTCCTCTCTCTATCTCTCTTTTCTCTCCTCTCTCTCTCTTCTCTTCTCTCCTCTCTCTCTCTTCTCTTCTCTCCTCTCTCTCTCTTCTCTCCTCTCTCTCTTCTCTTCTCTCCTCTCTCTCTTCTCTTCTCTCTTCTCTCTCTCTTCTCTTCTCTCTTCTCTCTCTCTCCTCTCCTCTCTCTCTCCTCCCCCCTCCCCCCGCCGAGCCCTTTGCATGAAAATTAATCAGAATCAAACAAAATTTTAAAATAAATGGAAACGAAGATATGCTGGTATGTTCTTTTTTTTTCAAAATTCGATTTTACCGGTGGACTATGTTTCATGGCGTGAACTGAAAAAAAAATTTTTTTTTCTGAATTTAGAATTGAATGTGACGTAGGAAAGCAACACCGAAAGTGAGTACCGAGATATTTTGAGTATGGTTCACTTAATTTTATGCTCATAATCTCAGTCAGGTTGTCAGTCAGGTAGGATATGTGACCGTGGTGGTGGAGTCTTGGGTCCACCCAGGGTCTTCAGGTGCTCCGCTGTAATGCACTTGCTGTCTCACGCGCTGCTTGTGCTTAAACGCCATCACAACGTCACCTGCAGAGTGCACCATTTGGCAGTTCCAGAGAAAGAAGAAGAAGAAGTCATTTTGGATAGAGAAATTCAAGGGCAGAAAATCAGCTGGAGTGAAACAGTGGCACAGAATGATGGGCACCAAAAGATGAACAAGACCCGAGGTTGAGAGAAGAAATAGTGCACTTTAGTTTCACATAGACAATTTTTTCTTGGCCGTCACCCTGACAATACAGATAGTAAATGCTTAAGAGCTGTTCTACAATAATATGCAGCAGAAGTACATCAAGCACCCTGTAATAAAGGTTTCATTTGTTACAGCAATGAAATATCACAGCATGCTCTGACAAAACTGTTTCAGTCTTGGAGGAAATTCTTCAGACTGTTTAATGTAAAGCTTACTTGAAGACAATTTTATAGGCACTATTTTTTTGTTTGTTTGGGCACTTAGAAAACAGCGACATGTCGTTTTACGAGATATTTTAATCGGTTGTATACTGCACTTGTGTATTCACTGCACCAGTCGTTCTTTAGAGCGAAGTTAAAAAGTAAAGATAGTCCCATAGCATTTCAAATGCCGTAGGGGGTGAAACGTTAGAGACCTCATTATGCTGGGTCATCAGTGTATGAGGTAGGGTGACCAGTTCCTTTCCTCGCTGCCTTTACTTCCCAGATTTTCTCTGGTACCCATTTTACGAGGCTGGGTCGACCTCAGGGCCGTATTAGTCGGAAAAAAAATCCCGCTCAGCTGGGGATTCGAACCCTCGACCATTTGGTTGCTAGAGCGAAGTTACAAAACTATTTTTTGTATAAACGTTTCAGCCGTGATATTACTTCTTTCATGCAAACAACAAAATCTTCTACGAAGCAAGTGGATATCGTTTGCGACCCTATTCTAGTTTGCTGCTTTCTTGTTTGAAATGAATATCCCATGGAGGGTTTGGGAAACAATTTTTAATAATGCCGTATTTTGTTCTTTTATACTTTCTTTTATACATCTTCATGAAGTCCATTTATATGGGATGCTGTACAATAACGTTCCTGTTTTGTACTTGTAGATGTCAAAAGAACTTCAAACTTTTGTTCTCTACTGGGGAATCTTCAAAACCAGACATATTATTGAATAAAGTCAGTTTAAAAGGTTTGATGGAGGTTCCAGAGTGGAGCCCAAGAAGTAGGCTTCAAGACAGATTATCATCACTACCACCATGGAAACCTCATCAAGTTTTGTCTGGAAAAAAGAAGAGCATAACCCTGCAATTCCAGCCACTTGGAAGCACCAGGAAAAATCTCACAGGATTTTGGCCACCTCGGACAAGTGCCAAGCATTTTGCATGGTCATCTTTATTTAAAAGAAAGAAGTTTGTTCAGCAGCTCTCACGACTCCATGATGATGATGATCATTCTAGTTAATTAACTAAACTAATTAAATAAACTAACATTAACTAAAATGTTCTAAAACTTTCTTGTACTTTAAAGTACTTTTATGTCATACTCCCACTTCTGCTTATTACAGTTCTCATACCCTACTTTTACTTGTTTCACCTCTCATACCTTACTTGTTACAGTTCTCATACCCTACTTTTACTTGTTTCACCTCTCATACCTTACTTGTTACAGTTCTCATACCTTACTTGTTACAGTTTTCATACCTTACTTGTTACAGAGCCACTCATGTTTAAAGTGTTAATTGAACAAAAGTGAAACTCTATCTTATCTGAGACAAGTTCTTACAGCCACAGGTAGCTTCAAGATCAGACAGTGCTAACAGAAGGAAGTCTATGGATAATGAAGGCCAAACTGTAGCTAACTCCCTCTCTGAACGAAATGATGACAAATCGTTACCAAGGAAGCAGTCGGGGCCATAGCTTTGTGCGGCTTGGCTTACACGTGGATCCGGCAAACTGATGACGTTTCAAGAGGTTAAATAGCAATGTTTTACACAAAACTGAATGACCTACCATAACCAAAGATAAGTGAAAATCATAAAAAAATGATCATATTTTATAGCGCCCTTGACTGGATTCGCGTGAATGACTATTTCGAAATGCAACGTGGGCGGGTAATACAGCTATTATAAACAAGTAAAAGATTTGGTCACGGGCCCTTGAGTTTTATTTCCCTTTATGAATCTTATTAAGATGGTGAACGAATCTCGTCGACTCTGAAGATCTTGCACTTGAGTTTTCATGTGCAGCGGTTATGCGCGTCGTGACAAAAGAATACATTTAATGTAAAGGAATGATCGACAGATAATACAGTTCACGGAAATTTCAAGTCATAAATTGCTTTTGTCTGGTTTTAATCAAACTAGGAACTTTTCTAGCTAAATATTATATAAGAGGAGTTAGATTTGCCTTTAATTCATTCTCTTTTATTCCAAAACTCAGTTTAGATGTAACACGATAGTTTTTATTGATATATGTAACAATATTTCGGTATGTTTGTGTATGTGATTGATTGATTAATTGATCTTTATTTCCAAAGGGTTAAGAATTGGGCACGCGGGCCTGACTGACATTCTGTCCTTTATCATACAACCTTCACTCTATTCCAGACATTCTACAAATATTCTGCTCATATAATCAAGCATAACTAACATTGGAAAGCTGAGAGACATAAAATAAAATTAAAGTATAACAGAGAGAGGGAGGGAGAGAGAGGAAGAGAGAGAGAGGGAGAGGGAAAGAGAGGGAGAGAGAGCAACTGTTGAAGTAATACCCTTTATTAGTTGTCCTATGTTTTTTCGTTGCTTTCAAATCTGAAAATCATTCTTAGATCTTTTGTGGAGAATATTGTAGACCACGCCTAAAATTTGAACTTATCCCCATATTATCAGCTGCCAAACTTATCCCCACATTATCAGCTTCTAAACTTATCCCAACATTATCAGTTTCTAAACTTATCCCAACATTATCAGGTTCTAAATTTATCCCCACATTATCAGTTTCTAAACTTATCCCAACATTATCAGTTTCTAAACTTATCCCCACGTTATCAGCTGCCAAACTTATCCCCACATTATCAGCTTCTAAACTTATCCCAACATTGTCAGGTTCTAAACTTATCCCCACATTATCAGCTTCTAAACTTATCCCAACATTATCAGCTTCTAAACTTATCCCCACATTATCAGCTGCCAAATTTATCCCCACATTATCAGCTTCTTATCCCCACATTATAAGCTTCTAAACTTACCTCTACGTTATCAGCTGCCAAACTTATCCCCATATTATAAGGTGTCAGACTTATCCCCACATTATCAGCTGCCAAATTTATCCCCACATTATCAGCTTCTTATCCCCACATTATAAGCTTCTAAACTTACCTCTACGTTATCAGCTGCCAAACTTATCCCCATATTATAAGGTGTCAGACTTATCCCCACGTTATCAGCTACCACACTTATCCCCACATTATCAGTTGTCAAACTTATCCCTATATTATCAGCTATCAAACCTATCCCCACATTATGAACTTCTGAACTTTTCCCCCACATTATCAACTGTCAAACGTATCCCCACATAATGAGCTTCTAAACTTATCCCCACATTATCAACTGTCAAATTTATCCCCACATTATCAATCTCTAAACTTATCCCCATATAATCAGCTTCCAAATGATGCCTAAAGTATCAGTAGCCGCCGAGAACATCTAGTTCAAAATCACGGGGAAGTTCTTCGCTCGCTCCTAGCGATTCAAACAGTGAAACCTTTCTGAAAGGGCAGAATGTCAGGCGGGCCTGCGTGCCCAATTCTTAACCCTTTCGAAATAAAGATCAATCAATCAGTCAATCAATTAATCAATCTTCTGTTTGATTTCCCCCAGGAGAAGTCACATTGTCCATAATTTTCCATATACAGCAAGAGCCCATATGTCGTGGTCTCGTGTTTTAACAAATCCATTTTCACTTTTGGAACATGGAACACTAAAACCAAGACGGAACGTGCCATGAAAAGAATGAAATTAGAGAGCCTGATAACCATTGAAAAGCTCCTGGAAAAAAATGTCTGAACTGAATGACTAAGTGACATGGGAAATGAAAGACAACCCCATCTTATTAGAGATATCAAGATCTGCACAGAATGGAGAGGCGACATGGGCAGAGAATCTAAACTCATTTTACAAATGCTCATTTTAAACTCGCTAATTCACTTTTTATGCTGGTATTTAGGCTTTCGATGTGATGGCGGCTGTGCACGTTTGAGCAAGTTCACATCACTTATTTTATTTGCCATTTTACATTTATTATTGAAATTCACTTTCCACGTAATGTATATCAGCAACAACGGTTCTCACTGCACACAGGTGGGCAAACTTTTTGGCACAGAAAATAAACATTTCAGCATTGATACGTGAAACCATTCCTAATAGCAATATTAACAATCTTTTATACTGTTTTACATTAAAAAAAAAATTTTGAATAAAACTTTCTTAACAGCTGTTTACGTCTGCAGTTAATCAAATAGAATGATTGAACTCACCTTGAGCACTTGTCATCCATGCCAGTCCGACCAGTAAGACCCACGTCCACTGACCCATGGGTCTCTGGCCTGTCATATTTCTATACGTTGGACTTATCAGGACTTGCACATTTGTTGCAGTCACAAAAGTTTGGACAAATCGTAGTTCTCTGAAGTCCTAGTGCACATGCAAGGTGTAGGAGCGCAGAAGAGGAGTCTAGAAAGTGTTCATGTTCAATAAAACTTTAATGGATAATTTACACAGTTTTATCCCCTTTGGCGTGAATTTGTCCGGATCTGAATTGTTGCTGGCTAAAAAAAAGATACTGAAATACGACGTTGACTTTGAAGTTTTTTTTTGTTTGTTGTTCTATGAACAAACTGGTTTTATTTTGATGTAGAAGCTACAAAATCACGTTTTTAATTTCGTAAGTGACAGAAGAAAGCGGTCCGCGAGGCTATGCCGCCCAAAGACGGCAATACGTCACCTCCGATCCTGTGTTATCTTTATAGTTGTTTCTCGCGACGTTGTGGCAGGTCCAAGTTTGGTGGCTTGCGGGGGTTTTTTGGGGGCACCTTAAGACTGCGTGACATTTCGCAGAGGTCCTCGATACCGTTAGAATGGGAGGAGAATAAGACAAATGACGGGAATTTCACTTCAGTTTATAAAACAGCTACGAGTTTACGCCATTGTGTAACTGGTATATTTGTAAAGCATTTTTAAAAAATATACAGCACGGGTCCATTCATAATGGACTCTGGTGAAAAGTGCTTATAAATATGACCAGACTTACAAGCTTTTTTTGTTATTTTAATTTCCTCTACAGAGAACTTTCTTGTTTGGGAACATCTAAATTTATAGCGACCAGGACATAGCGGAGATCTCTGCTAAAGATATGTGTGCCCTGAACAAACTTATTATGGCAAAGCCTATGGATATTTTTGATGGGCCCTTGTTTTAAGGTTAATAGATGTTAAAGCGATTATCTGTTCGTTTGGGGCCTTAGGGCCAGTGTAATTTACCACGGGTATATGATCTATCATTGAAAACATTACTAAAGATGTCAATAGACGAAGATGGAAATGACTGGGCCACATACTACGAATGGAAAAACCAAGACATCCCTATACCGCCTTGACTTGGACACCCCTATACCGCCTTGACTTGGACACCCCTATACCGCCTTGACTTGGACACCCCTATACCGCCTTGACTTGGACACCCCTATACCGCCTTGACTTGGACATCCCTATACCGCCTTGACTTGGACACCCCTATACCGCCTTGACTTGGACATCCCTATACCGCCTTGACTTGGACACCCCTATACCGCCTTGACTTGGACATCCCTATACCGCCTTGACTTGGACACCCCTATACCGCCTTGACTTGGACACCTCAAGGAAAAAGAAAGAGGGGTAGGCCGTTGGGGACATGGAGACACGCAGTACATGAAGAACTAAAGGAAATGGGAAAGACGCCAGTACCAGCTTACATGAAAATCTTCCATAATAGAATCCGTCATAAGAGGTCGACGAACAAAATGTGACTGACAGCGACCTCCAACCTGGCAATACTGGCAATCCAGGCAGCAGGGAGGGCAATACTTTGGGAAACAAGGAAATCCATGGAAAATAGACGGTATCTGCCACGTAGGACCTGCCACCACAGGCCATATCTTTGCCTAAGGCATTTAAGCTCCTGAGATCATTACAGTGATGATGTGACAACCACAACACAGTGTAAGCAACGATCATAATGTGTGAGGCAGCTCCTTTGATAATTCGTTGGGGGAGGGGGGTGGGGTGTGGAAGTAAGAAGACACCAAATATGGCTCCATTTTGTGATGATCAAACTCTACAAACTCCAGCGCTTCATGCAGGTCCCTTGCGTGATAGGTATGTGTAAGAAGGGGTGGGATGCGGGGACCGTCTTCTTGGTTCGGCCAGCCAGTGAGCGGGTTCCAACACATCGCGAGTAGAGAGAGAGAGAGAGAGAGAGAGAGAGAGAGGCAAGCATGGAAGAAAAAAAAGAGTGAACGATTTCACTTTAGTCTTGTCACTTGTTTTCGTGAGGTAAGGCGCGAATTTAAAATGTGTATCGTTCTTAGTATATATTGTGTACATGTGCCTAATCGGGAGAGAGTTGTAAGGAACAATTTTTTATAAATAGGAAACTACGAGGCTTTGATATGATAAAGTAAGAGAACAAATTTTGTAGAATTTTACCTCGAAAAAATCGTAGACAAAGCACTTTAGTGAGACGTGAGAGAAAGAAAAATCACAAGAGAATTACCTGGGATTCGAACACGGACTCCGGTAGTTCGAGCAGCCGTCTAGCCACGAGAGAACAGTGTTATCAATCAAAGCATCGCGCCTCAATGATATAAGATTGTGTCAGTCATGAGTTCCATTTTCACTAGTTCCCTATATACATCAGCTGTTTCTTGGGTTCCTATCTCCTTCTAGTCCCACATCTTCTCCCTCTATCCTCTACCTTATGACTTTGGTCATCGGTGCCCGTGCACCCGGTAGCTCATTATATCTCTCCCTTCTCTACCTTCCTCAGCACTCTCTACCATACGACTTTGGTCGTCGGCGCATTCTGCACCTGGTAGCCTCCTATCTTAATTCAATACTATTCTGTTGCCTGGCAACAGTCTCCTTTCTTCCCTAATTCCTTCCTCCCTTTTTCCATAGCTACTTGTGACGCTCAACCTCACTATACATGCATGTAATCAACATTGTAATCATCATATAATCAATACAATAAAAAATGATACTTACAAAATCAATGAACATATGCAGTGCCCCTCTAAGTGCACTCGATGCCTCTAATGAAGGAATACAATTCTAACAAACAATCGCAATCAAATTTCCTATTACTCATGTGCATAATTGTAATACTTTCATCTACCCACAGAAACCTTACGAAAACAACATTACAGATGAGGCGCGATACTTTGATTGATAACACAAAACTACAACTCTCTCCCGATTAGGCACATGTACACAATATATACTAAGAACGATACACATTTTAAATTCGCGCCTTACCTCACGAAAACAAGTGACAAGACTAAAGTGAAATCGTTCAATCCCTTTTTTCTTTTATGCTTACCTCTCTCTCTCTCTCTCTCTTTCTCTCTCTCTCTCTCTCTCTCTCTCTCTCTCTCTCTACTCACGATACGTTGGAACCCGCTCACTGGGTGGCCGAAACAGGAAGACGGTCCCTGCATCCCACCCCTCCTTACATCTGGAACCTCCGTCAAAAATGTCCACTATCACCTGAATATCTTCGCCCCAAAACTTTCACTTTCTGACGCAGAGTATGTAGGAAAGATGGAGTCGAACGAAAGATAAGGCAAAATATATCGCTGAAGTGCACCCGATACCCTGGGTGCGTTCGTGTGTGTGTGTGTGTGTGTGTGTGTGTGTGTGTGTGTGTGTTTTTGTGTGTGTGTGTGTGTGTGTGTGTGTGTGTGTGTGTGTGTGTGTGTGTGTTTTTCGTTAAAGTACAGTAGAGTCCAGGTCTACGACAGGTTAAAGGAAACTGGTGTGTGCGGACGAAGCTGGCATACAAAAAAAAAAAAAATTAGAAAACCCAACGGAATAAGTCATTTTTCTTGAAAATGTCTGACACAGTCTGAGCTGACAAAGGTTATTTGACAAGAGAAGACGAATTTTCAATTTTGGCTGTTTTTAATTCCGCTTTGTTGTCGGCAACAAAATTATTACTTCATAGGCTGGTTCAGGAGAGCCTATTCTGTTTAATTTAAATAACAGCTGCTTTTCTTTGAAATTATTTTATTAGTGAGCTTTATTTTTCATTTTCGCACGCAGCGTAAGACTTTATGTAAGTTTAATGCATTCATGTTGATTGTCTGTACACTTTGTTTTTATTAAATTAATTTTTATCCGTAGTCAAAGACTTTACGAGGGTTGATTGATAAATTCTCGGCATAAGGTACAAGTACTTGAAACATACGGTTGATATTAGGTGCATTTGTAAATCAGGTTAATGTAAGATTAAACACCAAGTTTCAAGAAATTAACTGCAACCAATTTTTACTGAAGTGGTAAGGGGTAGCAGAAATTGAGAAAACGGATAACATTTCTCATCAAACAGTCATTCGCTACCTCTGAATCAAGGGATTATCATTGAAGGAGATCCATGAGGATATGGTAGAGACTCTAGGGGAGAGTGCCCCTTCTTACAGCAAGGTGAAGAAAAGGGCAACTCAGTTCAAACATGGAAGGGGGAGTCTGGACGATGATCCTCGTCCAGGAAAACCAAGAACGATAACCACCGATGAAACCACCAGCAGAATCTATGACATGATATTGGAGGATCGACGACTAACTGAGCGGTACATTGCTACTGAGTTGGGCATCTCCCAGGAACATGTTCATGCCATTATTAACAATGATCTTCAAATGACAAAGGTCTCTGCTCGATGGGTCCCGAAACTTCTTGGAGCTGATCACAAACGACAGCGTCTCAGCATGTCAAGAGACAATCTTGGCCATTTTCTGCAGATCCTGAAAAGTTTCTTCAGCAATGTGTGACTATGGATGAGACTTAGGTTCATCATTTTCAATCATAAACCAAAGATCAGTCAAAGCAGTGGAAACATCATGGATCCCCACCTCCAAAGAAAGCAATGGTAGTTCTGTCTTCAGGCAAAGTGATGGCATCCATATTTTGGGATTCAGAAGATGTGCTATTGATAGACAATCTTCAAAAGGGCAGAACGGTCATCGGGGCCTATTACGCGAATCTTGTGAAGCAACTGCGGGTGAAACTGAAGGAAAAGCGTGGAAGGAAATTAACGAGAGAAGTCATCTTTCATCAAGACAATGCTCCAGTTCACAAGTGGCGGTGGCAATGGTTGCCATTCATGAATGTGGCTTCCAGATTCTTGAACATCCTCCATATTCCCCAAATTTGGCCCATTCGGACTATTACCTGTTTACCAAACTCAAAAAGGAGCTCAGTGGTCGCAAATTAGCTTCAGATGATGATGTAATTCATGCTGTAGACCACTTTCTACTGTCACAAGATGGTGACTTTTACAAAGAAGGGATCTGTATGGTCCAGGATCGCTGGACTAAGTGCATAAACTTGCAAGGGGACTATGTTGAGAAATAACTCAAAAATGTTGTCCGCGTCCGTTGTACCTTAGGCCGCGAACTTATCATTCACCCCTCGTATGTAAGTTTTGTTTTCACAAACAACACCAATTTTAAGTAAGTTAATGTCTGCACACAACAGGAAACTGTATGTATTTTTATCATGTCAGCGGAAGATTTTATGTATGTTTTATTTGGTTAAATAAAGAGCAACTTTTATGTATGTTTTATTTGGTTAAATAAACAGTAAATTTTATGTAAATTGACTGCCCGCAAGCTGGTGCAGACATGCGTACACGAAAAGTGAGGGTCTGTTGTGAACATTCCACCCCAGATTGTCTAAAAACTGCGCGATCCAGACTTGTTTATATACTGTCCAAAAAAAGAAACACAGAACTACTGATGACCCAATTTTAGCCATAACTTTGATATTCTATAGCTTTTTTTAAATTGAATGAATAAAATGTTCAAATTGCACACAATAATACCTAAGGCTTTAAACACTCACTTGACAGTTTCTTACATCTGTGTGACGAGAATTTGTTAGTCCCAGGGGTTCTCAAGTTAGTATAGTGTCTATCCTCCGCTTGCATCGATAAGCGACTGGCATCTCCTGGGCATAGATGCGATCAGATGTCTGATGTGCGCCTGTGGGATGGCTGCCCACTCTTCCTGGAGTGTCCCACAGATCACGACGATTGGCTGGGGAAACGTTCCGGCGACAAACACGTCTTTGCAGCTCTTCCCATAGGTGCTCTATCGGATTCATGTCTGGAGACAGGGATGGCCAGGGAAGGGTGAGAATGTTGTTGGCAGTCAGGAACTGTGTGGTTAACCGTGCAGAATGGGGTCTGGCGTTGTCCTGGTGAAACACAGACCTTTGCGCAGCCAAAAATGGAAGAACATGAGATTGAAGAATTTCACTGACATATCGCTGCGCATTCAAGCCTCCTTCAATCTGCACCAATGGACTCCTTCCGTTGAAATCGATCATTCCCCATACCACTACACCTCCACCACCGTGCGGTAGAGCTTCATCAACGCAATTTTGGGCAAAACATTCATTTGGGTTATAGTAGACCCTTCTCCGCATATAATGGCGGTGCAACAAAAAGGAAGATTCGTCACTAAACCAGACACGTCTCCATTGATTGTCAGTTGTCCAGGGCCGATGATGGTTGGCCCAAACAAGTCGATTTTGGCGATGGCGTCTCGTTAAGACAGGACCTCGGTGAGGTCGTCGTGCCACCAGTCCAGCTTCATGCAGTCTGTTCCGGACAGTATGATCAGACACACGACATCCTGCAAGCAATGACTGGGCACTTGAGAAAGCTGTTGTAAACCTGTTTCTGAGGTGATGAACCAGAAGAAAGGAAACATCAGCTGCTGTCACTCTGGGTCGTCCACTGCGGTGCCAGTCTGATGGGAAGTGTGACATTGTGGGCGAGAGAGAGAGAGAGGGAGAGAGAGGGGGAAGAGAGGGGGAAGAGAGGGAGGGAGAGAGAGAGAGAGAAGATAAGACGGCCGTGAGCATTTTGTTTCAGTTTGACAGGCCAGACCTGTGATATAAAGTATTCATCATCGAATTCTCGAGAAGGTTAGTGATAACACGTGCGGAAGATTGTTAAGTAAAATACGATCGGCCAACTTGAGACTATTGTTAAGTAAAATACGATTGACCAACTTGAGACTATTGTTAAGTAAAATACGATTGACCAACTTGAGACTATTGTTAAGTAAAATACGATTGACCAACTTGAGACTATTGTTAAGTAAAATACGATTGACCAACTTGAGACTATTGTTAAGTAAAATACGATTGACCAACTTGAGACTATTGTTAAGTAAAATACGATTGACCAACTTGAGACTATTGTTAAGTAAAATACGATTGACCAACTTGAGACTATTGTTAAGTAAAATACGATTGACCAACTTGAGACTATTGTTAAGTAAAATACGATTGACCAACTTGAGACTATTGTTAAGTAAAATACGATTGACCAACTTGAGACTATTGTTAAGTAAAATACGATTGACCAACTTGAGACTATTGTTAAGTAAAATACGATTGACCAACTTGAGAAGCAGACTGGCGGGAAGACGCCTGCAATAAGTTTTAGTTGGAACAAAGATGGCGACAGACAGACCAAGACAGAACGGGTCGCAGTGAACAGTTTGTGTGTGTGTTTTTTTTTCAGCCATGATTATTAGTTTAACACGGAAGGCCTGCATCATAAACATTTTGATTTAGTGACTATTGAATCAAGATTATTTGCAGTGTGAGTTGTTTGGGCTGATTGGTAGAACCTGTGAAGATTGAAGGAGCTAGTTCAGTGTGTTCTCTTGAACGTTTTGTGTTCGATACTGGAGTGAACTGAACTGATTGATATTTGACTGAGGAGTCCGTTTTTTTAAAATCAAATTACATATGTGTACTCTGTTTGGGAACCTCCCTAAACCGTTACGTGCAGTCTGATTTCACTTTTTTGTTTTGTTTCTGTTATTTCCAGTCTGTTTCATTCATTTCTTTATTATCCAAGTCTCACCAACAAAGATAAATATTGGCTCTATATAAATCAGTAATATCTCACCAACAAAGATAAATATTGGCTGTATATAACTCAGTAATATTCTTTTTCTCCTTGTAAAAGGCATTATTTTATTTATAAAGTGACTTTCTCTGTATAAAAATACACTTGACATCAGATCTTTGACGTCAGCGCCTGTACATCCTACAAAAAACTCTCTCAAACGTTGATCGTCACATATATCTCAGTGTACCTTCACGTTAAGACCAACCCTTTACTAGCAGTTCGGCATTCCATAGTTTCTCAGCTACCATATCTGAAAACTATGGCTCACATGCATGTGACTTTAACTAAAATATACAACACACGTTTATTTTTGATAATGGTATTGAAAGAATCTTGACTGCTATATACTAACACTATGAGACTGAAGCATGGCGGAGATAATGTGACCCTTCTTTTCACCTGAACTTTTTTTTTCTTTTCGTTTGTCGGCGGACACTAACGTAATAAGGGCGGGAAACATTTGCAGTCATGAGAAATGTGATGAACTATGACCTTTGAAATATCCTCTAGTTTTTAACTGAGATGAAAATGAGAGCTGGTTTCCAGTCTGTGTTCATCCGAGTTGTCTGCTCAGTAGCACTGAAATCACCATCTTCGATGACAAAAACAGGCCAGATAGGCCCATTCTCTCCCTTACACTTACATAAATAATGAGATAGGTCCATTCTCTCCCTTACACTTACATAAATAATGAGATAGGCCCATTCTCTCCCTTACACTTACATAAATAATGAGATAGGCCCATTCTCTCCCTTACACTTACATAAATAATGAGATAGGCCCATTCTCTCCCTTACACTTACATAAATAATGAGATAGACCCATTCTCTCTCTTACATTTACATAAATAATGAGATAGACCCATTCTCTCCCTTACACTTACATAAATAATGATATAGACCCATTCTCTCCCTTCATCATCATCATCAGGTGCCGTGCCGACTGGCGTTGGCTATTATGCTTCTCTAGAGTACACGATCCTTCATGCATGCCATCAGCTCAGTTGGTGATCTCCTCTCACACCATCCCGTCAGACTGTCCAGTATCATTTCTCTTGGTCTTCCTCTTGATTTTCTTCCTTCTATTTTTCCTGTTGTTATAATATTTTCAATGCCCCCTCTACTCATTGCGTGTCCTATGAAAGTACATTGTCTCTCTCTTATTTTTTTTGACAAGATTTTTTGTCTTTCCAGCTCTTCTCATACATTCTCTATTAGTTATTTTTGCTGTCCAGGGAATCCGCAACATTCTTCTAATAAACCACATTTCTGCTACTTCCAATGATTTTTGTGCAGACTTGCCTATTTCCATGATTCACTTCCATATAACAAGATAGGTTCAATATAGCATTTTAGGATTCGTTTGTAACAATCATTGATAAGGATGTGTTAGCTAATATTTTTCTCATTCTCTGAAATGCAGACTTTGCTTGGCCTATTCTGTTCCTAATTTCTATTCTGCATTTCCCATCTGAAGTTATTAATACTCCAAGGTATTTGAATTTCTGCACCTGCTTTAGAACAGTTCCATTTAATTTTATACTGCATGTTGGTGGATTCTGTTTCTTAGATATAAGCATAGTCTCTGTCTTTTTGATGTTCAAAGTAAGGCCTTTCTGTTCACTTTTTTTTTTTTTGGCGACTTTATCCAAGAGATTTTGCAGGTCTTGTTGGTTCACAGCTATCAGTACTGTGTTGTCAGCATACCGAAGGTTGTTAATATTGTATCCTCCAATTTTTATGCCTGGTTCTGTGATGATCGTTCTTAGAATATTCTCGCTGTACAGAGAAAAAAGGTCTGGAGATAGTACACATCCTTGTCGCACCCCTTGTTTTATAGGTTAATATTTTCCAGTTCTATTTTCAACTCGAATTGTTGCTTCTTGGTGCCAGTATAGATGTTTTACAATCCTCAGGTATTTGCCGTCTATAGTGATGTCTTCAAGCATTTTAATAATTTCATTATTTTTCACTTTGTCGAATGCCTTGGTGTTATCAATGAAGCATACGTAGAGATCTTTCTTTACTGCTAAAGCTCTTTCTATTAGTGTTCGTAAAGCATAAATGACATTGTGTGTTCCCTTTCCTTCAACAAATCCAAACTGTTCATCTGCTGTTTCCTTTTTTATCTTTTTCCTTGTTCTTTTCATAATTATTCTTAGAAGTAGCTTCGTTATGTGACATGAGAGGCTGATAGTCCGGTGGTCATCACATTCCTTTGCACCTGGTTTCTTTGGTAGTGCTATAAACGTGGGTTTAAGCAGGTCATTGGGAATATAACCACTGCTGTAAATGTCGTTCAGTAACTTGGTTATTATTTTTATTCCTGTCTCCTCTAGTGCCTCTATTTCTTCTATTGTTATATTATCAGGCCCAGTTGCTTTTCCTTTCTTCGTGTATTTGATGGCATCTATGATTTCATCTTCAAATATTGGTGGTCCATCATAGTTTTCAGTATCTGGTGTTAATTCTGGTCTTTCTCCTCCATTTAGCTCACCGATATACTCTGTCCATCTGTCCATCTGTTCTCTCCCTTACACTTACATAAATAATGAGATAGACCTATTCTCTCCCTTACACACATACATACATAATGTTCTGACATGCTGAACCTTTAAGTCACGCAAACTGAAAGCAAAGTGTACAGTATGCTGTTGGAAAATCTCCCTTGATTACTGTAATGTGTTAGGGATTGTGGAATTTATGTGTTAGTACATCATTAACAACGTCCACCATTTGTAACGTGTCGAAACATGAGGGAAAACAAAACTCAAGAAACTAGTTAATTCAGTAAATTCTTTTCTCAAACAAAGCTAAAGGTTTCATCGATCTTTGCGCTTGATGCACGGCTGCCACCAGACAGTATACACAGCTACCACCAGACAATGTACACTACTACCACCAGACAGTATACACGGCTGTCATTAGAGAGTATACACGACTATCACCATCAGACAATATACACAGCTACCACCACCAGACAATATACATTTCTATCACCAGACAATATACACGGTTACCACCAGACAGTATACATGACTGCCACCACCAGACAATATACACAGCTACCACCAGACAGTATACATGACTGCCACCACCAGACAATATACACAGCTACCACCAGACAGTATACATGACTGCCACCACCAGACAATATACATTTCTATCACCAGACAATATACACAGCTACCACCACCAGACAATATACATTTCTATCACCAGACAATATACACGGCTACCACCAGACAGTATACATGACTGCCACCACCAGACAATATACATTTCTATCACCAGACAATATTCACGGCTACCACCAGACAATATACACGGCTACCACCACCAGACAATATACATTTCTATCACCAGACAATATACACGGCTACCACCAGACAGTATACATGGCTGCCACCAGACAGTATCAGTCAGTCATTCGCATGTCCCTTGTGGAACTTTGCCTCCCTAACAGCACTCCTGTAGGCCTCTCGGTTGTAAGCAAGATGGCCTGCTGCTGTTGCATCCATTTGCAATTCATCAACGATGTCCTGTAGCCATCTTCGCCTTGGTCTTCCTCTTTCTTTTTCCCATTATGTATTTTTCCAAGACGGTCTTCTCTAGATTATCATGGCGTTTAATGTGTCCAAAATATTTAAGTTTTCTCTATTTAATCCTCTTTATTAGCCAACCTTCTTCAATATAAGTTTTTGTAGTATGGATATATTTTTTCTTTTCTGTGTCCATGATATTTGAAGAACTCTTCTGTAGTATTTTCACTCATAGGCATTTATGTGTTTCTCAGCTGTTTTGTTAAGTGTCCAGGTCTCACAAGCATATGTTGCGATGGAAAAGGTGCATGCCCTTAAAAATCATATTTTTTTAGTTTTGTCTGTTCCTCTCCACAGATTCTTTACTTGTCTTACTTTTTGACAGTATACCAGAAACAAATATTCACGCTTAGAAATGTAAGGGAGCGCCCACGCAAGAGGTGGAAGGAGGAAATTGCATAAATCCTAATAATCTCATTATATAATGCAAATCATAGAGCCCTTTCTATTTGTCCCATCTATACTAAAAGCTGTATGAGGAAGGAGACATGACAAGAATGCAGATTTTAATTTATCTAATCGACACTAAAAACAAATATCATGATACTTTTTTTTTCAAATTTCAAAGTTTAGTTTTGATCCACAGTTATTCGACCGCTACTAAAATTTGGACCATAAGGAGCACTAACGTGGCAAATGAGAGAGAGAGAGAGAGATGTTTGTAAGTGATTACTTTAGAGCTTGAGTTACGGCAAGCGAGCAGTGGCAAGTGCTGTAATCTGGGGAGGTATGAAGGGTGATTTGTCTTCAGCAAAGACGCCCTCTTCTGTCTCTCTCTCTCTCTCTCTCACACACACACACATACCACACACAAACACCCACATACCCCACACACATACACATCAGTGAACACGACGACAGAAAGTTGTTTTTTTTTTCTGGTACGTGATTTTGTGAGATACAATGTCTGTTATCCCAGTAGATTGCTGTGGGTGTGCAAGAAATCGGTGCAGGTGACCCATAAAAGTGGGTTACGTACAGCTCTTGAAGCGCCTTGACACTTTCCAGTTTTTATTCTCACAGCTCTCCTATTTTAATAGGCTGATTCTATTGGGTGACTAATATTCTAGAAATGTGTACGAAAAAAATGTCACTTATCTTGCTTGTTCCCAACTTCAATGTTTGTCTTGTTGTCAAATCCCCCAGTTCTCTTCTAACGAAGGTCTTTTACGACTTTACATTGGCATGTCCGGCGCCGTAGCCACTGTAAATCGTGCGTGGGTGTATATATATGTTACTGTGGACGCGTTTAGCCTAGATTTTACACATAGTATATTCTATCATATTGTCTACGGATATATCTTGATATGTAGGTGCTGGTGGTGAGAAGATAGCTGATATGTTCCCGCACTTTTCTTTATATGATGATGATGATGATAACTTAAGTTTTCATCTTCGCTGTCTTCACAGAATAATGAACATCACGTTGAAAGATAAAATAACAAACTCTGAGGTTCTGTAGTAAGCTAAGCTTCCATCAGTGACGCCAGCACTAAAGAGAGGAAGACTGAAATAGCTAGGACTTGTCACGGGGATAGTCAGGAGAAGGAAGCCACTTAGCAGACTAAGGAAGCCACTTAGCAGACTAAGGTAGCCACTTAGCAGATTAAGAAGGCCACTGAGTAGACTAAGGAAGCCACTTAGCAGACTAAGATAGCCACTTAGCAGACTAAGAAGGCCACTTAGTAGACTAAGGAAGCCACTTAGCAGACTAAAGAAGCCACTTAGTAGACTAAGGAAGCCACTTAGTAGACTAAGAAGGCCATTTAGTAGACAAACTGAGATATAAAGATATGTGTAAGTGATCACTGTGAGATTTTTCTATCATCCATGAGGTAAGAGGAGAACTTGCGAAAGATCGTGTCACATGGAGAGCAACTCCGCGCAAGGGTGCTGCATCATTTGATAAGGACTTGAAGGTAGAAGATGCAAGAGCAAGAAAACTGGACCTGGCAACACAAATATTACGTCCTACGGCCGGTTAAGCAAATCCAACAAGGAAGAATCAGCCCATCAGAGGAGCTGATGCTCTTCAGTGTGTGACTGTAAGGTTTCCTCACAAACCTACCGTGTTCTTCAGTGTGTGTGACTGTAAGGTTTCCTCACAAACCTACCATGTTCTTCAGTGTGTGTGACTGTAAGGTTTCCTCACAAACCTACCGTGTTCTTCAGTGTGTGTGACTGTAAGGTTTCCTCACAAACCTACCATGTTCTTCAGTGTGTGTGACTGTAAGGTTTCCTCACAAACCTACCGTGTTCTTCAGTGTGTGTGACTGTAAGGTTTCCTCACAAACCTACCATGTTCTTCAGTGTGTGTGACTGTAAGGTTTCCTCACAAACCTACCGTGTTCTTCAGTGTGTGTGACTGTAAGGTTTCCTCACAAACCTACCATGTTCTTCAGTGTGTGTGACTGTAAGGTTTCCTCACAAACCTACCATGTTTTTCAGTGTGTGTGACTGTAAGGTTTCCTCACAAACCTACCATGTTCTTCAGTGTGTGTGACTGTAAGGATTCCTCACAAACCTACCATGTTCTTCCAAAGAAAGTTTGCTTGAAGCACTCCACCAGCTTGCTCTGGTCTTTTGTTTTCATAATGCACTCGGCCAAGTTCGTCTGTGTCTACCTCTTACTCTTTTACCTTCTACTTTTCCCTGCAGTATAAAGTTCGTTAATGTATTATGGCTCTTGATATGACCGAAATATTGTAACTGTTTTGTTCTTATGTATTTCGCTATTTTTCTATCCAATTTCACTAAACTACAGCTCAGGAATGAAAAAATCCACAGGAGATGCAGTTCTTGCTGTACCAAAATGGAGGAATAGAACATTATAGTACTCGTTCCACAGGTCCATGTATACTGAGAGCTTCTTGGGCCTTTCTTGTAGTTAGGCAGTTCAAAGTGGTAGCAGTAATAGTAGTAGTAGTAGTAGTAGTAGTAGTAGTAGTAGTAGTAGTAATAGTAGTAGTAGTAGTAGTAACGATAGAAGTAGTAGTAGTAGTAGATGTAACAGTAGAAGTAGTAGTATTAGTAACAGTAGAAATAGTAGTAGTACTAGTAACAGTAGAAGTAGTAGTAGTAGTAGTAGAAGTAGCGGTAATAGTAGTAACAGTAGTAGTAGTAGTAGTAGTAGTAGTAGTAGTAGTAGTAATAGTAGTAGTAGTAGTAGTAGTAATAGTAGAAGTAGTAGTAACAGTAGAAGTAGTAGTAGTAGTAGTAGTAGTAGTAGTAGTAACAGTAGAAGTAGTACTAATAGTATTTACAGTAGTAGTAGTAGTATTGGTAGTAAAGGTAAAGGTAACTCTGTTATATCTTAGAGGCACATAGGGATAAGGTGTTAGTGCCCATATTTTCCTTGACTAGAAGATGATATGGTCAACATCACGTCTGGCTGCCTTTCTTTCACCAACTCCAGAAGAAGTCAGGTACCTGTTTCTACAACTGGGTGACTAGGCGCCTCCGGCCAGATTCGAACCCCCCAACCTTCGCCATTAGAGATAGTACACTAACGACTTCACCATTCGGACGTCCCATAGTGGTGGCACTGTTAATGTTTCGTTTGTGTCTTTTTGTAAGAATGAACCTTACACATCTGTCTACCTTTATTAATAGTAGTGGTAGCAGCAGTAGTAGTAATAGTACTAGTAGCAGTAGCTGCAGCAGTAATAGCAGGCACAATAATAAAAGTAGTAGTAGAAGTAGTATTAGTAACAGTAGTAGTAATAGCAGTAGCAATAGTAGTAGCTATAGTAGTAGTAATAATAGCAGTAGTAGTAATAATAGTAACAGTGGTAATAGTAATAGTAGTAGTAGCAGAAGCAATAGATGTAGCAGCACTGTTAGTGTTGTTATAGTAGTAGTAGTTGTAGTAGTAGTAATGGCGGCGGTGGTGGTGGTGGTGGTCGTGGTGGTGGTAAGTGGTGGTGGTGGTAGTGGTGGTGGTAGTGGTGGTGGTAGTGGTAGTGGTGGTGGTAGTGGTGGTGGTAGTGGTAGTGGTGGTGGTATTGGTGGTGGTAGTGGTAGTGGTGGTGGTGGTCGTCGTGGTGGTGGTGGTGGTAGTGGTGGTGGTGGTAGTGGTAGTGGTGGTAGTGGTGGTGGTGATAGTGGTAGTGGTGGTGGTGATAGTGGTAGTGGTAGTGGTGGTGGTGATAGTGGTAGTGGTGGTGGTGATAGTGGTAGTGGTGGTGGTAGTGGTAGTGGTAGTGGTGGTGGTGGTGGTAGTCGTGGTGATGGTGGTAGTGGTAATGGTAGTGGTGGTGGTGGTGGTGGTGGTGGTGGTGGTAGTCGTGGTGATGGTGGTAGTGGTAATGGTAGTGGTGGTGGTGGTGGTGGTGGTGGTGGTAGTGGTAATGATAGTGGTAGTGGTGGTGGTAGTGGTGGTGGTGGTGGTAGTCGTGGTGATGGTGGTAGTGGTAATGGTAGTGGTGGTGGTGGTGGTGGTGGTGGTGGTGGTTGTGGTGGTGGTAGTGGCGGCAGCAGCAGTCGCCATAGAACAGTGGTAGTGGTGACAACTGTGGTAATATTTGTAGAGGTGGCAGAGACATATGTAACACTGAACGTGAATCTACTAGTTTCATAATACGATACACCAACACCGAAACTTTGGAAAAGACGTTTATTTTATTCACGAGGATGTCGTTTTGTATTCGAAAAAAAAACATCAGTTTTTTATCTATAAACGATTACAATTCCAGGACCATTGACAGGAGAGTGCAAGCTGTGCATCGCTTCAGGGTCCAGAGGGCTCCCCTTATGTAAAGAGGGCCCTAGAGAGTGAAAACAGAGTGAGTAATGAATAGGGCACGTGCCCGAGTATAATTTTTACTAACGTAAATTTCTCACAAAGTCGTGGTGCATCCAGCAATCTTTCTGTCAGTGCGTTGATTATAATAATCTGGAACAAGGTAAAGTCCGGGGTATAATCGTTAATATGATACAGCCAGTATGATTAGATTAGTGTTTAGATTACCCACTCTTAATTTTGACCTTTGATATCTAGTCATTGGCTGTTGTAGTCTCACTGGAGATCGTATTGTAAGCCATCTGTGAGATGAATCAGTGGTCCAAGTTCTGTGAATTCTCAGTGGATTATATAGAGGGAGCAAAAACTGATCCAAGATGCCATTACTTCTTCTTCTTCTTCTATCTCCCTGGAACTGCGAGCTGATGTTCTTTGTAGCCGATGAGGTGAAGATGTTGAGCCACAGCATCATGTCGGCTTTGGAGGGGGTCATGGCGACTACTTTTCAGCCCCTGGGTGGAACTAAAAAGCAAGAGGTGAGCAGTTCTTTAAGATTTCTTCAATGAAGGGACTATGGCGATCACTGCTCTGTTAGCCAGGCTAGGCCTGTTACTGGGGTATCAACGGAGAGCTGGGACGAGGTCAGCTATGGTTCATCAACACTGACGCCAACATGTCAGCTATGGTTCACCAACTCTGACGCCAACATGTCAGCTATGGTTCACCAACTCTGACGCCAACATGTCAGCTATGGTTCGCCAACTCTGACGCCAGCATGTCAGATATGGATCGCTGATTGTCAAATCGAACAGCGTCTTCACCCACTTTGAAGAATGCCTAATGTCAGTGACGCGATGTCAGATTTCCAGTAATGTCATGTATCATGATTAATTATTAATTTTTATGAGAAAAGCGAAAGCAGATTTTTTCCCCATGAAAAAATAATGCTTAGTTATGAGTCTCAATTGCTTCTGATATTATTCTAGTCTCCGAATTTTTTTATATCAGTTTTTCCATGCTCTGCTGACTCTCAAAAGATGCGAACCTTCTCATTCTGTTTTCGTCATATTTAGATATATTTCAGGCTATGAAAATAATAAAAACAGGTAGTTAAGCTTGGGCTGAAAAGCTGCATAAACCTCGTAATGGACTCCTATTTTTTATATTGATGGTCACCGATGTGAGACAGGTCTTTGTTTGCTGATACTTGATATCTCCTCAAGTTGAATACTCGCCTCCATGAAATCTCCTGCTAAGCTAGAAGAAACTTCAGCATAGAACTGCTGTCTCAGAAAATAAACAAGGAACTCCTAAAGCGTCATAAAACATGTACTAAGCTGCATCAAATACCAAAAAAAAAAACTTCACTGCCTCCGAAACTGAGCGAATCGAAAGAAATGCGAAATGAAAACATAACAACAATTTTAACGTGGGAAGTGGAACTGTCACCAGCTTATGCCAGGGACGCACCTTACCTTGTTCTCTCTGTTGATTATGTGCACCTATTGTACCTGGTTAACGGGGTGCTAAAAGAACTGTTCTACATGCGGTCTTCAGCAACTGAAGCAGGTTAATAGTTTTGAATATTGCCTACTATCTTCTTCTTTCCCGAGCATAAACTGTTCTCTAGATGTGACACTTCTTTCATTCTTATAATCTTCTTTCTTACTTTATTTATGGCTAAGCCACGTCCATCCAATGAAAGATGAGGGGTTTTAAACATTTTTTTCGGTGGTCAACTGTTGCAACATGACGCAGAATAGACGCAGACAACGGTAGTTTAAAATCGAACGCACACCTGGTCTTCGTCTCTGCCACATTGACACAGTTCGTCTTTGGTTTTCAGCATGGCTGGACAGCTTCTCTTGAAGGGGGCTGAGTTCTTGGCAGGTCTTTTGCCTGGGTGGGTGGGGTGTCTGGCAACTCTGGGGTGTGTGATATAGTGTCTGTTCTTTTCCCCAGGCACAAGGGTCTATTGGGCCAGTTTTCAAGTTTCTGGTATAGATGGTGTCTCGGCTGCAATGTCAGATCAGATCTAAGGCTTTGGACGTAGACCCAGCATCCCGTAAGCAGTACAGACACCCTACGCTGTTCACTAGAGCAGGCGGTAGATCAGATATGGGAATGTCCTGACTGCAGTGACGCTAGCTCCTGGGATCGATCTATCAACCAACATCCTTGAACGACTGTTGTTTCGTTCACTTCGGTTGAAAACAGAGAATGAAGAGAGAAATTTCTGTGGCAGACAGAAGAAAGTAGATTGTGATGAGAAGAGTGGCAGCCATGAAAGATTGGTATTGCGTGTACAACATGTTTGCCGATGATTAGAAATGACTAGAGGAAGATACATGCACTCCTTTACAAATGGTGATGGCTGCCGGCTGTTAGCTGAAAGTAATAAGTTATATGTGACACTCTTGAGGATGTCTCAATTATTTAAAGAGTGGGAAATTTCCGAATTCCTGTCCGTACGGAGAGAGAAAGCCGAAGACGAGCGAAGAAAGCCGATTTGGGGGAAAATACGTGATCGGTCGATACGAACTCTCACGAGACTTGCGATCACGTGATTTCCGATCGGGGAGAATAGATTCATTTTCTGCCAGACCGCTGGTCTGAAAGCATCTCAGGTGGGCACAGGCCGGAATTATTTGGCCCAGGTTAACCCGGCGGCCAGCTTAGAAGCTAATCTCCACTAGGATACGGGAGTGAGCAGTTCATCTGTCATATTTTTTTATTCATTCAACTTGTGTATTTAGAATATTTTGATATGAATATGCTTTATATATTTGTGTCCTATTTTAATGGAAGTTCGGTATTAGCTGAAGTAAGATACCCCACATGTAGGCTGAGAAATGTGAATTTTTGTAAAGTTTCATTACTATATTTCCTATTTAATTCTAAATTAGATATTATCTAGCGATTTAAAGGAGTTCGTATGACTCAGTATTTTGATACCTTCATTTGTCAAATATGAAGAAATAGGTTCTCTTAAATTGATTTTTCTACCATATGGTATTGAAATTAGTTGATTTTCTGGTATGCTTCGGGGACTTGTTTCTTTAAGCTAGGTTTATCACACGTAAACTCTTTCTACTTAGTTGAGTAACTGATGTATTGAGTTGTAAGATTTAAATTTAACGAAATCTAAGGTAGTTGTTTACTTGTTCCCAACTTTCAGGACATATCCTGCTTGATGTAGCTCGGAAACCATATGTCCTGGATGTTTGGCTTCAGGAGAAAATAGTGTATAACTGCATGAAGAAATAATGTTTAGTTACGAGGAGACAATCCATGTTTGTATAGGAGGAGAAGATAACTATGTATGGCTATATGAGGAAATAATGTATGACTTCAAGAGAAAGTAATGTATAACTGCACGACGAAATAACGTTCAGTTATGAGGAGACAACCCATTTTTAGATAGGAGGAGAGTATAACAAATTTCAGGAGAATATCGTTATGCCTACTTTCATGAGGAACTATGTTTAGTTATAAGGAGACGATGCCCTGTTGGAAAGGAGATAAAGTTTTAGCATTATCACAATCGATCATCATCTGAAAATGATTCAGAGTTATAAACAGTTATTGTTTCATTGAGAGTTCTGGCTAAATTGGGTGCAGGTCTGCGTTAAATCACAATAAACTCTGTTGCCCCTGGCAGCGATCATTCATTTTATTCTGCATTTTTGTCTTGTTTATTATTTTTGTGGTGGTCGAACGCAAGAGAGAGTGAATTCGCTTTGGGTTATGACACGGGTAGGAACGAATAGGGTACACGCCTGAGTTCCCCTTGTTAAGGTCCGGCAACTGACTCGACTTAATGGGTCACCCCCCCCCCCTCCAATCTTCTAGTAAAAGTAATATGTCGCCAGTCCTCGTCCTGCTATCCGTGTCTATCTACAAAGCCCCCTCAGCTATTGTCCACTCATTGGCCCCACAACGAATACAACAACGTGCTCCTCAGTAGCACATACTCATCTGAGTCTCTCAAAATTATATTATCATCATCATCTCTCTCCCTCCTCGTGCATTCATCCGTTTCACGCCACCAAATATTGTTGAGTAACATTTCCTGTAAGCTGAAAGTAATAAAAATTATGGACATGGGCTTCAGAAAAAAATCGAACCAATACATCTGCTAATTTGTGAACATTTTTTTCCCAGGTCCCTTAAGTATAAATAAATCTCGACTCCATAAAGGATATTAATCGCGTTTCTTCCTTCATTTAATCGTATTTCTTAGTATCTTGTCCGTGCTATTAAAAATCTGCTTTCGCTTTTCCCATTATAATAATTATCAGCTTGATTTTACTGTGCATTTCTCACCTCCTGTTACAGATTTTCCGAGGTAACTGAATTTGCCGTATTTCGCCCCATATAAGACGCACCGCTGTATAAGGCGCACCTGTCATTTGGCAGGGAATATTTTGTGGAAAAACAAAACAAAACAAAAACAAAAACCACAATAATGTTTTTAAAAACGCCATATTTTCCATGAACATTAGGCAATGTAACGACAAAAACAGCTGACTGAAAATTAATGATAATGACACCACTCTTCATTTTTATTGTAATATTTATCAACATATTATTTTTTTTAAATAAACAAGTAAGTGCCATTTCCTTTACTTTTGATAAGATCACCTTTTTTTAAACCAAGGATTTTATTTACAACACACACAAAAGCACACACACTACAGTATACTTACGCCGGGCGCTTTAAACATTTTATCAAGGGTTTATAAACATTACTGTTTACCATTGAAGATTTATACTGTTTACGTGGGAGGTTAACGATACAGACATGTTTCATCCCTGTAATGTGTCAGATGCGCTCGCGCGAGTGATTTTTCACCTTTTGAAAAATAACCTTCGTTCTTTCGTTTGCTCGGTGTTTAATACTTTATTTTATTTTCTTTATTTTTGTTTAAAATAATCATTGTTTAATAATTTATAACCATCCATCTTGCATTCTGGTATACTCAAAGGATTTGTGTGTTTAGATGTTAGTCTAGTACTGGTCACTTCTGTCTCGGTGCTTGGCCAGATCTATCATCTGAGTACAGGACGAAGGGTGGATTTCAGAGTTGTTTTTTTTTAATTACGCCTTAAGTGACGCAAAATAAGCTATTCTACTTATGTCTGCTTTTCTCCTACGTGGCGCAAAATAAGCTATTCGACTTATGTCTGCTTTTCCCCTACGTGGCGCAAAATAAACTATTCTACTTACGTCTGCTTTTCTCCTACGTCGCGCAAAATAAGCCATTCTACTTATGTCTGCTTTTCCCCTACGTGGCGCAAAATACAATATTCTACCTATGTCTGTTTTTCTTCTATGTGGCGCAAAATAAGCTATTCTACTTATGTCTGCTTTTCTCCTACGTGGCGCAAAATAAGCTATTCTATTTATGTCTGTTTTTCTCCTACGTGGCGCACAATAAGCTATTCTACTTATGTCTGTTTTTTCTCCTACGTGGCGCACAATAAGCTATTCTACTTATGTCTGTTTTTTTCTCCTATGTGGCGCAAAATAAGCTATTCTATTTATGTCTGTTTTTCTCCTACGTGGCGCACAATAAGCTATTCTACTTATGTCTGTTTTTTCTCCTACGTGGCGCACAATAAGCTATTCTACTTATGTCTGTTTTTTTCTTCTATGTGGCGCAAAATAAGCTATTCTATTTATGTCTGTTTTTCTCCTACGTGGCGCACAATAAGCTATTCTACTTATGTCTGTTTTTTCTCCTACGTGGCGCACAATAAGCTATTCTACTTATGTCTGTTTTTTTTCTCCTATGTGGCGCAAAATAAGCTATTCTATTTATGTCTGTTTTTCTCCTACGTGGCGCACAATAAACTATTCTACTTATGTCTGTTTTTCTCCTACGTGGCGCACAATAAGCTATTCTACTTATGTCTGTTTTTTCTCCTACGTGGCGCAAAATACAATATTCTACTTATGTCTATCTTTTTCCTTACGCGGCCAAAATGCGGTATTCTACTGGTGTGCGTCTTTCCCTTAGGCGGCCATTGCGCTTTGGTAATTCATCTTTTAAACTCCATTTCATGTCAGTAGTTTCTGTCTTGTTGATGTCTAGCTCCTTTCTTTTGCTGTTATAGGTTTTGTAAACTTGCTTACCAATTTCTGCAAACTGCTTTCACTTTCTTCTGTTAGCACGACGGTATTTTCACATCTTAGTTTGTTGATTTTGTCATCCTTTATTTTCTTTTCCCTGAACACTTTAACGGTGAGCATCATCCCCCCACCCCCCGGCCCTTTCACGACGCAGAGAGTGAGAAGAAGTTTGCGTGTGTGCGTGTGTGTGTGTGTGTGCGTGTGTGTGTTTGTGTGTGTGTGTGTGTGTGTGTGTGGAGGGGGAGAGGGGAATAGGTGGAAGTGATAAGCATAAGACAATCTTATCTTATATATAATTTTATATACTTATTAACTTTTTATGTTTTAAAAGCTTTTTTGAACGTAGCTGGTTTTCTGATAATATGTATCACTTATAGCCCACGTGCTTCACGAAACTTATGGCCATTGCTTTAAAATTGTAAGAATCCCTGATCCAGTGCCAACATAATCGCAAAATCGAGAGACCGAAATTTTTATTTTGAATTTTAAATTTAACCATATCTACCGGAGATAACGCTATAAATCCATAGTATAACTGTATAATAACAACAACTGTATAACTGTAGTGATTTTAATATTATAGTCTTATTTACAGTTGTTAAAATATGTTTTTCTTTGACTCTGTTAGTGACATTTTCGCAACCACACAGCAATGTTGCTGATGTTATGTATCCGCTTTTTGGCAGGGTTAAGGAACCCCTAGTACCCAGGACATTGCTTGTGAAAGCTGACTACACAACAATATCAGAAACTAAACATTATCTAGGAAATATCAATTTTAGTAATAATATAACACCACTAGCACAGTAAGTAAAATAATATTACAATATAATTATTATTAGTCGGTGTAGATGTTAAAAAAAGATTGGCATCATGTCGTTCTTTCTATTGTTTTAATGAGGGATCCACAGCTGTTCTCAGGACAGAAAAGTGGTTCGTGGTTAAATTTTTTAAAAAAGGTTAAAATCACGGCCTTAGACTAACAAACAAACAAAAAAAATGCCCGTACGTTTTCAGAGCCGAAAATGCGAAGATGTTCATGATGGCAATAAAAGCATGTTATCACTCTTATCGACCATGATAATGAAATATTACCACCACTGACCACAGAAGAAGCTGCTAAGTGAAGAGGTTCTGCAGTTTCAACAGAGAGCTACACCACATTATGTGCCGTGTCGGACAGTGTTGGTTATCATGCTTCTCCATCTTGTACGGTCCTTTGTGTTTCTGGTCAACACAAATGCTTTTCTTTTTTTCCATACCGCTTGGCCAGTCCATTGAGATTTTTTTTCTTGGCCTCCCTTGCATTTTGCAGTCATTGCCAAGTTCTCCTGTCTTCTCGCCTGTTCAAGAAATCTTGACTGTCCTTTTTCTTACAATTTTAGCCAGTCTTCGTTGTTTAAAACTTGTCTGGGGTCTCTTCATTTATATTTCTGACTGTCCGAAGTATTTGTTGCGTCTTTCTCCAAAACTACATCTATGTTGCTTCCAATCTCTGTCTTCTTCTTCTTATTTTATCTCAATGTGCAGAAAAGCTAGTCATATTCTTTTATAATATATAATATTCCGCAATATTAATTTGTAATATTCAGTATTCCGTAATATTCTTTTGTAATATTCAATATTCCTTAATATTCTTTTGTAATATTCAGTATCCCGTAATATTCTTTTTCTGCCTTTTAAGAGCAGCTTATTTGTTAGTATCTTCTTCATATCATAACAAGTTGCCTTTGTTTTACCTGTTTTGGTTGTACCTGTCCGTGATTTGATTTTATTTGTGCACTCGCTATCAGCTGTTATGTTGTTTAAAGGTAACTGAATTTGTTTACTTGTATCAGTTATAATGGTTTTTATATATATGTATTAGTATTTTTATTCGACATTCGACGTCGTCGTTCTTCTTTCTTCTTGGTGCCTGTGCAATCAATAACAGGCTAATCTTTTGGGACACAAACTTTGCTGTGTATATGACACTCGTTAGCTGGCCGCGTCGACATAAGTCGTGCTGATTCACTATACGCACGTGGATACCAAGGTCGACTTCCATCTTCCTTCTTTGAGAGTTGAGGTTACTAGGCTAGTTACACACATAATTCCAGCTCTCACTCTCACCTTCTGGATTAGTTACACACTGTTCCAGACATACTGCTCATCCAGGCTCTTTTAAACCTCACGTTGACGACAGCCGGTACAGACAGTCAAGTAATTCCTGGGTAACGGTGACTTGGAACATTTATTGATGGCAATGATGATAATGCTGATAAAAATAACATTACATTCGACTGCCGGCTGGTTATCCCTGCCATGTGGCCAGTCCATTCATACGTACAACCAAAACGTTCATCTGTTCCACGAAGACATCACAGAGCTCGACAAAAGCACGTCCACACAGTTCCATGTTCAAACCAAGACTCCTTAACGACGTGCTTTTCACACGGACCCCTAACGACGTGCTTTGCACACGGACTTTTCTAACGACGTGCTTTGCACACGTACTTTCCTAACGACGTGCTTTGCACACGTACTTTCCTAACGACATGCTTTGCACACTGACGTGAGTTGTGGTCTACGAGAACACAACTACTAGCAATACACAAATACTCTCTGTACAGAATTGCTATTCTGTTACATCAGTGTCTTCCCGTTTGCACTTTGATATATTTACTCTGCTTGATTTGACCACTGTTTTTTTTTTTTTTTGCTATTTAGCTCTATACCTTTCCTATCGCACTCTTTAATAATTTTGTTTACTGATTTGTACAGTTTACTAACTAATAATGGAGGTATAATGAGGAATATTAAAAGGAGGAGATCTATCGTTCTTCAAAAAATAAAACAACTAAAGAAGCTGTGGAGAGGAACAGACAGATCTACAAAAATAAGATTTTTATGGGCATGCATCTTTCCCATTGCAACATATGCCTGTGAGACCTGGACACTTAACAAAACAGCTGAGAAACACATAAATGTCTGTGAATGTAAATGCTACAGAAGAGTTATTCAAATATGGACACAAAAAAGAACAAATATATCCATACTACAAGAACTTAATATTGAAGAAGGTTGGCTAGTAAACGTCATGATAACTTAGAAAAGACAGTCTTGGAAAGATACATAATGGGAAAAAGAAAGAGAGAAAGACCAAAGCGAAGATGGCTGAGAGACATCGTTGATAATCTGCGAATGGACGCATCAGCAGCAGAGCATCTTGCTTACAACGGAGAGGCCTACAGGAGTGCTGTTAGAGAGGCAAAGTTCCTCAAGGGACAGGCAAATGATGGAATGACTGAGTTTGTGCAGAACGCTTTCATTTTCTGCAATTAGAATGGTGTTATTCGCATATCTCAGATTATTGATCTTCTTCTTCTTCTTAGGGCCGGCTAGCGTAGTGGTTAGAGCACTCGTCTAGCAACCAAATGGTCGAGGGTTCGAATCCCCAGCTGAGCGGGATTTTTTTTCCGACCGGCTCTGAGGTCGACCCAGCCTCGTAAAATGGGTACCAGAGAAAATCTGGGAAGTAAAGGCAGCGAGGAAAGGAACTGGTCACCCTACCTCACACGCTGATGACCCAGCATAATGAGGTCTCTAACGCTTCACCCCCTACGGCATTTGAAATGCTATGGGACTATCTTTACTTTTTTTTTTTCTTCTTCTTCTTCGTTTGCTTCTACCACCAAGACCGCACTGTGATCCTACTGAATTTACGCCTGTGGTCCTCGTTAGGTCCCGTGGTCTCCTGTGTGGAGAGAGGACCACACGAGATCCCCGAGAGGACCACAAGAGGTTCAGAGTATCGCAGGGCTTTAGCCTGTATTCTTGGTGGGTCTCTGAAGCGGATTGCGTGACACCGTGGTTTTCGTTGCACCAGTTTAGTCTAGAGTTGGACTTTCTCACTGGAAGACCTCAACGTGTTTAGGATATCAGTGCATCCCCGCTGGGTGAGAGATGGTAGCCCATCCAGTCCAGAGTTGGACTTTCTCACCGGAAAACCTCAGCATGATTAGAATACGCAAACATCCCCGCCGGGTGAGAGGTAGTTGCCCATCTAGACTGCCCTGGTCCAGTGTCTCCGACTTCAGCATTTTGCGGTCGTGGCCGCTACCCTTCCTAGTTGTGACCAGGATGGAGCTTTTGTCCAGGAGGACGAATCCTCACCACTAGTGACTTCCACCCCTGGGTTGAGCCGGTTTATGCATATTATCCCATTATGGGCGTGTTTAGGACGTGACCGAGCTCTAGAGCAGAGGTACTGTGACAAGCGTAGCCTTCAAGATTCACCCCTGGTGTGAGCCGGTTTAGGCATAATTCACCGGTATGGGTGTATATCAGGCGTGACCGACCTCTAGAGCGGAGGTGGCATGACATGTCTAGCCATCAAGTTCCACCTCTGGTGTGTGCCGGTTTAGGCATATTTCACCAGTGTAGGTGTATTTCGGACGTGGCTGGCCTCTAGAGCAGAGGCGCAGTGGTATGTGTAGCTCTCGCAGCGATACTACTGGACATACCGATTAAATTTCACTTTATCCTTTCCACCACCTTTTCACATGGCGCCGCACAGCAACCTTTATTTCTTTTCCGCATTTTCTTCCTTGACCAGAGGAGCTTCACTCCAAGTGCAGCATTTGAAGAGTCTCGCCAGCAGTGTCTTAACCTCTGGGATAAGCCGGTTCATGCATTTCACTCGATATGACTGCACTCAGGACGCGGCCGACCTCCAGACCAGAGGTGCCGTGATTTGACTGTTTGCTTCGCTTTATCCTTTCTACCACCTTTCCGCAGTGGTGCTGCGCGGCAACCCCATTTGCACCTTTCTTCATTGGCCGGGAGGAGCACCGCTCCACGCACGGCAGCTGAAGAATCTCGCCAGCAGCGATCTTTGAGACAAGCATATGACTACTGGCAGAATCAACCAGATAGCTTTCTTCATCGAACCTTTGTCGGATTACTACCGAGAGACCGACGCGGGGCGAGGGAGACAGCGCTCTGCTCAGAGTGGATCCCTTTCGACCCCGGCAGCGTTTCACTTCCTTTAACCGGCGGGGGCGGCCGGCGGCTCTCTCTGCTCTAGCGAACGAGAAGAGAGCCCACCCGCCCACAACAAACGCACATTACATACTGCAGACCCGATACTCTTTGCGAGAGATGGGCCAATTTCGAGACCATCGGTCGACAAAACCGTACTACATCGTTAGCACGAACCTGGCTGGCTAGCCGTTTACATGCTTCGCTCGACGGACAAACCGCTTGCTTCTGCATCGAAACACCTTAACTCTCGCCGTCCGGGAAGGGACCGAAAGCCTGTCTCCCCACGCACGAAACTCGAGAGCGCTTTTTCGTCAAAAGAACGGTCGCCTTCGCAACAGCAGCAGCCTGCACTGTGCAGCTCGGCGCGACTCTGCGCGGCTGACGGATTATTGATATTAATCTCCTATTCGTTATTTATCCCCTTGAAATTTTTTTTAATGTGCAGTTAGAATTTTCAGTCTGCAACGAGAAATAACTCTCAACATAGGAGTGGAAGGGAGGGACAGAGGAATTTAAAAGTACGAGCAGGTGGTGGGGGGGGGGGAAATATGGGGGGCGGTGCTGATAGTGAGGGCAATCAATGGAATATCGTGAAATCATGAAGTTCTGCGCATATCAAATGAGGACGATACTGACCATCTTTGCTGCTGTCCCTGTTGAGTAGGAATAATCTATTTAGCCAGCGTTGTTCATATTTGTCTTCGTTATATTATATTATATTATATTATATTATATTATATTATATTATATTATTATATTATATTATATTATATTATATTATATTATATTATATTTACAAACTGAGTACCCAGCGTTGCCCGGTGATTTATTTATCCTAGTCTTCTGTTAGACAGGAAAAGGAATGAATTCCATTTATAGTATAATATCGAAGTAATTTTATTTACAGATATTTAAATATAAGTACAGTATACAAATTATAGAGTAAAATCTTTTACAAATTCACTATAATATTAATTCAATTCATAACTTGATTATAAACATTTTTTGTTTCACCTCTAGGAGCAAGAATAAATACATTCTTGGGTGAACCCACCCTTGAGCAAGCAACATAAAGTTCTCCGTGGGAGAAACATGGCGATCTCAAATCTATCTCTCTCCCTCCCTCTCTTTCTCTCTCTTTCTCTCTCTCCATCTCTGTCCCTCTCCCTTTCTCTCCCTCTCTCTTTAAAATGGACATGACTGCGTGCCCAATTCTTAACCCTTTGGAAATATAGATCAATCAATCAATCAATCTCTCTCCCTCTCTCTCTCTATCTCTCTCCCTTTCTCCCTCTCTCTCCCTCTATCTCTCTCCCTCTCCCTCTCTATTTCCCTCTCATTTTTATGCATATGTAGTTTGTCATCTATATGTGTATGTAGTTAGTAATTTATATGTGTATGTAGTTAATCATTTATATGTGTATGTAGTTAGTCATTTTTAGCCATTTATATGTGTATGTAGTTAGTCATCTTTACGTGTATTTAGTTACTTTATTGTTAATTATGTTTGCTATATGAGCAGCATATTTGTAGAATTCTGGAACAGAGTGAAATTTGTATGATAAAGGGCAGAATGTCAGACAGGCCTGCGTGCCCAATTATTAACCCTTTGGAAATAAAGATCAATCAATCTCTCTCCCTAATTTGAAAAGCTAATTTGAAGAAATAAGAAAAAGACATACTGTCACTGAGCAATGAAATCTACTATAAAATAAAATAAAAAGCTAATATAAATATAAGGAAAAAGAAATTTAAAATATATGTATTTGGACTTGCCATGGGAGGCTACAAATGCTTCTCTTAGACCAGTACCGCTCTATTTCACGATTATCTCCCTAATACCACTTTTATCCTTGAAATTAGTAGATAAGACCTCCACCCCTTTGTACTTCCATTCCCAGGGGTGGTAGGGGTGTATTAACCCCTACAGTAGTTCTTTCCAAATTGAGAGTCATATGTGTACCACGTATTGTTGAAATTGCTCCAGGCGTTCCAGAGTGATGCTGGAACATACATACACACATACATCCGTTTATATATGTATGCTAACTGATTACTTGGCGTTGATCAGAAAGTTATTAATTATTGATATTCCTTTTCACAACCTTCTTGACTATTCTACAAAGTTCTTTTCATTTCCATAGCCTTCTAGAAGATTCTACTGAGTCTAGACTGTTCTACAGAATTCTATTCATTCCATTCTACTAAACTTGGGCTTAATTGTCATCAGAACTGTAACCAATCATCTTAGCGACCCCGAACACTATGGATTCGAGACTAATCTCGGTAAATTTGGACATTTTATTTCCCACCCCCATCTCTACGCCCCCATGCCGATGGAGGCTGAATGTGGACTTAAGCGGCATCGGAAATGCCACTAGTCCCCAAAAACTATGGATTCGACACTAATATCGGTCATTTTCGATTATTTTTACGTGTCACCCCTAACCCACCCCAAGCCCTAGGTCCCCATGCCTATGGAGGCTGAACTTGGGCTTAAATGACATCGGGAGTGTCACTATTCATCTCAGCTACCAAAACAAAACTATGCATTTGACACTAATATTTGTCGTTTTCGATTATTTGTACATGTCACCCCCACATCTAGCCCCCCCCCCCAATGTGGTTGGTGGCTGATGAAGCACTGTATGGGTGCTCATGTTGTGAAATAAACACACTGACCATTTTCTAAATGGACGCTGAGGTGAATAACAGTAGGGTGTCTTTAGTAAATCAGAAATCAGAAATCTGGGCCGTGGGCCATGTTTTTCATTACAAATGCAAAAAGTTCGGCAACTCAGCAGACATAGTGTCATCGATTTGTGTTGGCTGAACTTTGTCCGCTACGGCCGACAACCCGAACACATCACGTGAGTTACTTCCCGTCGTTCAGTGGGCTATTGTTTGTATCGGTCGGTTTCTATCCCACCCCTACCACCCAGGCCCCCCTAGAGATCCTAGGAATGATCCCCACAGTACTTTGTCCAGATTGTAAGTCATATGTGTGCCAAGTTTGGTTGAATTTGCTCCAGGTATTCCAATGTGATGTTGGAACATACACACACACGTTAATTTATATATATATATATATATATATATATATAAATATGTCTGCTTCGAAAGTGTAGTCTCCCTCCTCCTCCTCCTCTACCATCTACCTGTGTCATCAACTAGCAACCACAAAGATAAAGTTATACTGTATATTTTATATTATATATTTTTGCCACGCATAAATTCATAAAAAAGTAAAAAAAAAAAAAAATGTTTCTGGGGCGGGCGGGCGAGCGGTTTCATTGGATTTGCATTAATTTCAATGTTAAAAATTGTTTCGATTCGCGAACGGAGTCAAAGAGCGAATTAAGTTCGTGACCCGAGGTACTAATATCTTATATATATATATATATATATATATATATATATATATATATATATATATATATATATATATATATAAGACGATTGAAATCTGTATACGCATAGAAAACACAGGAAGAACAGACGGACTGATATAAACAGAAAACGACTCGGAAACGTTAAACTTCAAAGAGATAGAAAAGAGGTTCTTAAAATATGTACGATCAACAAATGTGGCATAAATGACAAATAAGAGGAACTAGTGGGGGGAATGAAAAGGAGAAAAATAAAGATTATGGGAGTTGCAGACACCAAACTCAGAGGTAAAGCCTGTAAAATACATCAGAATTATGTATTCCTATACTCAGGAGTGAGTGAGCAAGAAAGAGCAAAACAGGCTGTCGGAACGATCATAGAACCAAACAGGCTGTCAAAATCTGGGAAATAAAATGTCTTATAACTGTCCAAATGAAAGAAACTGAGGAGGTCACAACCTATGTCCAAATATATGCTCCTTGTAATGCACCAGACACGGAGGAAGAATGTAAGGAGTTCTTTGACAACCTCCATGACACACTAAACACCATAAGCAAAGAGGAGAGTGTTATAATCATGGGGGACTCCAATGCAAGACTGGGAACTAGTAGAGCTAATGTAGCAGTCCACCTGTGTGCCTTCGGTGACCAGCAGTACGTTAGAAATGAAAATGGCAGCAGACTCCTTGAACTGTGCAGCCACCGTGATCTTTTTTTTTTTTTATCACAAACACATTCTTTAAAAACAGAGAGTCCCGAATACATACAAGTGTACCCGGTACACATGAAATGATTTGACATGCAGAAGCCAAAACTGAATTTATGCTAGCAAAGAACAACACGAAAAGGCCAGTCATTGATGCAAGAGCAGTACTCAACCTGAGTTCAAGCAGAGACCACAAAGCAGTAGCAGCGGTCATCGGAACACACAGGAAAAGCCATAACAGAACTCCCAAGTAGAAAAGTGAAACAACTAAGTAAGCTCAAGGAAGTACTTCTACAAGTTACTCAATATACCATCTGAGGCAAGCCAAACCCATGTTAACAGCACAGCTGCCCCCATAGAACTAGAACCAGACATAATACAAGCTGAAATAAGAGAACACACCAGAAAGGCCCCAATGAATCCAGGATGTGATTGAAGCCATTTGAGTTAATCAGATGTGCGAAAGAGGTCAAAATAGCGTGACTTCACAGACTCTATAACTTGGTATGAGAAAAACAAGAAACTCCACAGGACTGGAGAAACGCCGTAATTATTCCAATATGGAAGAAAAAAAAAAAGACAGTAATATAGATTGCAACCAATATAGAGGCAACTCACTGCTAAACCATACTGGACAAATGTTCTGCAAGATTCTAGAGAACAGACTGCGACCAGTGATTGAACCACAGTTAAATGAAACCAGATGAGATTTAGAGAAAAAAAAAAAAAAGAAGCAATACAGATGCCATCTTTTTCCTAAGACAACTAATAGAAAAATCAGTTGAACACAATAAGATAATGCACATAGCTTATGTAGATCAAGAAAAAGCATTTGATAGAGTAAATAGATGTAGGCTGTGGGAAATCTTAAAGCATTACGTAGTTAGTACACATCTGATGAACCTATACAAAAACAGTAAGTGTACAGTTAGAACACGTGCAGTACACTCTGCCATTCATCATAAAATGTGGAGTGAGGCAAAGCTGTGTACTATCTCCCTTACTTTTCATAACATACATTGACAACATCTGCAAAGAAGCTAACATATATAGTAAAAACTCCACCACAAAGTTGCCCAACATCCAAACCCCAGAAAGGTTGCCGATAAACCCACATCTTCCAGAAGACATATCCAATAGGAGGACCTTAAATGAACTCCTTTTTGCTGACGATCAAGCACGTATAGCCACATTAGAAAAAAGACCTACAGAAAAACATGGATAATTTAGCAAGGGCATGTCAAAGCCACAACATGAAGATCAGTGCCGAAAAAACGGAAGTCATGACCATAGCGAGAGAAGAAATCTATACAAAGTTCTTCCTAGACTACCAGCCCTTGAAACAATTGAAACATTTCAAATACCTCATTCATTCATTTGGATGTGCCTTGCGGAACTTCCTTCCAAACAGCACTCCTGTAAGCCTCTCGGTTGTGAGCAAGATGGCCTGTTGCTGCTGCATCCATTTGCAGATCGTCAACGATGTCTTGTACCTATCTTTGCCTTGATCTTCCTCTTTTTCTTTTTCCCATTATGTATCCTTCCAATACGGTCTTCTCTAAATTATCATGACGTTTAATGTGTCCAAAATAT
This sequence comes from Achatina immaculata, assembly GCA_009760885.1. NCBI lineage: Eukaryota > Metazoa > Mollusca > Gastropoda > Stylommatophora > Achatinidae > Lissachatina > Lissachatina immaculata. The sequence continues at coordinate 33,850,166 of CM019717.1, forward strand.
TTCAGTTTTCTCTCTTTAATCCTCTTTACTATCCAGCCTTCTTCAATATTAAGCTCTTGTAGTACGGGCATATTTGTTCTTTTTTGTGTCCACGATATTTGGAGAACTCTTCTGTAGCATTTACATTCAAAGGCATTTATGTGTTTCTCAGCTGTTTTGTTAAGTGTCCAGGTCTCACAGGCATATGTTGCGATGGGAAAGATGCATGCCCTTAAAAATCTTATTTTTGTAGTTCTGTCTGCTCCTCTCCATAGATTCTTTATTTTACTTCCTGAAGAGCGATATATGTCCTCCTTTTAATTTCCCTCAGTGTATCTCCATTATTAGTTAGTAATGATCCAAGGTGATCCATGGGTGATCAGGAAAAGGAGATGGACATGTGTTGGTCACGTGATGAGAAGAAACGATCAGAGAATCCCAAAACAAGCTATCAAGTGGAACACAACAGGCCAAAGAAAAAGAGGCAGACCATGTGAAACTCTAAAGAGGACATTGTTAAGAGAGGTCAAATTAATAGGCATAAAATCCCTTATTGAGGTTGAAAAGCTCGGCGAAAACAGGATAAATTGGCGAACTACCTTGCGAGCCCTATGTGATGTTTAACGGCTCGGGAAGGATATACGATATAAGATAAGAATCCAATAAAAGTGTGTTCTCTTACTTTACATACGAAAGCCTCGTTGTTTCCTATTTATAAAAAAATTGTTTCAACAAATCCAAACTGTCCACCTGCTATCCCCATTTTTACTTTTGTCCTTGTTTTTCTCATAATAATTCTCAGAAGTAGCTTTGTTATGTGACATGAGAGGCTGATAGTCCTGTGGTCCTCACATTCCTTTGCATCTGGTTTCTTTGGTAGTGCCATAAACGTCGATTTGGGTCACTGGGCATATAACCACTATTGTAAATGTCATTCAGTAACTTGGCTATTTTTATTCCTATCTCCTCTAGCGCATTTATTTCTTCTATTGTTATATTATCAGGCCCAGTCGCTTTTCCTTTCTTCATATGTTTGATGGCATCTGTTATCTCATCCTACACTATTGGTGGTCCATCACAGTTTTCAGTATCTGGTGTTAATTCTGGTCTTTCTCATCCATATTTTAACTTCTTTAGAGTTCAGGCATCCTGTGGTATATTTTGTCTTCCTGCATGTGAGTTCACTAATTCGTTTGTGCATATTTTTACTGTCTTTATTATGAGAGTCCTGTATTTGTCTGCATTGTTAATTTAACCACACGTTCTTTGCTTCTCTGCATTTGCATCTTATTTCTTTATTTATCTTGCTATATTTTTCTTGGTTATTTTTACTCTTCCTTCTCTTGTCCATCAGTCCTAAGATGTCATCTATCATCCGTTTATTCTTGGGAGCTTGTTTTTTTTTTCGGTTGTATTATCTCCTTAACAGTTTCGTGGATAGAATCTCTTAACATTGCCCATTGTTCATCTATACTGTTTATCTTTGCTATTGCATTGTATCTATTTGGTATAATAACTCTGTGTTGTTCTCTCAGTTCTTGGTCATTTTAAAGGAGTTCTGCATTCAGTTTGATGTTTCTCACTTTTCTGCACGCGTTCTTTATTCTAATTTTTCCACACAGTCAGCTCCCGGCATGGTTTTTGTTGTCAGTAATGCATTCCGGAATCGTTTGTTGAGTAGTACGTAGTCTATCTGTTTAAAAGTTGTTTGTGTGTGTGTATATATTTTGTTTGGGCTGCACCACGTTGCCAGTCTTCGGGGATATTGTTTAAACAAGGTGTTTCCTACAACCATGGTGTGTATTTTTGCCCATTCAATTAATTCACTACCTCTGTCATTCCTCTCCCCCAGTCCATAGTCGCCAACGATGTCTGAAGTTCTTCCTTTACCAACTTAGGCATTAAAATCTCCCATGACTATAGTAACTTCATGTGACTTTGTGTGTTTCAGGGCTGTCTCTATGTCATTATAAAATAGCTGTACATCTTCTTCAGAACTTTCAGATGTTGGGGCGTATAGTTGTATAATATTTATGTTTATTAGTCGTCCTTTCAGTCGGGCTAGCGGGGCTCGGTCCGCGATATTCAAATATCCTAGTTGTCCTTGCTGTTTATTCGTCAAATATTATTCCTACTCCTTTTTCATGTTTCTCATGTATGATAAAGGGCAGAATGTCAGACGGGCCTGCGTGCCCAATTCTTAACCCTTTTGAAATAAAGATCAATCAATCAATCTCACTTCCTGAATATATTATTGGAAAAAAAATCACGACTCTGGCCTGCGTAAGTGAACAATCACTGACCTAGTTTTTGCGCCGGCCGGATATTTACATATGCCAAATCAGCTTGAAGAGGCCAACTAATTTATAGTGTTTAAATTTTAAAATTTATTTTGACAAGAATAAATTTGAAGAAGTAGCTTTATTGTTAGAGCATTATTATTGGATAATATACTATATGTTTGTTCTGATATGCTTTTTGTAAGTAGAAAAAAAACATGGCTTTTTTTTTAAAATGGCAGACTTTTAAAATTGCATCACTTCAAGTGTGCGGGTCACCTTATGTATCGCAAAATAATTTGTATAATTATTTTTTCCAGACAGTAATACGGCAACATCCATGTTAATTTAACAAGACATCGTCGTGGGTGAGTATCAGAGGGTTCATTTTCCAAGTCCAGGACTTCTTATTTGCAGATTAAGAGCAAAAGACCCGGGCTGTTTTCAAAATATGCTTAGATTGTAACTTCTTGTATGTGTTGGTGAGGTCAGACGATCAAACCTCCATTTGTAACTTGTAGAGTGTCGATACAAACATTCGCTTGTAACTTTTATAGAGTGTGCTAATGCAAGCATACGCATGTAACTTCTTGTAGGGTGCGTTGGTACGTAACTTTCGTAGAATGTTGATACACATAAATTCATTAACTTTTGTAGAGTACGCGGATACAAGTAGTCACCCATTATCTTGTGTAGTTGGTACACACTTTCAGCAACCTGCACTCCAAGCTTTGAGGTTCTGTAATTTCACTGAACCATAAGCCAAGACAGAGGTCGGCTCTGGCATCAAGGCAGGTGAAACATAATAAACCAAGGCCTTGCTTCATTTCCTGCTCACCTGAAACAGACTGTCAGAGCAGCATGAGTGATTAAAATGGTTCCGATGATAGCAGAGCTTCATGAGAAATCTAGCATTGCAGGTCACCGAAGTGATGTGATGTGTTCCAGGATATGAAGAAACCAGTGACAGTTTGGATACTGTTGTTATTGTCATAAACAGCCTCATCACTGCGCAGAATAACATTCATAACAAACATAGTACGGATCATGATCATAGCTTTTCAGCTTTATCCTACTTTTTTCACCTTATCCCATTGTTTTTATTTTTATTTTTTTTCTGTGTTTCATATTTTTATGTTTTATTTCTGAGCACATGATGTAGGGTTGCTTCCTCAAGATGTAATTTATGTTCATATGTCACTTTCTTCCTTGTTCAGTTTTCAGGATTTTTTTAAAACTATGGCGAAAGATACAGAGTCAGATGAAGAACAAATCTGGAATTACAACTTGACAAGGCCACAACATAGCAGAAAGATGCTTCATCGGGAAAATGTTTCAGAAAGCAGAACAAGACGTAAGTCTGTCTTAGTGTCATATGATAAAATTGCACAAAAAAAAAAGAAAAGAAAAAAATGTTAGACATAAATTCACTGCAGGCAAAGCTTTAATTTTAATTTCCATCATTCTGATTTTGTTTGCTGTAAATGTTGAATGTCAATCAAGTTTAAGAAAATAATGATACATGTGTCTGTTACTTTGTAATCTTGCAGTGAAAAAAAGTTTGTTACTAATGGTGAAGAGGGAAACATTTTTTTTCTTTATAATGTGTATTCCAAAATTGTGTTTTTATACTGAAAGTCAGTATAAAAAAAGACAAAGGTCAAGATAACCATCAGTGAAGAAGAAAAGCTGTGAATATAAAAACAGAGAAACACTGGAACAAATGATAAAATTCATATTTTTGAAACGTGATAACAGACGGTGGGAAATGTCATACAAAGATCAAGAGAAATAGGTATGGAGGATTAAATGCAGCTTGAGTGGAATGAAGAAGATGTTTACCTCTAAACAAGTAGCACAAAAATGAGGATGAGATTTGTTAAATACCACCACACAAACCCCACACTTCTTTGTGGTATAGATGTGTGCATTTACATTTTTGTGATATAGAAGTGCACACTTACATTTTTGTGGTATAGATGTGTACGGTTAAATTTTTGTGGTTATTTCTTTGTGATATAGAAGTGTACACATACTTCTTTGTGGTAAATATGTGTACACTTACATTTTTGTGGTAAAGATATGTACACTTAAATTTTTGTGGTAAAGATGTGTACATTTACATTTTTGTGATATAGAAGTGTACACTTACATTTTTGTGGTTACTTCTTTGTGATATAGAAGTGTATGCATACTTCTTTGTGGTATAGATGTGTACACTTCTTTGTGATCTAGAAGTGGTCGCTTACTTCTTTGAGGTATAGAAGTGTATTCTTAAAACAAGAAAATAGAAAAGAAAATTGAAGCTCTTAGAATATGGATGTACAAAAGAATCTGATGCTAAGAAAATAAAACATTTATTGGATTAAGCAAAACTGAAATGAGAAATAATAAAAACATAAGAAGACAGATAAAATATTTTGGTCATACCAAGAAATGTAGTACTATGATTAAAAGTTCATATGAGGGAAAAGTGGAAGAAAACAAAAATGATGGAAAAGACCGTGATAGAGATGGGTTGGCAAGATAAAGAGAGGGACAGGAATCGGCATGGCCAGGTGCATCCCCAAGAGCAAGGAGCAGAGCAAATTAAAAATCCACCGCAGCCATCAGTCTCTGTGGAAATGACACAAGATGATGATTTTATATAAAAAGATTTTAGTATGCTTGACCATCACAAACCCAGCAGTCGGTTATCCAGTGTAGTCAGATTTCCACGAGAGACACTGCAGGTTTCATGGGTTGCTGAGCTGACCGGCCACTACTGTTTGGTGATGCTAGCCGTTGCATCCGCTGGCTTTGAGAATTTTCAAACACCGCTGAGGCATTTATAATTGTCTTTTGTGCATTTTTATTATAACCTGCTGACATTTAGCCCCAGTCACGGCTCTGATGAATACACACAATGCTTCTCGTGGTGTGATGTCCAAACATCATACGCCGTCCATAACAGATGAGGTAGATTTGACAGCGCCGTGACTGTGCAAAGCTTGTGTGGTTTATACAGCACTGGCTTATCCACACTTTATGACATTTAAAAAACCCAGAAAAATTACATTTGTTAACCGCTGTAGGATTTTACTCGCGTTTCATTAAAATTTCATTTAGTTTTTCTTTTTCCTTTATTAACCTACATGTGCTGACTTACAGGGAATTTGAAAAGTAGGATGAAGTGGTTAACTGTTTGGTTAAGTATGTTCTAATGTAACCATCAGTAATTTGGCAGAATCACTTATCTGGCATCCAGCAGGTCCCAGTGATGCCAGATTTGTGATGGTCAAATGTAATAGTCTTTTTTTTTCAATCATTTCTGACTATGAAGTGGAGGATATGTTCATCTGAAGCAGTACTAATGTTTTTTTTGTGTGTTTTGCTATGTTATCTTCCATTTGTGCACTTTTCTCCCTGTCTAATGTTTTATTTATTTTTAACAGTCTTCATTTTAATTTACGGTTATTTTTGTTTTTAAAAAGATTTTTATTTTTATTTCAGGAAGTAGAAAAGAGAAGTCTGTGGTACCTGTAAACGGCATAAAGAAAACTGATTCAGTTGTTGTGACAGAAGTTATTGATGTAGATTTGTTAGATGAGAATGAATTTGATGTGCCCAAAGTGTCTGTGGCTATGAACAGAAAGGTTTTCAGTGGAATGAAGTATGGATCATCTGAACATACACCTGGTGCTAAAACACTTTCAGCTTCTTCAGTTAAAGGATCCAAACTGGAGGACAAGAAATCTCCCATTAAGACAAGTAGAAAGACCAAGATTGCGAGAAAAACAAGAACTTCAAAGAGTCAAAGATCAAAAACAAGAACTTCAGAGAGTCAAAGATCAAAAACAGGTTCTGCGTTATCTTGTCAAGACAAGTCAGAATCATTACACTGCCCTGATATTCATAAATATTTCAGTCCAACACAAGACAGGAAGCAGAATAAAAGAAAAAGCTCAGAGTCTGTTGATGGTCTTCATGATTTCACTGACAAAAAACTGATTGTGCTCGTCAGTAAAACTGAAGCCAGAGTTAACAACAAATCATGTAACTCGCAGACTGATAACAAATATGTCAGCTGTGGTCCAGAGACTTTAGAAGTTCTTGAAAAAGCTGACAAGAATGATGTAGATAATAAAACTTCTCTTACTTTTGGAGATTTGAATGAACTTGTTGATTCAAAATCTGAAAATGATTCATGTGAATGTGACAAACAAGTAATACGTGATACTTTAGAATGTGGTTTTTTAGTTCCTGAGCATCCTTGTGACCTAGGATCTAGCATTGATGATTACACATTGAGAGATGCTTGTGAGCTTCAAGTATCCACTTCGTCGAATCAGAGTTCTGGGAATACAGAATTCTCAGAATCCTCTGGTCATGTTTCCAGTTTGGCATCACCTTCAGTTGAGTCTAGTGACATTTTATATGATGGAGCTGAAGTTACAGAAAAAAATCACAGTTTAAATACAAGATCAAATGTTGTATATAGCAGCTCTTCCAAGTCCGAAGATGCCTTATCTCTTGACCAACACCAACACTTGCCGACCACAGCAAGGAAGCAGACATCAATCAATTCGTACTTCAAGCCAAAATTTGGGTCAGCCTGTAAAGCTTCACAGTCTTTTAGCAGTAAGCATAAAGTTTCCTCTCATTTACCTCATGCAGAATCTCTGCCAAATTTTCCTTCAAAAGTTGCAGCTAGACCTGATTTGTACAGGAGAAAGACTGTAGCAAGTGTTTCACCATCTTTGTCATCCAGGATTTCACAAAAACAGTTTTTGAGAAAGTCAGCATCTGAAGTATCTGGTGGACATCTGTCATGTGTTGAGAAACAGCAGCAGCTACAGGATGGCACTAAAGACAAAAGGCAGTGCCCCTTCTATAAGTGGATTTCAGGTGAGCTAGTGGCTCATTTCTCTAAATACTGCCACTTTATAGAAATATTGTCGGGTATGAGTTAATCATTGCAGCAGTAAATAGAGATATAATCAGGGGTACATTAGTCATTGCAGCATCAGGTAGAGGTATAGTCAAGTGTGCAGTAATCATTTCTTCAGCAGTGTGTATTAATATAGTTAGATGTGTATTAATCATTGCTTCAGCAGATAGAGATGACCAGTGTGTACAAACCAGCATTTAAGCATTGTAGAAACATAGATGTGTATCAGTCATTTCTTCAACACTGTGTACATTTCATTGCTTTGCTTAAGGAAAAAAAATATTGGAAACTCATGAGCATAGGAGGAAAATGAAATAGTCTTAGTTTTATTTTTATTCTTCCCTCATTCATTTCTCTTTTTTTTTACACTGCTCATATAGAGGAGAGAAAGTGGTGATGGAGGAGAGAACTCTAGAAAACAGAAAAATTTGGTGCTGTGCTTCTGTTCTTGTTTTCAAATGATTGTATTTGTATGGTGCTTTTTTAAAAATTAAAAACAAAATTATTTCAGTTTGTTATTGTGTTTTAACACAAGAAGTACAGATTGCTCTTAATGTATTCAGAGAGTTCACAGGCGTATGTTTAGGCTAGAATTTGTGAAAATGTGAAATATGCTCGGATATAATGGCAGGAAAATGTGCTCTCATACACTGATAAAGTTTCTTGAATTTCAGGTACCAAAATCACAGTGGATGCTTTCAGTTACGGTGTAATACCAGGATGTGAGGCGTACATCCTGACACATTTCCACAGTGATCATTATGGTGGTCTTGGAAGAAGGTTTGCTCAGCCTCTTTACTGCAGTCAGGTATGGATGTGTTAAGATGTTGTGTCAGTGTGACTGTCTTAGAGAATAAGGTGACCTCTTGACTTTGACATCTCATCTATCAGCTGTGAGATAAAGACGGCTGCGCTCAAGGAAAGTGCAGGTATCAAGACCAGTAAATGGGCAATGGCCGAGATTTTATTCCATCTATGAGCACCTAGAAATAAGCTGTTGTGTGCTTTCAGTCTGGCTAGTGGTGTAAGACCCAGTGTGGTTTCCACAGGGATGAAATCTGATGAGAAGGATGGCTTGTTGGGTCCAGGCGAATGAGAAGGTTGGCTTGTTGGGTCCAGTCTAATGAGGTTGGCTTGTTTGGTCCAGTCTAATGAGAAGGTTGGCTTGTTGGGTCCAGTCTGATTAGAAAGTTGACTTGTTGGGTCCAGTCTGATTAGAAAGTTGACTTGTTGGGCCCAGTCTGATTAGAAGGTTGGTTTGTTGAGCCCAGTCTGGTTAGAAGGTTGGTTTGTTGGGCCCAGTCTGGTTAGAAGGTTGACTTGTTGAGTTCAGTCTGATGAGAAGGTTGGCTTGTTGGGTCCAGTCTGATTAGAAGGTTGGTTTGTTGGGCCCAGTCTGGTTAGAAGGTTGACTTGTTGAGTTCAGTCTGATGAGAAGGTTGGTTTGTTGGGCCCAGTCTGATTAGAAGGTTGGTTTGTTGGGCCCAGTCTGGTTAGAAGGTTGACTTGTTGAGTTCAGTCTGATGAGAAGGTTGGCTTGTTGGGTCCAGTCTTATGAGAAGGTTGGCTTGTTGAGTCCAGTCTAATGAGAAGGTTGGCTTGTTGGGTCCACTCTAGAACTTAAAGCAAGCAATTGTAACCCACTCCCTTTGACCATAATGACTGTGCTTGAAGATGATCATAATATTGGACACAAAGAACACATTCACAGTTTCTAAAAGATGAAAGGTGGACTAAGAACATTAGCTCTCATAATCTTGTTTGTCTGGCTCAATATTCTTAGATCTGTATATGGCCACATCAAACATCAATTCCTGCTTTTTTCATGCTTTCTTTGTCTTGTTTATTTTCATTAATTTTTTTTTGTTATTAGACTGGCTTTCAGTTTGATAAATTTCTATTTCTTGCTTGTTCCAGTAATTGTAAGTTAGAATTTTTTTCTTACAGATTTAAAAAAATTTTCATTGACCACAGGTGACGGGCAATCTTGTAGCACAGAAACTTGGAGTAGACAGGAAGTGGATTAATCCGTTACCACTGTGGAAGCCTTGTCAGGTGGCTGGTGTCACCATAACTTTCATGGAAGCCAACCAGTAGGTCCCAGGCTAGATTAGTCATTTGTGGAAACTTTAGCTTTCTTTCAAATGCCAAAGTGAAATGAAGATAATCAGTATGCTTACCACATAAGGTTGACTGTGATGGCTGCCGTAGCTTTTTTAATGTTTTGAGGATGTGTTGCCAAGCATCATTGTATGCTTCACTGCCATGGACTTTCATTAATATGTGCTATGAAATGTCACACCTGCTTCTATTAATATGTGTATGAAATGTCACACTTGCTTCTGTTAATATGTGGTATGAAATGTCACACCTGCTTCTATTAATACATGGTATGAAATGTCACACTTGCTTCTGTTAATATGTGGTATGAAATGTCACACCTGCTTCTATTAATACATGGTATGAAATGTCACACCTGCTTCTATTAATATGTGTATGAAATGTCACACCTGCTTCTGTTAATACATGGTATGAAATGTCACACCTGCTTCTGTTAATACATGGTATGAAATGTCACACCTGCTTCAATTAATATGTGTATGAAATGTCACACCTGCTACTGTTAATATGTGTATGAAATGTCACACCAGCTTCAATTAATATGTGTATGAAATGTCACACCTGCTTCTGTTAATACATGGTATGAAATGTCACACCTGCTTCGATTAATATTTGTATGAAATGTCACACCAGCTTCTGTTAATATGTGTATGAAATGTCAGACCTGCTTCTATTAATACGTGGTATGATATGTCAGACCTGCTTCTATTAATACATGGTATGAAATGTCACACCTGCTTCTGTTAATATGTGTATGAAATGTCACATCTGCTTCTGTTAATATTTGTATGAAATGTCACATCTGCTTCTGTTAATATGTGTATGAAATGTCACACCTGCTTCTATTAATACGTGGTATGAAATGTCACACCTGCTTCTTGAAACTTGAGTTACCAGGTAGTGAAAGGGCAGCCAGAAAAGAAAAAAAATGTGTGTGTTATATTAACAGTTTAGAAGATTTCAACTTTTGGTATCCTTGTCATTAAATATAGAGATGTTCCATTTGTTGTTTGGAATACTGTTCAATACTTTTAAAAAATTGGTATTTTTTAAATTCTTCATTAACAAATTTGAATGCATTATTAAATAACTTATTTGTTCTGTTGAATTCAGAGAATTTGAATCATGATTTTTTTAAATGAATTTGAAAGCAATTCTTTAAAGAAAGTTTGTTTGCTCACAAATATGTCCATCTTAATGTCTAGCTGTCCGGGGTCAGTTATTGTCCTGTTTGAGTTGAACAATGGAAAGAAAGTTCTACACACTGGAGACTTTCGAGCTTGTCCAGATATGGAGGAGTATCCAATGCTGAAGGGAGTGTCATTATCAGAATTGTACTTGGACACAACGTAAGAGACTTCTGTTTTGATACTGTTTGATGTGTGCTTACATGCAAGGGCCTGTTGGAAAGTTCCCAGACAGTAATGTAAATGCCATGATGTAAACATTTGCCATATTCGTGCAAAAATCTGTACATGATATAAGCATTTGCCATATTTGTGCAAAAATCTGTACATGATGTAAACATTTGTCATATTCATGCAAAAATCTGTACATGATGTAAACATTTGTCATATTCATGCAAAAATCTGTACATGATGTAAACATTTATCATATTCGTGCAAAAATCTGTACACATCTTAAACGTCATATTCGTACAAAAATCTGTACATGATGTAAACATTTGTCATATTCATGCAAAAATCTGTACATGATGTAAACATTTATCATATTCGTGCAAAAATCTGTACACATCTTAAACGTCATATTCGTACAAAAATCTGTACATGATGTAAACATTTGTCATATTCATGCAAAAATTTGTAGTTCTAGGCTTGGGTCCCAGGTGTGCCGACTCATTGGATCAAGGGACATAATGCTACCTACATGTCTTCTGTTTTTACTTGTGATTACATGACCTTGGTTGAAGGCTGCTGCAATATAGAAGAGGGCTGACATGTTTGCATCAAATTTGGCATGAAGGTTGGCGGATCTGCTGTTGAGGCCATAGAAATGCTTCTTCGGGCTTTTGGCAAAAACTATTTAGGTTGAACTCAGGTCTTTGAGTGGTAAGCAATGGAAGAGCCCGCAGTCACCAAGACAAGAGAAGGCATGACAAGTCTGGAGTGCAGTGAAATGCATGATGATTTTTCAGAGGCATTCTTCATCTAGAATTTGTTACAACTGGCACTATAATGAATTCAGACTTCGACTGCAGCGTTCTACAGTGCTTGAGAGAAGATGTACTGTGAAAAATACCTGAACTTGGTGCAGACGCATTTGACTGTTGCGTCATGACAGCGTGCCTGCTCAAAAATCCCTCAGAACAACACACTTATTGATGGACAGCAGCATGGTGGTTGTCTCATACCTTCTGTATTCACCTTGCCTAGCCCCCTGCCACTTCGCATTGTTCCTAAAAATGAAATTGAAGCTACGCGGGCGCAGCTTTGACACTTTAGATGACATCCAAAAGGCATTACAGGTAGCAGTGAATGGCCTTAAGGGAAAGGACTTCTGCTGTGCATGTGAGTCGTGGAAGAAGCACAGAGATCATTGTGTACATTCCCAAAGAGACTGTTTCAAAGGTGATGGTGACCTAATTTAAAAACTAGGTATTTTTGGGGGGATATAGCACAGAAACTTTCCGATAGGCCCTCATATGTTATTTACCAAGAAATCAATATTCAAATGTAAAACATTGTGATATTTAATGGTTTGTGAAGGTAATATATTACCATAGTTCTGTTTTTAATTTGAAGTCACATGTTATGCAGTTGCATGCCATGATCACTTCTTCAACAATGTTGCGCTTATCATAAAATCTTATTTGTTACAGTTGTTTGTTACTGTTTCCAGTGTTTGTTATAGATAATAAGAACTCCTTCACCTGTTTCAGGTACTGTGACCCTTCACGAACATTCCCCTCTCAATCAGAAGTGATCAGTTTTGCTGTATCCCTTGTAAAGAAGTACGTGGTGGAAAACCCGAAAACATTAATTGTCTGTGGGACGTACACCATAGGGAAGGAAAAAATATTTACAGGTGAGTGGGCGACAATATTGACCACAACTGTGTAAGTAGTCAGACTTATTGTTAAGTTTTCTTGAACTTTGTGAATGGTGCAATAACCTACTCTCTCTTCATTGTAAAATCAGTTTTCACATTTTTTCACAAATGAATGAATCCCTCATTGAGTCACTAATTTACATAATGTGACAGAAAAGATTTCTGCAAGTGACTATGCGAGACAAAGAACCTTCTGGAAATTAACAGTATTCCTGTGTAACCCATCTCTGTTTCCAAATATCAGAAAGTGAGCACTGAAGTGGTGGAAATGGGTCATGGCCAGTGCTATGACCAGCAGAAGCAACATGTCTGTAATTTCTCAGAGGAAGGTTAAAGGTCCCTCTGACATGTCTAAGATGATGATGAGAATCATCAGACAGCCTGTGAGAATAAGTGTATTAAAACTTGACAAAGATACCTCGTACTGAATCTGAAATGGTAAGAAAACATTGTAAAGGACAGGAAATATAAATAAGAAGGGAAACTGAGGAAGGCAGAGAGAGAAGATTATGGATTATAATCTAACATGAGAACATGATGACAGAAAACCACAAACTGAACTAATGAGAAATGTCAGTGAGTGAAAACTTCAGCAGTGTTGTTATCTCTCCCTTGGGATATGAGCAGGACATTGTCTTTCAGAATCTTCATGGCAGCTACATTTTAAGTAACTGGCTTGAAGACCCATCTTCTCTGCAGACTCCATCACCTTGTGGAACCCCACCCTGTTGGCCAGTTTGAGCCTGTAACTAGGGACATCATCGAAGAGGTGGGATGGGGGCATGATCAGCTCTGGTTCACTGTCCCAGATCTCATTCAGTGTGGTACCTAATGATAATGAAAACAATGATGAATGAAACATAAGAGTTGCAAATGTCACAGAGACTTCTCGTTGAATGAACTCTTTCAGTAAAGTTATTCGTTGATAACTGTTATCTTCAGCAATAGGCAGAGCAATAAACAGCAAGATCTGTGTAACCAGTGAAAAGAAGAGAGTCCTGGACTGCTTGGATGATGCACAACTTCAGTCTATGATAACCACAGACTTTTCTGATCATCAGGTTCATGTCTTGCCTATGTTCAAGCTTAGCCAGAAGGTGAGCGCTGTCTTGAAAAACATATTCATATATTACTTATGTTCAAGCTTAGCCAGAAGGTGAGCGCTGTCTTGTATTACCTACATTCAAGCTTAGCCAGAAGGTGAGCGCTGTCTTGAAACACATATTCATATATTACTTATGTTCAAGTTTAGCTGTAAGGTAAGTGCAGTTTTGACACACATCTTAATATATTACCTGTGTTAAAGGTGAGCGCTGTCTTGAAACACATATTCATATATTACTTATGTTCAAGTTTAGCTATAAGGTAAGTGCAGTTTTGACACACATCTTAATATATTACCTGTGTTAAAGGTGAGCGCTGTCTTGAAACACATATTCATATCTTACTTATGTTCAAGTTTAGCTGTAAAGTAAGTGCAGTTTTGACACACATCTTAATATATTACCTGTGTTAAAGGTGAGCGCTGTCTTGAAAAACATATTCATATCTTATTTATGTTCAAGTTTAGCTGTGCAGTTTTGACACACATCTTAATATATTACCTGTGTTAAAGGTGAGCGCTGTCTTGAAAAACATATTCATATCTTAGTTATGTTCAAGTTTAGCTATAAGGTAAGTGCAGTTTTGACACACATCTTAATATATTACCTGTGTTCGAGCTTTGCTGAAAGGTGAGCGCTGTCTTGAAACACATATTCATATATTACTTATGTTCAAGTTTAGCTGTAAGGTAAGTGCAGTTTTGACACACATCTTAATATATTACCTGTGTTCAAGGTGAGCCGCTGTCTTGAAACACATATTCATATATTACTTATGTTCAAGTTTAGCTATAAGGTAAGTGCAGTTTTGACACACATCTTAATATATTACTTGTGTTCAAGGTGAGCTGCTGTCTTGAAACACATATTCATATATTAACTTATGTTCAAGTTTAGCTATAAGGTAAGTGCAGTTTTGACACACATCTTAATATATTACTTGTGTTCAAGGTGAGCGCTGTCTTGAAACACATATTCATACATTACTTATGTTCAAGTTTAGCTATAAGGTAAGTGCAGTTTTGACACACATCTTAATATATTACTTGTGTTCAAGGTGAGCTGCTGTCTTGAAACACATATTCATATATTAACTTATGTTCAAGTTTAGCTATAAGGTAAGTGCAGTTTTGACACACATCTTAATATATTACCTGTGTTAAAGGTGAGCGCTGTCTTGAAACACATATTCATATCTTACTTATGTTCAAGTTTAGCTGTAAAGTAAGTGCAGTTTTGACACACATCTTAATATATTACCTGTGTTAAAGGTGAGCGCTGTCTTGAAAAACATATTCATATCTTATTTATGTTCAAGTTTAGCTGTGCAGTTTTGACACACATCTTAATATATTACCTGTGTTAAAGGTGAGCGCTGTCTTGAAAAACATATTCATATCTTAGTTATGTTCAAGTTTAGCTATAAGGTAAGTGCAGTTTTGACACACATCTTAATATATTACCTGTGTTCGAGCTTTGCTGAAAGGTGAGCGCTGTCTTGAAACACATATTCATATATTACTTATGTTCAAGTTTAGCTGTAAGGTAAGTGCAGTTTTGACACACATCTTAATATATTACCTGTGTTCAAGGTGAGCCGCTGTCTTGAAACACATATTCATATATTACTTATGTTCAAGTTTAGCTATAAGGTAAGTGCAGTTTTGACACACATCTTAATATATTACTTGTGTTCAAGGTGAGCTGCTGTCTTGAAACACATATTCATATATTAACTTATGTTCAAGTTTAGCTATAAGGTAAGTGCAGTTTTGACACACATCTTAATATATTACTTGTGTTCAAGGTGAGCGCTGTCTTGAAACACATATTCATACATTACTTATGTTCAAGTTTAGCTGTAAAGTAAGTGCAGTTTTGACACACATCTTAATATATTACCTGTGTTAAAGGTGAGCGCTGTCTTGAAAAACATATTCATATCTTACTTATGTTCAAGTTTAGCTGTAAAGTAAGTGCAGTTTTGACACACATCTTAATATATTACCTGTGTTAAAGGTGAGCGCTGTCTTGAAAAACATATTCATATCTTATTTATGTTCAAGTTTAGCTGTAAGGTAAGTGCTGTTTTGACACACATCTTAATATATTACCTTTTTCAAGGTGAGCGCTGTCTTGTATTACCTACATTCAAGTTTAGCCAGAACGTGAATGCTATCTCAACATTTTCATTTCTTATCAGTGTTCAAGCTCTGCCAGAATGTGACACATGAATAACTAGTGTATAAGTATATACGAAGCCACTGCAGTAAAGCTGTGATAACAAAATGTATGAACTAGGAAAAAAGTAGGAACAGCATTATTACTTAACAAGCACACAGTTGTGATGTTTTGGTGTGAACCTTAATCGTACAAAAACACACAGGATGAAGAAATAGAGAAGATAAAATATAAATTCGCTTGAATGCTATGTAAAAAATAGGAAAGAAATAAAAATTGAATGAAATAAAATGAATGGAGCACTTAGACATGACTTGTAAGAGGCTGTGTTCAGAAGTACACATGGTGGAGTGTAGAGTGTTTAAATGGAGACTTGTGATAAGTGGGTTGTAAATGGGGGGGGGGGGGTGTGTGTGTGTGTGTGTGAAAGGGGAGCGAGAGATACAGAAAGTGAGTCCTATCTTGACAAACATCTTCATGTATTACCTATATTCAAGTTTAGCCAGAAAATGAGTCCTATCTTGACACACATCTTCATGTATTACCTATATTCAAGTTTAGCCAGAAAGTGAGTGCTGTCTTGGCAAACATCTTTATTTTACATCCTTCCCATGCCATTAAACGTCACATAGGGCTTGCATGGTAGTTTGCCAAGTTTTCCTGTTTTCAGCAAGCTTTTCAACCTCATCAAGGGATGTTATGCCCACTAAACTGGCTTCTCTTATCAGTGTCCTCTTTAGTTTCACGTGGTCGACCTCTTTTTCTTCAGCCTGTTGTGTTTCACTTGATAGCATGTTTTGGGATTCTCTGTTTCTTCTCATCACATGACCGACTTATGTCCATCTTCTTTTTCTGATCACCCATGAAACAGGTTGTTGTTTGCTCATTCGTCTTACCTCTACATTGTTATTGAATTCGTTCCACTTAATACCAAGTATTTTGCTTAGGCATTTGTTTTCAAAAGAGTTTAATTTCTTGTCTATTTCTTTAGTTGTTTTCCAGCTTTTGCATGCATATATGAGGGTGGATATTCATTTGAATTGAATAATCTTAACTTGGTTTTTGTGCTTATAACTTTTGAATGCCATATGTTCTCAAGATTCTTGAAGGTCAGTGGTGCTTTTGCAGTTCAAATTCTAACTTCCTTTATGGTGTCACCATCCTGATCTGTGTAGCTGCCGGGGTATGTTCTAATTCTAACTTCCTTACTGGTGTCACCATCCTGGTCCGTGTAGCTGCTGAGGTGTCACCATCCTGGTCTATGTAGCTGCCGAGGTGTCACCATCCTGGTCTATGTAGCTGTCGAGGTGTCACCATCCTGGTCTGTGTAGCTGTCGAGGTATCACCATCCTGGTCTATGTAGCTGTCGAGGTATCACCATCCTGGTCCGTGTAGCTGGCGAGGTATCACCATCCTGGTCCGTGTAGCTGGCGAGGTATCACCATCCTGGTCCGTGTAGCTGGCGAGGTATCACCATCCTGGTCCGTGTAGCTGGCGAGGTATCACCATCCTGGTCCGTGTAGCTGGCGAGGTATCACCATCCTGGTCCGTGTAGCTGGCGAGGTATCACCATCCTGGTCCGTGTAGCTGGCGAGGTATCACCAACCTGGTCCGTGTAGCTGGCGAGGTATCACCAACCTGGTCCGTGTAGCTGGCGAGGTATCACCATCCTGGTCCGTGTAGCTGGCGAGGTATCACCATCCTGGTCCGTGTAGCTGGCGAGGTATCACCATCCTGGTCCGTGTAGCTGGCGAGGTATCACCATTCTGGTCCGTGTAGCTGGCGAGGTATCACCATCCTGGTCCGTGTAGCTGGCGAGGTATCACCAACCTGGTCTGTGTAGCTGCTGAGGTGTGCAAAATAAACATCTTCATATATTACCAATTTTAAAGCTTAGCCAAAAAATGAGTGATGTCTCCAACATCACATCATATAATGTTGTAATGGTCACCAATTACACTACATCACATTGTAATGGTCACTACATTACACTACATCATGTTGTAATGGTTACCACATTACACCATATCACATTGTAATTGTTAGTAAATCATGTTGTAATGGTCTCCACATCATGTTGAAATGGTCACATTCTACTTCAACAGGCATTATATGAACACCACAGTCATTACCCTCAGTTTCAGCAGGTCCTTGCATTTAAACCAACAGGGTGGACTCACAGCGAGAAAAAAGCTTCGCTGGAAAATTTGAGACCGGAGTGGAGCAGGAACGGAGTGACACTTTTTGGTAAGAAGCTTTCTGGCACTAAAATGATTTTCTCCTTTTTTACAAATTCTGGTCTTCAATCCTGGTCCCCAACCAATGTTGATCTTTGTCCTTGGAACTGTGAGCTGATGTTCTTTGCAGCCAGTGTGGTGAAGATGTTAATGCACAGCATCATGTCAGATTGGGGACAGGTTACGGCAGTGTTTCAACAAGCTAAGATGAACTGCCACATTCTTCAAGGATAAGCAACTTGATGTCTAAGAGTGCCTAAAGAAGTGCTACTCTTGGAATGCTGCCAGATTTTTGCCAGTTATTTTGTGAATCTGGAACCCTCAACACAAGTATTTTTTCAGTATTTACAATCTCATTTATTGGCATCTTTTGTTTTGACAAGTTTCAAGAAGAAAAAATTAGCTGCAGTTTCCTGATTTTAATACTAAACTGACATAGTTCAAAAAGTAACTTGTTAGATATTGTTAGAAATTATTTTAATTTTTATTTTAAAAAAAAACATATGTTAGAAGATCTGTACTGACAATGTATTTTTGTTTATGTATATGTATGTGTGTGTGAGAGCTATTTTATTAGGTTAATTACTTCTCTTTTACTTTGAATGTAATAGTTCAATCTTACACTCTTTTGATATGTTTTTTCCTAATGTAATTTGTATACTTGTATTAAATCGAGTGTGTGGAAAGAATGAAAGATGGAGTGGTGAAGGGCAGAATGTAAGATGGGTCTGCATGCCCGATTCTTTACCCTTTAAAAATAAAGACTGTTCATTCATTCATTGACCCTTTTAGTATATGAAGACACAAATAATACCTTTGCTCATGATGGTTATGTCTCTTGTGTCAGTTTGTGTAGACTGGCTGGATAAATGGTGATATTAAACCCAAGGCTGATTTCTTCCTTGTTTGTCATTTTCTTTCCTTATACCCATCACATTTAGTTTTGTTTTTTTTTCCTTATTCCTATCAAAGCCGTGTTGTACAGTGTGTAAACTCTCAGTAAAAGGCCCTGTACAGTTCTCAATTTCAGTAACTCAGATAACATCACAGATAATTCCTCTCTGCTTGTATTTGTTATTGTTTGTGAGGAGAATGTGAACTGACATATCACATTGTTGTGTCAGTGCTAAAAATAAAGATTTCTTGTTTTTTTCAACTCTCAGGTTGCCATTACAGCAGCTACTCTGTGACTGTAGATTTGCTGATATATATAAACCATTTATATTATTTGTTACCAAACCTGCACCGTATTGCTCTGTATGGTGTCCTGTATGTATGATATATCTATTTATTTTAACTAGGCATCCCATACAGTGAGCACAGCAGCTTTCTAGAACTGAAGCGCTTTGTCCAGTTTCTTCAGCCCAGGAGAATCATACCGACAGTCAACAATGGAAACCATGCGTCTCGCAAGAAAATGGAAGACATCTTTGCTAAGTGGATGCAAGAGGTTTCCACAGTTCCTAAAACATTAGCTGCTTCGCCTCAGCAGCTAAATCTAAATTCTTGGCTGTCTTGAGATGTCATTTTCTTACTTTCAGAGGTGTTGCTGTCTTGAGATGTCATTTTCTTACTTTCAGAAGTGTTGGTGTCTTGAGATGTCATTTTCTTACTTTCAGAGGTGTTAGTGTCTTGAGATGTCATTTTCTTACTTTCAGAAGTGTTGGTGTCTTGAGATGTCATTTTCTTACTTTCAGAAGTGTTGGTGTCTTGAGATGTCATTTTCTTACTTTCAGAGGTGTTGGTGTCTTGAGATGTCATTTTCTTACTTTCAGAGGTGTTGGTGTCTTGAGATGTCATTTTCTTACTTTCAGAAGTGTTGGGGCCTCGAGATGTCATTTTCTTACTTTCAGAGGTGTTGGTGTCTTGAGATGTCATTTTCTTACTTTCATAGGTGTTGGTGTCTTGAGATGTCATTTTCTTACTTTCAGAGGTGTTGGTGTCTTGAGATGTCATTTTCTTACTTTCAGAGGTGTTGGTGTCTTGAGATGTCATTTTCTTACTTTCAGAGGTGTTGGTGTCTTGAGATGTCATTTTCTTACTTTCAGAGGTGTTGGTGTCTTGAGATGTCATTTTCTTACTTTCAGAGGTGTTGGTGTCTTGAGATGTCATTTTCTTACTTTCAGAGGTGTTGCTGTCTTGAAATGTCATTTTCTTACTTTCAGAGGTGTTGCTGTCTTGAAATGTCATTTTCTTACTTTTAGAGGTGTTGCTGTCTTGAGATGTCATTTTCTTTCTTTCAGAGGTGTTGGTGTCTTGAGATGTTAGATGATCTCTAAAGATGCTGTCTTGGTACATCACTTTCTTGCTTTCAGAGATGTACGCATCTAGAATTCTCCTTGGTTTTTAAAAAAAATTACTAATTTTTCAGTTACTAATTTTATTTTACAATAAGACACAAATTTTTTGTCTTTCATTTTTGAAAAAAAAAAAAGAAACTGGTACAAATTAAGATGCATTAGCTTTAGATAGATAGAATTATTGAAGAATGTGATATTTGTTTACATTGATGTACTGTGCATAAAAATTTGAAGTAAGGATAAGTAACAGCATCTAAGCAATGAAGTATTTGCATTAAACAGAAGCAGTCCTGTAAGAAAATGTTGATGTTGAGCACAATGTTATCTTTGATGGGTTTATATTTCTATATAATCTTTTCACTTTGGTGCCTTCTAGTTTTAATAAGATTTTGCATTTTGGGCATTACTTATTTTGTAAAATATTACATATTGATTTATATTTTGATTTTGAAAGAGATGAACTTTCATATATGCATGTTCTTTGAGGCATTGTTGCTGTCATTGAAACAGCAGTGCTGATTTGTCATGTGCCATACAACTTCAACTTCTGATTGTTTGTTCATGTCAAATGGTAGAGGGAGGGGCAGATCTCCTTGCATCTCCCAGCTGGAATTTCATAACATGTGATGATGCAAACAGCATGACCATCTTTTATAATTACTCTGTATAAGGGATTATAATAAAGATACAGGAAGTTCTGCGTTATTTTTAACTTCTGCAGACATGCTGAAGAAGCAAGTTTGTCAGTAGGCTCCGCCACTATGGGATACATAATTTTAGATGTGCTAAGGGAAGGGTGCACTGTTTCATGACATCTCTAATTCAGTTGTTCATATAACAAAGTAGAATTGTGACATTTCTAATTCAGTTGTTGATGTAACAAAGTCTTTCAAGTGCTCTAATGGTTGGTTATATTAGAAACTGTTGTTACTGGAGCTTATATATGTTGAATGTGAATGTTGGTATTGTGAGAAGCATTTTGAGAAAGCGGAGAATTATGAGCAAGTTACTGTAAACCACGAATTTTGGCTTGTAATATGTCTTTACAGATAGAAAATAATTGTTTCATGGAAATAGTGATTGTAGTTTTTGAAGTCTGAAAGATAATTTGGAAACACTGCCTGTTGGCTTCCACAACACGCTTTTTTTTTTTCAACTAAAAACTCATGTCAGAATTAATGTGCTGAAATTTCAGGAGTTTGAGCTGCCAAAATCTGCTCGTCTGTTTTTATATAAGTATCCTGTGCAGTTCTCATCCGTTTATTACATGGTGATTGTGACTGAATTCATTTCCGTGAGTTTTCTGTGTTGTAAGGTACACAGTTTCTGGCTTGCCTAACCACCACTACATGAGAGAAAGTTGAGACTGTTACATTCACATAAATTTCAATGGATATTTGGTTTTAAGAAATGATTTTTGTTACTAATCCATGGCTGAATAGCAATGTAGACTGCTTTAACATTCAACATCAGTATCATGGATATGTAGAGGAACAGTGATACTTTGGACTGCTGCCAGTCCTTAAAATTGCTCCATACTTTTTTTCCAATATATTTTGAGATGTTCTAGAATTATTACTTTTCCCCAGATATGTCGGTGGAAAAAACTCTGATGCACTCATTTATCATGTAGGCCAGCAGGTGTAGTACAGTCAAACCCGCTTAATATCACATTGCTTTATGTCGCAACCCGGATATTGTCACAGAAAATTGTATCCCCGGCCAACTCCTATAAGTAATTAATGGGCTTTTCTCTGGTTAATGTCACCCCACTTATTGCCACAAATCGGTCACTGTATTTTTGTACCCAGAGAAGTTAAAGACTCCGCTTTGTATCACGGACTGGGTGAGTCCAAGCTATAAATATCTCATAAAGCATTATCAGCTTCATGACTCATCGGGGGGGGGGGGGGGGGGGGGCGTTTGATCACCGAGTACGTGCCACATCAACCTTTTGAACATGTGGGCATCAAAACTCAGGTAATGGGCTTACCACAGCCGTCCTTTCATGATTAAAATCTGGTTTCTTTCGGTCATTGGCTCCTTTATCAAGACGTGGGCAGTGTTAAGTTGGCAAAGCAAGTTGATAGGTGGTCAGTCTCGAATAGTGTACTGTGAATCATATAACTGGGAACTTCTCTCTGGTTCTCGTTGTGACAGATAATGGCTACAAAACGCAAACGTATTGATCTGGATTTGAGCACTAAAATGGATATTCTGAAGCAGGTTGATAAAAATGTTATGAGAAAGGACTTAGCCAATAAATTTGAAGTTGGTGTTTCAGCTATATCGACACTTGTTAAAAACTGAGTGAGACTTTCACTCATCTTTAGTTAGGTCAAACTGCGAAAGCATGTGAGTTCTTACGTGGATATTGAGTGTGCTCTGCTGAAATGGTTCAAGCAGACATGTTCTGCAATTGTCTGTGTGCTGTCCTATGTTGGCAGAAATTGCAGAATGCTTTGCAAAAGAAATGGATATACCTGACTGGAAGTGTGACAACCCCTTTCTTGAGTGTTTTAAGAAGTGCCACAACATAACATTTGAGGTCACTTCAGGTGAAGCGGCCTGAGTTGATGCCAATGTTGTTAATGATTGGATTTAGTGTTTGCCAAAAATATTGTATGCGTACAGCCTAGATGAGACTTTTAACATGGGTAAATCATGTGTGTTTTATAAACTGCTACTGAATAGAAATTTGTGCTTTCGTGATGAGAAGTGCCACAGTGGCAAATGAGCTAAAGATTGCTTAACAGCTTTTGTGTGCTGTAACATGTCTGGCACTGAGAAGACTTGGCTCCTTGTTATCAGAAACTCATGAAATCCATGGTGTTTCAAGAACGTAAAGAGCCTGACCGTCGCTTACAAGGTCAGTCAGCGTACTTGGATGACAAGTGAACTGTTTGAGGACTGTCATTTCTTTCAACAACAAAATGCCCCAAATGAACAGAAAATTTTGTTGTTTGTTGATAACTGTTCGGCACACACTGACATCACCAATCTGATGGCTACAAAGCTTGTTTTCCTGCCACCTAACACAACCAGCGTGCTGCAGGTGTGCGACCCAGTTATCATCTACACCTTAAAGCAACAGTATAGAAAGTGAATAGTGCATAATGTGCTGCATGCTGTGGAACAAAAGTGGGTTGCCGAGATCAACATCAAGATGGCGATTAATTTTATGCATGCTGCATGGAATACCGTCAGTCAATCAACAATTAAAGTTCCTTTATCCCAGTTAATGCCCTTGTAATGGACCCCGCTTAATGTCACCATATTTTGACGGTCCCGACGATGTGACATTAAGCGGGTTCAACCATGTATTTGACCTTGCATATGATGCAAAATAGCTCAGATACACAGAGAAAAGGAGTAAAATGTATAAACTAGGAAAAAAGTAGAAACAGCCTTATTACTTAACAAGCAACACAGATGTGATGTTTCAGTGTGAACCTTAATCATACAAAAACATACAAGATGAAGAAATAGAGAGAGAGAAGACAAATATAAATTCACATGAAAGCTATGTAAAAAAATAGGAATGGAAAAAATAGAATAAAATAAAATGAATGTAGCAGCTTGGAATAAGAAGCTGTGACTTCTAAGAGGACCATGTCACAGCTTCTTACAAGTCACACCTAAGTGCTCCATTCATTTTATTCTATTTTTTTCTGTTAATATTTTTTTAGATCATTCATTCATTCATTCACTCATTGTCTCAAAGTCCCTGCTGATAGGCATAGGATATCATGTCCTTCCATAACCCTGGGCCCCTTGTGAATCTCAGCAGGCTTGTCACTAAGCATTTCTGTGAAAGGATGACAAACCATCAAACATCTTTTCTCCCATGTCTACCTCCATCTCTTCTGCTTTCGATGATCTCTGCTGCCATCAGGTGCTCAAGCCTGCCCCACAGATTTAGATTCTTGTTTTCTGATCTTCATTAAAAGGGGTTGTTATGTTCATGTTATGTTAGCACCTCATTATTTCTAGACAAACATGGCAGATTTCTAGTCGTGTTGTAAAGGAGGTAACCAAATGTTGATTAAACAAATTAATAATTATTCTCATTTTCACTGATGAAGTTGTTCAGAAGATTGATATTGTGTTTATATCTTTGAAGATTTGTTAGTTTTGTATTTTTTAAAAAAATTATGCCTGTAAATTTACAAGTGTTATTTTTGTCCAGATTTATATTTGCATTTGCTAATGTTATATTGTTTTTATATGAACAAATAAAAATGTTACTACCTCACAACAGTAGTTTATTTATCTGTTTGTTAAACTAGTGCAGTGTTTTCCCCGAGTGTAAAACTTATCAGTTTCTTTGCCTGCTTTTACAAGTATCAAACTGTAACCTCAATGATCAACACAAACTGGCGTGTAATTTGTGAATTTTGCATGGAGTGACAAAAGATTTCTTGACACATCACGTCTCCCAACTTTCATTCACCTCATTCTTGTGAACAACAAAATTTTCACAAATATTAACAAATTTGAATAATGTATGTTTGAGCTTACATACATTTGTTCATTCCAAAAACTACTGAAACAATGACCAATTTAAAAAATGAAAAAAAAAAAAACTCTTCTGTTTCCAGACTGTATATTTATTTATATATCATACCTTCCTAAATAAACAAGAACATTGCAAATAGTGTTTTTAAAGTAAGCTTATAGAACAAAGAAGCAAATAATTCACATAAAATATACCATGCCTCAAGAGGGTTTTTTTTGTTTGTTCCACATAATGAACTTCTAACCAGACATACAACCATATGGTCAGTTCTGCTGTAATATATGACTGATAGAGGTGTATGGTTCAGTTTTACAAAAAGATAGGCAGGAAAGTGCAGAATGAGAGTTGCAGAAAAAAAAAGATAAGTATGTATAAAAGAAGAATACAGTTGAATATTTCAGCAACTGCCTTTGTCAAGGACCATATATATATAAACACAACAGATAAAAACATGAAAAATTAACACTTAACTCTTCGGTATCCTTGCAAGAAAGACAGATACAAAATGTGCCCAAATTGATACAGGTAAAAGATGGTGGTTGGCTGAGAAATGAGAGAGAAACTACAACAAAAGAGCATGATGTCAAGTCTTGATTTCAAGATGAATGTTGAAACTACAACAAAAGAGCATGATATCAAGTCTTGATTTCAAGATGAATGCTGAAACCCCCATAAAACCAACTTTGCCTGGGTCCCTGACTACAGGAACGAAATAAAAAGTGCACTGGACAAAGACAGGAAATGGGGGAAAAAAACTTGTAATGGTTTGAGATGGATGCCTAGCTATTTGTGAAAGTTACATGCACGGTTCTTGTTACTGATTCTGTCAACATCTGACTGGTAAAACTGACTACAGTAACAGTAGAATCTTAGAGACATTGAATTCAAGAGAGTAATGTAGGATGCTGAAATTCAAAGAAATGTAGCACATCAAAATAATAAAAATACCATGACTACTGAAGAATCAAGATATTACAAAGTCAAACCTTAAAAGAAACATTATTTCAGGTGGGTACATCCTGGGGATGAGGAAAGTTGGGACGTTTCATATGAAAGGCATGGTGGAATAAAAGTCACGAAACCTTTACAGAACAAACGAATTACAGGGCT
Source organism: Achatina immaculata (assembly GCA_009760885.1). Classification (NCBI taxonomy): domain Eukaryota; kingdom Metazoa; phylum Mollusca; class Gastropoda; order Stylommatophora; family Achatinidae; genus Lissachatina; species Lissachatina immaculata. Next base: position 33,875,994 of record CM019717.1, read on the forward strand.
TATAAGGGATCAAGTTATATCAGTAGCACTACACACATTGTGAATAAAATATGTAGCTCCCTAACTGATACTATCTACTTAAACACAGAGAAATATTCTGTTTATTTATTGTTTGTTTATTCAAATGTGAATAAGCCTCTAGTAATTGGTGTTTATAACCATTAACAGTTTCAAATGTTCATGTGCCTCTGAAGCTAAGTGTACACATTTTTTAACTAAAGTGTATAAACTTTTTTTTGGTATAAACTTTAACTTCTGTAGATAGGTGTTTCATGTGTGTATGACATGTTGTTAGCAGTAATATCAGCTTTAACCAAACCCAGTATGTAACGAGTTAAATGCCAGTTACAAAACATGCTGTGGCATGTAACTGTTCTGGCAGTATTACATTTGTTACTTTTGGTACTAGTTACAAATCTAGTACTCGTGACATAGACCACAGACCATATTCAGATATATGTTACTGAAGGGACAACAGGACACCCTCAGATCAAAACGATGACAGCTGACACAAGACACTGTGTTCCTTGTACAGACAGTCCTGCACTAAAACCCCTTTTTGTACTGAGCAACATGTTGCCTAAACACTTTTTAAAAAATATTCATCAAACAGCAGAAATTCTTGTTTGGGAACCAAGTAATGGCATCATTTCACTATGTATGACATATTACAGCAGAACTGGCCAAACTAACAAATCATTTGAAAAATAATCACAAAATATGACATACCATACTTCCAAATTTACCAAAAATAGGAAAAACAAGCAAAACATCAAATCATGCTAGATGCAGTAAATGCGCGGCTATATTTCTAACAGGGTGGGTAAACAAAAGTAATGAAGTGTTTTGACTTAAGTAACCAAAAGAAAATTTATGTACATAATCAAATGGTGAGAAATTTATCAATCATTTCTTCCAAGCTTGAACTTCTAAATGTCTACCGTTTCATAATTTGTGGCCCTCGTATTGTACAAGTTCCACTCTGCGACAATTCAGAGATCGAAGTTATAATTAAACTCCTGGAAAAGAAATATGCTGCCTTAAAATATCCTTCAAATATGTACACATGATAAACTTCAAGGACATTGTCCTGAACGATTTATCACTATTTTTTTTTAAAGAAATGATAGAAGTGAAACAATGAATTACCAGTTGTTTATACTGTTGTTATGTGGATGAAGATGGATAATGCATTTTTACAAAAGGTAGAAAGACCATATTTTTTAAAAAAAAAGGACAAATGCAGTCATCATGCAACTAAACACAACCAAATGTTTTGACAAAACACCTCTAGAGACAACAAAAAAATGACAAAACAACTAATAAACAAACAAAAAGAAAAAAAAATTATCTGTTAAGAAGCACTTTTTTTGGTGCAGGCATAATTTCAAAATATTGGTTGTTTTGTTTGTTTTTTTTTAAATCATATTTTTCCTCTTTTTCTTTTCCTTTCTCATTTAAGTGCTTTACCTTTTGTAAAACTGCATAACACCTTCATCTAACTTTATAAATGAAATTTACAGAACTGCTGTTTTGGTGCAGGAAGTAAATGGTGCTGAAAGTCTTTTGCTGAAAATATATTCCAGAAATATTTCTCTGCTATCTGATACTGCAGTACTGTTTTTTTTTTCAAGCCCAACACTGCAGACATATGAAAGAATCATACATTATCTCAAAAACATTAGCTACAATCACTTCACCTGGTTTCTCTTCCTGACCAAAGATTCTAGATCTCTTCCAAGTCTTGATCTAAAGCATCAAAGACACTTCACCAGGTTTCTCTTCCTGACCAAAGATTCTAGATCTCTTCCAAGTCTTGATCTAAAGCATCAAAGACACTTCACCAGGTTTCTCTTCCTGACCAAAGATTCTAGATCTCTTCCAAGTCTTGATCTAAAGCATCAAAGACACTTCACCAGGTTTCTTTTCCTGACCAAAGATTCTAGATCTGTTACATGGACAATGCAAGTATTGATAAAATTCTTTTATCTGCAGTCACTAGTTCCAGTGTCATGAGACTTCAGTTAATGGCTTGTTACTGGGCCATCAAGCATACCTCTATACACATTTTCTCTATCCTTCCACCAGCCAACCCTACATGCCACAAGTTCTTATAGAATCATTACAACTGAACTGAACATGCACATGTAAACACTGAAAAATTTCAGTTGGAGCAGTTAAAAAAAAATGGTTATGCAGGTTTATCTTGAGTTAAATAACACTGGAGGCACACTTCCGAGGCTTTCCCAGTTGGGAAGTTTTCCTGACATCGGGTCACAAACAACAGCACTTCTGAAAGCTCTGACATCGGGTCACAAACAACAGCACTTCTGAAAGCTCTGACAATATTCACAGTGAAAAACATAAAAGACCGGGTAAAAAGATACTGACTACAAAACCTGCACAAGTTTAAGAAGTGTAAAGTACAACAGAAAGTTACATTTGAGATCAGCTGCCTCTCAAGGTTAACATCATTTGCACTGTAGTGGTGCACTATGGGACTGTTAGGAATAAAAAGCTTTAAGCCCATTCAAATCAATAAAGATGGCAGCTGAATGAAATCAACTATCAAGAAATGAAAAAGCATAAATCACAGCCAGTACAGATTTGGGGGGGTGGGGGGGGGGGGGGGGGTGGTGTGTGTGTGTGCGGAACTAGGTATAAACAGCAAAAACAGCTTGATCTACCATTTTCAGAAGCATCATTAAATCACCTATTTTGTTTAAGAAATGGTCACCACAGCTTGTCCAGCGACCAAGCTGGCTCAGGTTGTTCCAGGGAAGGCAATGTCTCTGCAGTAATGATACACTGTAAAAGAAAACGTAAAGACAGCCCCATCATGGAGGATAGGATGTTAGTTCCAGCATTTTTCTCGACCTGTTATTACACTATAGGGTTTTGTGGTCAGCACCACACACAGCCTTCTTTCATATCCAACATCCAGAAGGAGTTAACCCACTTGTAGAGTTTTGTGGCTGGGATACCTCTAGGTGGGTCCAAACGACTGATCTTCAATAAAAGACAACTACACTAATCACTGAACTACTCACGTGCCTGGTGATATACTAAACCCGAAACAATTATTCCACCAACTTCCAATACGAGCAAACATAAACTAACAGACCTGACCAGAGATATGAAAAAGAACCTGTTGAAAACTGAAATTCAGCCTGGCTCAAAGCTTCACTTCTGGCACGCCTTGTATTTATTTTGCAATGAACTGTCATTACCGTGCATCTCTTTTTAGCATTGTCTTTAGAGAGTCCTAGCCACAGCAGAATACGCCCACCAAGACATTCAAAAACTGAATGCTCCAACCAAAGACATCACTGCTATCTCAAAAAACACAGCCTGATCTCACATGTCGGCCCTGCCTCAAATGTTGCAGGGTGCTCTCACAGATTACCACTGTATCAAATGTTGCAGGGTGCTCTCACAGGTTACCACTGTCTCAAATGTTGCAGGGTGCTCTCACAGGTTACCACTGTATCAAATGTTGCAGGGTGCTCTCACAGGTTACCACTGTATCAAATGTTGCAGGGTGCTCTCACAGATTACCACTGTATCAAATGTTGCAGGGTGCTCTCACAGGCTACCACTGTCTCAAATGTTGCAGGGTGCTCTCACAGATTACCACTGTATCAAATGTTGCAGGGTGCTCTCACAGGTTACCACTGTCTCAAATGTTGCAGGGTGCTCTCACAGGTTACCACTGTCTCAAATGTCTGTTATTGTTTGAAATGTCATCATATAACAGCAAAGTACTCAAACTATAAACTAATACTGATGACCAACATGATTGCAGACCACATCTTCAACAACCAGAACTTGTGATTATGTTGTGTTTACTTACAGAAGCATATGTACGTTACTGCCCTCTTCTACTGAAAGAGGAGAATGAACAAACTTTATTTTCAAAGATTAAGAATTAGGGACACAGGCCTATCTGACACTCTGCCCTTTATCTTTCAGAAAGGAGCTCAAAGGCACCACAATGAACAGTCTGACACAATGGAATAATATCCCATCAGGCAAAATGAATGTGTTGAAGCTGGAGATCTGAAGAAAGCAAAATGTATAAACTAGGGAAAAAGTAGGAACAGCTTTATTACTTAACAAGTACACAGTTGTGACGTTTCGGCGTGGGTCTTAATCATACAAAAACATACAGGACCAAGAAATAGAGAGAGGAGATAAAGTATAAGTTCATATGAATGCTGTGTTAAAAAAAAAAATAAAATAAAATCTTCTTCTTCTTCATACGCACACTGGCGATGATGCCTGGTACCCTGATTTTCTGCTGTCCTTGATAATGGTGTTTTCCCACAATATCAGTGCCTTTGTCTTTTATAGTTTTTTTTTTCTTCTCATCTTATTTCTCTTTTGTTTATGAAAATGTATTATATATCTTCATTCCCTGCATTTATGAATCTAACATTTTCCAAACTGGCATGTTAACATTTTTACACAACTTGTTCATAGTCTTACTACCTACGTGTGAGTTTCTGATTATAACTAAAACAAACACGTTATTCCATTACAACAAAGAATTTTTAAGGTAAAACGCTGTTAGTTTTTTGGTTTTTTTTTAAAGTTTTTAAAAGTTTTTTCATGTCTACTCTCCACTTTGAGTGAAAATCTTTATAACTCTGTGAATTAAATTCCTTAATTTAATCACAGAGGAAAAATTTGTCAGGCTAAAACATAATTCTGAAACAAAAACTTACAAAATTTGGAAAATACAACTCTAAATTTTGCATAACTTATCCAACATCATCATTCCACCTTAGTGCAACATTTAATCAACAAACAAGTCAATAATTAAATTAGTTGAGTTCTAAACAAAAATGTGTGCATCAATTTTTCTTGGAGCCCTTGCCTTGAGCAGATGCTGTCAAGAAAGGGCTGTAACCATTCTGTCTCAGAATCTCTTCGTATGCTGTTAGCTGTGCTGGCGTGATGAATGCACTGGCATGCATCTGTAGCTGCGGACTCATGGCTGTGGCTCCCGGCTGCAGGTAAGGACTCATGAATGCTGGGTGAAGGTGAGAGTTCAAGGACAAGGCAGCTGCTGCAGCAGATGATGGGTCAAGCATGAGGGACTGTGTGGTTGGCAGTTCAGAAGGTTTGGAAGTCTACAAGCAAAGAATAAAAACATGTTATTAATAAAAACTTCAATATTGATTTCACAAATGAGTAAAGACGTAAGATGAGCCACATGAGGTAGGAACATATTTTTGATAACACACAAATGTCAAGGCTTAGTAAGCAATGTTGATACACAGATTTATGGAAAACAAAACAACAGATCCTTAACAAAAATGCCCATACTGTACTGACGATCACTGAATATATGTAAAATACTGGTACAGGATCAAACAACAGATCCTTACCAACAGTGCCACGCAGTAGTGACATACACTGAATATATATACAATGATGCAGTGTCTTCTAACCAAATGACCTTGAGTTATTCTGTAGCTGATACCATTACAGTCTTGAAACTGAGGCAAGAAACAGATACAGAGTGAGCTACAGTGAGCTAAAGTGAGCTACAGTGAGCTACAGTGAGCTAAAGTGAGCTACAGTGAGCTAAAGTGAGCTACAGTGAGCTAAAGTGGCTTTTAAGAAGTCTCAGAGGATCAAATGAAAAAAACTTCTTGGCTGAATACATCGTTCTGTAATAAGATACCAAGCTCTGCTCTAAAGGGTGAGTACACATTTCCAAAAAGCACCACAAAGGAGGGACATCACACAGAGGAGGGACATCACACAGAGGAGGGACACCACACAGGAGGGACACCACACAGAAGAGGGACACCACACAGAAGAGGGGCACCACACAGAGGAGAGGCACTACACATAAAAAAGACACCACACAGAAGAGGGAAACCACACATAGAAAGGACACCACACAGAGGAGGGGCACCACACAGAGGAGGGACACCACACAAAGGAGGGGCACCACACAGAGGAGGGGCACCACGCAGAGGAGGGGCACCACAGAGGAGGGGCACCACACAGAGGATGGGCACCACACAGAGAAGGGGCACCACACATAAAAAGGACACCACACAGAGAAGGGGCACCACATAGAGAAGGGGCACCACATAGAGGAGGGGCACCACACATAAAAAAGGCACCACACAGAGGAGAGGCACCACACAGAGGAGGGGCACCACACAGAGGAGAGTTAGTGATTGTCAGCTCTGACTTTCTGGACCTGACAACTACATTGGTCCTAGAATGGATGCACTACAGAAAACAACAAATAAAGGGCATTCAACTGTTGATAAATAATGGTCTGCTTATATTTTTTATGAAAACAAATGGGCAAGATCTCAAAGTTAGGACAAACTGGCAGACAATATGCTTGCTGTACATTGTTCTAAACTTAACATTTTCGGCGAAGAGTATTATCCTTCTTGCATAAGGGGCACAATGATATTTTGATCATTCCAGTTTTACACAAAACAGATCTTTGACAAACTGCCAAACAAAGCATGGTTGAACAAATATATCTTACATCTTATATCCTTCCTATGCCACTAAACATCACATAGGGCCTGCATGGTAGTTTGCCAAGATTTCCTGTCTTGGGCGAGTTTTTCAACCTCATCAAGGGATGTTATGCCCACTGAATTGGCTTCTCTTAACAATGTCCTCTTTAGAGTTTCACATGGTTGACCTCTTTTTCTTTGACCTGTCGTGTTCCATTTGATAGCTTGTTTTGGTATTCTCTGATTGTTTCTTCTCATCACATGACTTACATATATCCATCTTCTTTTTCTGATCAACCAAGAGACAGGTTGTTGTTTGCTCATCTGTCTAATCTCTGCGTTGTTCTTGAATTCATTCCACTTTATACCGAGTATTTTCTTTAGGCATTTGTTTTCGAAAGAGTCTAATTTCTTGTCTATTTCTTTAGTTGTTTTCCAGCTTTCACATGTATAAATGAGGTTGGATATTACATTTGAATTGAATAATCTTAACTTGGTTTTTGTGATTATAACTTTTGAATGCCATATGTTCTCAAGATTCTTGAAGGTCAATCCTGCTTTGGTAATTTGAATTCTAACTTATTTTCTGGTGTCACCATTGTGGTCTATATAGCTGCCGAAATATGCAAAATGGTTTACATCTTCAACAGTTGTTCCTTCTACGTATATTTGTCCTTGGTCGTTAATGAGAACCTTCATTATTTTTGTTTTATTCTTGTTAATTTCAAGCCCTATTTTACTAGCCATTGAAGACAGGGTATCTATTTTTACTTGTATTGATTTCATATTGTCACTGATAAGAGTTATGTCATCTGCAAAATCAAAATCTTCCAGTTGGGTCTCACGTACCCAATCAATGCCCGTTTTACCTTTGCAATATTTTTTCATTATGAAGTCTATGGCAATTCAAAAAGCATGGGAGATAATATGCATCCTTGTTTCACGCCTGTTTCAGTCTGGAATCATTCACTCATTCCTTTGTCTGTATTGATTGCACAAACATATCCATTGTAGAGGTCACCAATGATGTTGACAATTTTAGATGGTATTCCATATATTCTTAAAATTCTCCACAATGAATCTCTGTGTATGCTATCAAATGCCTTTTTAAAGTCTATGAAGTTCAGTATTAATGGTTTCTGTTTTTCAATATGTTCTTCAAGTATTATTCTTAGAGTAAAGATATGGTCGAGACAGCTCCTTCCTTTTCGAAATCCTGCCTGTTATTCTCTCATTGCAGCATTCAGTATATCTTGAATTCTATTCAGAATAACTTTGCAAAATACTTTTGACACAAGTGATAATAAGGTTACTCCTCTCCAGTTGTTGCAGTCGCTAAAGTTGCCTTTTTTCAGTATTTTAACAATGATTCCTTTTTTCCATTTAGAAGGGACTTTTTCTTCTTTCCAAACTTTATTGAACATTCTCTGTAGTTGTTTCATGTTGTCTATATTAATAGCTTTTAACATTTCGGCTGTTACTTCATCTTCACCTGCAGCTTTGTTGTTTGCCATTAAATTCACTGCTGTTTCAATTTCATGCAATGTAATTTCTTCTAGGTTTACATTTAGTTGTGGGAATGATAAATCAGTTCCAAGGTCTATCAGTTCTTTTGGGCGTGGTCCATTAAGTAATTCTTGTAAGTGTTCGGCCCATCTTTGCTTTTGGTCTTTACTTGACATTAAAAGTGTGCCAGTTTTTATAAGGATTGGTCCTTCTTGGATGCAATAGTACCTGTTAGCCTCTTTTGTATGTTATATAGAGTTTTGCTGTCTCTTGTTTTTGCTGCCTTCTCTGCTTCTTTTGCCATATTGTCCATGTATTCTCTTTTTTCCCTTGTAGCTGAACTTTTTACTTTATTGTCTAGTTCTTTGTAAGTTACTTTTGCCAAATCTTTTTCAAGATCTGTTTTTTACACCCAACATGGCTAATTTGGCGCCCGTCTTTCATGTATGGATTTCCATGTGTTATTTGATATCCATGCTTTTTTATTTGTTGTTTGCAGTCCAGCACTTGTTTTAGCTGCTGTAATTATGGCTGTGCTGTAAGAATGCCTAAGTCATCTATATCTGTTTTTTCTACCTCACTGAATGCAGCAAACTGTTTGGTAAGTTCCAGATTAAAATTACTCTTAGTATTTTCATCCTGTAGACTTTGACTGTTTATCTTTCTGTGTACTGATTTCTTGTGTTGGCTTTTCAGTTTTAGTCTTATTTTCCCTATACACAGATTGTGATCACTGTTGACATCTGCACCCCTATATGGCCTTACATCTATCAGAGATTCTCTGAATTGCTTTCTAATACAAAAATTATCTATCTGATTTCTGGAATTATCATCTGGAGATATCCATATTGTTTTATGTATCTCTTTGTTCCTCCAATGACCATGCCCTCTGTTAGACATAATTCAATGTTATTTATCTAGTAATCCACAAAAGAAACAGTTATTATGGCTTGTTAGGTACTGAGACAAAAAAAACATAAACCAAGACAACAAGAAGATAAGTGGAAAAGAGAAAAGAAATGGTTCAGAAACAAAAACTTCTGAGTGCCAATTCTGTAAACTTTCCTTAGAGAAAAAAAAATCACAAAGCTGTGAGAGACAAACAACACACAGAACTGATCTTTCTGGAACATATATAAATTGTTAACTGAAAAAGTAAAGGAACAACAAAACAATGTGTGTATTTTACAGATGTCACAATTATCTATAGTACTTACTCTGGGCAGAGCAGTAAACTGTGTACCGAACAGCGCTGAGGTCAGCCGTCCATCTTTGCTAGAAGAGGCTAGTGAGCTAGTCTGCTGGACAGCTGCTCCTGGCTTGTTTGACTGCTGGACAGACAGCAACCCATTTAAATTACTTGTAGGTTTTATTTGGTCCATAACTTTGGTGTTACTAGATGGCAACATAGACCCCTGCTGCAAGAGAACTTGCTGCAGATCCTGTGAGGGCATGTGACCAAAGACAGAATATGTCTGCTGGTTCTTTCTCCCAGAGTTCTTTGACTTGACATTAGACTGCTTGTCCACGAATGACTCTTTCCTTTGTAATGGAGCCACATTTTGACTAGCAGCAGTCTGAGCACTCTGTCTGAATATCTGTCGAGGGTCTTCAAACTGTTGTCGTGGGCTGTGATAATATGCCAGTGCTGCATTGCTGCGGGGAAGACTTGTGGAGTTTCTTATTCGATCCAATACAATGTCTGGGCTTGGGAATGTTCCACTGAGTGGTGCAGAGGGACTATCAAATGGATAAGCACGTTTTCGTGCATAACTGTGGGCAGTAGGCGGGGGGACTGTTACTGGAGTCTGGAACACTGAAAATGGATTAGTTGAGTTTGGATGGAGATAAATGGTGGATGGAGCTGGTGGTAGATGATGTTGATTTCTGTGGCCTGAAGGTATCGGATGAAGCAACGAAGCAAGACTTTCAATGGAACTGCCCAAATCACTGGAACTGAAATGCTGAGATGACTGCAAGCTCTGTTGAGTTGGTTGGATGTGGTTGCTGTGATGTAAAGATGAGTGTTTGTTGTGTGTGTTTGTATGTGTTGCTTTCATCACTCTTCTACCTGAGACTGATGGTAGCTGGTAGGACTGTGAGGCCATGGACAATTGTGCCATGGATGTCTTGGAACATATGTCTTGGCTGGAGGCAGTGCCAGAAACAGAATTTTGATTTACCTTCACCGGCGATGGCAGAGGTGAGAGTTCTTTTATGTTAGTTCCTAAATGAGATGACACACTTTCTGACCGGCTTTTAGTACTTGAACTGGAAGGTGATAATGGTGGCACAGCTGGGGCTATCATTCCCCAGGGTGCTTGCAGCATGTGGTGAGGAAGCACAGGGACTAAATAACCTCCTTGGTACACCATGTTAGTGTAATGCAGTGCAGGGCTCTCTCCTGACAATACAACACCACTAGGCAGAACTGGTGCAAGGCCTGTAGAAGATTTCACTGCCTGCTGCTGCTGCTGCATCTGCTCAATTTGAGGAAAAGAGAAATGCTGGAAATTGCTAATGCCGTCTAAAGATTTCACATCTGCCGCTGGCTGAGCACTGCTATCGACACTGCGGTGTTTTGTTATTGGAATTTCCAGCTCTTCAGACTCACACTGATAGTCTGGCTTGGAATGTTCTGCCACAGCTGGCTTCTGATCATCCTCAATGACTGTGGACTCATTCTTGGTATTCTGTGCATTCTCATTTGAGGCTGGTCTAGCATTATCCTGAATATAAATAAATGCAAATTATAAACCATAGAGGATTTACACAAAAAGCAATAAGAGAGATAATATGTCTATGTACTGAACTATTGTGTGACAAGTCAGTTACCCACTTACATGAGCTCACATGTGGCATGCAAACTACCATACCAGAAAGTGTGTGATAAAATCATTGTCTGTGACTGGCCAGCAAAGTGGGTTTTAAGTCTAGTATGTCAGGAGAAAGTGCATTACAGATCAAATATCTGAGGATGTGTTCAAAAGAAAGCAAATATTGAAGTCAGTGTGTGAGAAACCAAATATCAAAGTGAGTGTGAGAAACCAAATATCTAAGTGAGTGTGTGAGAAACCAAATATCTAAGTGAGTGTGTGAAAGTGTATGAGCAAATCAACTATGTACGATCACACGTGAAACAATAAATAAACATTTGAGAGTGCATGAGCAAATCAACTATGTACGATCACACGTGAAACAACAAATAAACATTTGAGAGTGCATGAGCAAATCAACTATGTACGATCACATGTGAAACAACAAATAAACATTTGAGAGTGCATGAGCAAATCAACTATGTACGATCACATGTGAAACAACAAATAAACATTTGAGAGTGCATGAGCAAATCAACTATGTACAATCACACGTGAAACAACAAATAAACATTTGAGAGTGCATGAGCAAATCAACTATGTACGATCACACGTGAAACAACAAATAAACATGTGAGAGTGCGTGTGGCAGGCTAAATATCTAATTTTGTGTGTGGAAAAAAAAACATGTACCTGAAATAGCATGTAAGAAGTCATTCCTTTGAGCACATAAATGACAAACAACTATCTAAGTTAATGTCTGTGATATGGAAACTCAAAGTTTACATGACAAACCACCTTTCTGGCTTTATATGTGACAAACCACCTTTCTGGCTTTATATGTGACAAACCACCTGAGTTTACATGCGACAAATCACCTCTCTGGATTTATATGTGACAAACTACCTGTCTTAGTAAATTCTCAGGTGTCCTGAATGTTAACACAAGATATCTAAAATGAAATGAACACCACGAACTACATGGAGGTGTTAGGAAATCACAGAATCTACAATGTGCAATCTAAACATGCATACAATGTGCTCATAACCAATATACAAAAGTGATGGTAAGAAGTGAACATGATGAATGTTTTCACTCACTTTAGAATCTGATTCATCTACTTCCTGCTTCACTTCATTCTTAATATTTGCTTTTACTTCCTGAAAGAAAAATTACAAGTAAACAATGTTCACTTATTTGAACAATTACCAGCACAAATTCACAGTCTGCATAAATCATTCAATATTCTCTAATTTATCCACAAGTCGTGTGCAGCACATTTTAACCTTTTGAACCTGAATCCCCGCAAAAGCAGAATCAACAAATTTTGTCACCTTCCTGAATTCTCACACTAATGAGATCTAAGTCCTACTGAATCTACAATCGGAGCGCTATGGATAGCTGTGTCTGTAACCAGGATTGGCATCTTTGCACTAAAGACACTTCCAAAACTACTCTGCCCCATTCCGATCCAACATCCATCAAAGTGTGTTCCAACTAATTGCTCTGGTTGCACACTGGCTGTGGGTGATGCACACTTTACCACAGGTTGGACTGTCTGCCACTAGCCCATATTTTTCGCAGTTCTAATATTCGCTTAACACAAGTGTTGTCATCCTATGTCCTTCTGCACATGCACATGCTGTCCAAAACACCCCTAGCAATGTCCTCCTTATCCATTCTTAAAGTACCCAGAATCACTGCCTTTTCTACCAGCCTAGGTTTGTTACATCATTATCTTTAACTCCTGCATGATCAGGGCAGTGTATCTATGTTTTTTTTTAAAAGTGTACTCTTCTTATCAAGAAGGTCAACAGCTGAGCTACCAATCAGCAGACTAAAAAGTCTCAAATAAAATAGCGTAGCTTTCGATCATGAATTCTGGGTAACATAGATTATGATTCTATTTGATCTCAGGATGTCCAGAATTCATGTTGAAATACATTTCTTAGATTCTAAAGGTTATACATAATAATATGAAAGTAGTTATGTCTTCTCATAAATAGAGTAAAAGAACCCAAGGAGTCTGTGACAAGTTCTTGCAAATAATGCAGTTTTTGGAAATAACAAAAGAATACACTTTAAAAAAAACAAAAACATAATTTTTATAACAGAAAACTAAATTTATCTCCCAAAAATGTGAAAAGTTCTGCTAAGAAATATGGCATATTTTCCTGTTTTATGTACAAGTTTAAAAAAGAAAAGGCCTTGAGAAGACATCTCACACAAGACTAATTCAAACATCACATACCTCAGTCACAGCTGTCTGACTGCTGTCATTTTCAACATCATGTTTGCTGTCTGATTCACTGTTCAGATGTTTCTGAGGTTTCTTCTTTCCTTTCACCACCTTCTGCTTATGAAGATGGCGTTCATATGGTAGCAGCAGCCTAGAAAACATATAAAAAATATATTAACACTTTGTTGACCACAGTTATTTACCCTGAAAAACCCCCAGTTCCCAGCCATTTTTCTGAAAAATGAACTTTTTTGAGTGAACTTAGAAAAACATGCATATCTCTACTCACCCTTTAGGGAATGTAATCCAACTTGGTAGACAGACTCCCAAGACCCTCTAGTACTTCTTGAGTGTGTGATATCTTGTGAAACAATTATCTGGATGCAGTGGGACTTGACAACTTTTACAAATAAATCTTGTTTCACTCCTTTTCCCATTGACCAAGCACACTCTGCACTTCCTAGATGGTGGTTTTTTAGTGCCTTGACCCTCAAGCTTCACCAGGACATGATCCTTTACTATTCCAGATAATCTTCCTGGAGGATCCTTGCTTGGAGCCCTTTTGAGCTGTTTGGTAGGGGGTTCATTCTCAACACCTGCTTCCAAGATTTCTTGAACAGTAGAAGTGGTTTCAGAGAGCCAGAATCTTGCCACTTCAACCAGATACTGCTTATAGGTCTTCTTGTTCTTATTTAAGGCTCTGTAGATTATGTACGAGTTAAACAATGCACAACTGATGAGATAGAATCCTACTTTTTTGTTCCATTTCACCGTCTTTCTCAAGATGTAGTACGAAAGATACTGATCAGCCCTGTCTACTCCCTTCATGTGCTTGTTGTAATCAACAATGCAAATTGGTTTCATCAGTGGCTGTCCAGTTTTTCTATCTGTCTTCCCAGTAGCAACTATTCTTGAATTGTGCATTGTTGATATCATGCGAACAACTCTTTTGTCTTTCCAGACCTGAAGCAGCGTTTGGTCTTTCCGACAAAATGTGCTTTCACTTTTCTTTATTCCTTTGGAAGCAGCTTTCAAACTTTTTAGCAGTCCTCTGTTTTCTCTAATTGTTACACAGACTCTGGTTTTGTTTTGTAGTAGAACTTCAGCCACTGACACACTGTTGTAATAGTTGTCTTGGTATACATGATGCCACATTCCAAGATAGGGCCTCAGAACAGAGAGGACTGTTTCTTGTAGCTTCTTTCCTTCTCCTGTATATATTTTCATGTTTAGTATGTAGCCTGTGTCACTCTCACACAACAGTCTCACAAGGATCCCATACTTTGTTAACTTTGAAGGATTATATGTCCTAAATTTCAGTCTTCCTCTCCAAGGAATCATTCCTTCATCAAGCAAAAGCTGCTGTTTTGGTTTATACAGCTCCTGAAACTTAGGCAAAAAATAATCCAGCAGAGGTTTTATTTTGTCAATTCTGCCTGTTTCTGGAAGTATCTGAGAGTTATCAGAGAAATGCAGAAAGGTCAGAAGATGCTCAAATTTACCTCTGCTCACTGCTTTGGAAAATATTGGAGTTTCCAGAAGAGGGTCTGTTGTCCAGTACTCTTTCCAGTGTGGCTTCCTAGTCTGGCCCATCAAAATGATTAATCCAAGGAATTTTTTCATGTCTGCAGGTGTTATGTTTTCAGACAAAAAGGTAGTAGGTTTGTGCATATGTTGGGTCTGTGCACGGTATAAATTTTCATGATAAGCTAACAGTTAAAAAAAATCATTCCCAAACATTATACTGCAAATTTCCTCTATGTTGTCTGGTTTGTTTACATTCACTGAAACACCAGGATTTCCTATAAATTTTTCAAGAAATGATGTAGAATCAGTGTTACTCCACACACCTATATCACTGCCAACTATATCACACGAAAAATGTAAAATACCTGCAACTGGAACATTATATCTTGACACTGAATGACAGTCACTGTCACTAGAAGTTTCACTATCCGACGCAGCAACACTGTGCCTAGGTATCGTATTTTTAATCCGATCGCCGTCACAGGAATCACTTTCACACGCATCATTTTCATTAGAAGAATCATTAAATAGTGATTTTTCATCATCACTAGGGCAATATGACAACAAATCATAGCACTTTCCAGCGCCAACAGCAGTATCTTCGAGAGAAGCATGCTCCGCTATTTCGAAAAAATGTTGACTTGCGAAATCTCGCGAAACACGTGTTTTCGACAGCTGAAACCACGAGATTTCTATTTTTTTTTTTTTTTAAAGTTATGAAGATTGAAAACAATATTTTATTATATTAACTTTGCAGTAAAAATACAGACAACCAAAAATTATTTTAAATAACACACTAGAAACAGTTTAAATAAGACGACCATCGAATATGGCAAATCCGCCTTTTGGCCAACAACGCACGGAAACCAGAAATACGGATTTCCCTGTATTTGGCCCGGGAAATGCAATGGTAACAGCAGCCTACAAAACATATAAACAATTCAGCTGCGTAGAGCAGCGCCGAGCTGCACAACATGGGCTGCTGCTGTTGCGCAGGCCGACCATTCTTTTGGCGAAAAAGCGTTCTCGAGTTCCGTGCATGGGGAGACAGGCTTTCGCTCCCTTCCTGGACGGCGAGAGTTAAGGTGTTTCGATGCAGAAGCGAGTGGTTTGTCCGTCGAGCATAGCATATAAACGGCTAGCCAGCCAGGTTCATCCTAACGGTGTTAGTACATTTTTGTCGACCGATGGTCTCGAAACTGGCCCATCTGTCGCAAAGAGTATCGGGTCTGCAGTATGTAACGTGTGTCGTTTGTGGGTGGCCAGGCTTCCTTCTTGCTCGTTAGAGCAGAGAGAGCCGCCCCCGCCGGTTAAAGGAAATGAAATGCTGCCGGGGTCGAAAGGGATCCACTCTGAGCAGAGCGCTGTCGGTCTGTCAGCAGATATCTGACAAAGGTTTGGTGAAGAAAGCTATCTGGTTGATCTTGCCAGTAGTCATATGCTTGTCTCAAAGATTAAGCCATGCATGTCTAAGTTCACACTGTCTCACGGTGAAACCGCGAATGGCTCATTAAATCAGTCGAGGCCAGGGGTGAATCTTGAAGGCTACACATGTCACAGTACCTCTGCTCTAGAGGTCAGTCACGTCCCAAACACGCCCATACTGGGTTAATATGCCTAAACCGGCTCAACCCAGGGGTGGAAGTCACTAGTGGCGAGGATTCATCCTCCTGGACAAAAGCTCCATCCTGGTCACAACTAGGAAGGGTAGCGGCCACGACCACAAAATGCTGAAGTCGGAGACACTGGACCAGGGCAGTCTAGATAGGCAACCACCTCTCACCCGGCGGGGATGTTTGCGTATCCTAATCACGCTGAGGTTTTCCGGTGAGAAAGTCCAACCCTGGACTGCATGGGCAACCACCTCTCACCCAGCGGTGATACATGGGTATCTCAAAACACGTCGAGGTTTTCCGGTGAGAAGGTCCAACTCTGGCCTAGGTGGGCTACCACCTCTCACCCAGTGGGGATGCATTGATATCCTAAACACGTCGAGGTCTTCCGGTGAGAACGTCCAACTCTAGACTAAACTGGTGCAATGAAAACCACGGTGTCATGCAATCCACTTCAGAGACCCACCAAGAATACAGGCTAAAGCCCTGCGATACTCTGAACCCCTTGTGGTCCTCTCGGGGATCTCGTGTGGTCCTTTTGGGACACAGGAGACCACAGGACCTAACAAGGACCACAGGCGTAAATTCAGTAGGATCACAGTGCGGTCTTGGTGGTAGAAGCGAACGAAGAAGAAGAAGATATAAACAATATATTAATAAGGCAGCAGCAGCCTTGTAAACATATAAAGGTAAAGTTAAAATTCCCACTTCCACGCTATTAAGGCATATTGGGGAATACGGTGTTAAGCCTGTATTTTCCATGACCTTCAGCACATGAAAGTGTGATGTGGTCAGTATCGCGCCTGGCCTCTTTACCTCTCCAGATTTTTCTGGTACCCATTTTTAGAGGCTTTGTGAACCCCAGGGCCTTTTTGTTGTGCACCAGAAAAAATTCCATTGCAGGGAGTGAACCCGGTACCACGAATTAGTAAACCGAGCGTATAACCATTCAGCTAACCATGCTGCCAGTAAACATATAAACAATATATTTATAATGTTATATGGTATTTAGTAGCTAAAAGAAGTTGATTCATTCCCGATCAAGACCCTATTTCGGTTCCTTGAAGAACGTATTGGATAAGCATGTGTCATAAGCCTATCGAAGAGTGTAGAGACTTACATGGTCACAGTTATCCTTCTTCATGCTTGTTCCAGTGCATGTGGTACAGAGTAATTCGCTGCCCCTCTGTGTGAGTGTTTAGAGTGGTGTGCTCCTGTTTATAGCCTGACATCAGCTTACAATAAATATCTACAATCTTCTGAACCCTACACAAGAAGTATATGACATTATATTTTCACAAAGCATCATGCAAAAAATCTGCAAGTGTCTTGACAATTCGAAACCAAACCTTTCATAATGTTTCCTGGTGCAGGTGGCAGCACTTGTGTTGCTTGAATTTCCTCCTAGTTTATCGTACAGATGTTTCCACATGCGCTTGTGTGTTATCTGAAAGACAAAAGAATGAATGATTGATCTTTATTTTGAAAGAAAAAAAAAATGATACAGAAATAGTCTGATTTAAAATACAAGACAAATGTTAGGGATAAACGAAAAAAAAAGGGACAGAATGACAAGAAATAACAAAAAGTTACATATAAACAATACAAAAAAAGGGAAAATAAATGTCCTGTAAAGCAGGAAAGTCAATGAGAAATGAACATTAATAAACACACTAAGTCAAGGTTTAATGGCCATATAATGAGAAGAGGTAAAGGTAGTGCTGTTATGCCTTAGAGGCACATAGGGATATGGTGTTAGTGCCCATATTTTCCTTGACCTGTCAGCATCCTAGAGGGTGCTATGGTCAGTATCATGTCTGGCTGCCTTTCCTTCCCCAACCCCAGAAGAAGTCTGATACCCATTTCTACAGCTGGGTGACTGAGGTGCCTCTGGTCGGATTCGAACCTCCGACTTTCGCCATGAGAGACCAGTGCACTAACCACTTTGCGACTCAGACACCCAATGAGAAGAGGAGGGATTGAAAATATCGTGACAACAGGGAAAATTAGAGACAAGAAAGGGAGAAGTAGACCAAGAGAGAAAATCTTAGACGGCTTGACAAAATGGCATGAGAGAGGCACAACAGAACTGATGAATGACATGAGAGATCAGAAACTGTGGACAGACAGTCACCAATGCCTCCAGGCATGGCACATGATGATGATGATGAAAGCAAATGTATTGGGGGGGGGGAGAACAATGGAATTTATTAATACATGAAGGATAAATATGGTCTGTTTTAACAGCAGGTCATTCAAGCTAGAAAATCTTACAGAAAAATAATACAAAACTAAAAACAGTGAAAAATCTGTTAGGGAATAAATGCACAATAAATGAGAAAAATTCAAAGTGCAAGACATGCTACACATCTGCATTCAAAAACATTCAACTCTCTTGTTTGTAAACATAAAAGTATATCATAGTTTACAAACATGCAAATATACAATATTCTTACAACATGAGAGTATTCCCATGAAAATAACTAGACTCCTACCAGTCATAACCTACAGAAGGAAACTTATCTCCTTCTCTCATAGTCTGTGCTCCTACCAGTCATAACCTACAGAAAGAAACTTATCTCCTTCTCTCAGAGTCTATGCTCCTACCAGTCATAACCTACAGAAGGAAACTTATCTCCTTCTCTCATAGTCTGTGCTCCTACCAGTCATAACCTACAGAAAGAAACTTATCTCCTTCTCTCAGAGTCTATGCTCCTACCAGTCATAACCTACAGAAAGAAACTTATCTCCTTCTCTCATAGTCTGTGCTCCTACCAGTCATAACCTACAGAAGGAAACTTATCTCCTTCTCTCATAGTCTGTGCTCCTACCAGTCATAACCTACAGAAAGAAACTTATCTCCTTCTCTCAGTCTATGCTCCTACCAGTCATAACCTACAGAAAGAAACTTATCTCCTTCTCTCAGAGTCTATGCTCCTACCAATCATAACCTACAGAAAGAAACTTATCTCCTTCTCTCAGAGTCTATGCTCCTACCAGTCATAACATACAGAAAGAAACTTATCTCCTTCTCTCAGAGTCTATGCTCCTACCAATCATAACCTACAGAAAGAAACTTATCTCCTTCTCTCAGAGTCTATGCTCCTACCAGTCATAACCTACAGAAAGAAACTTATCTCCTTCTCTCATAGTCTGTGCTCCTACCAGTCATAACCTACAGAAGGAAACTTATCTCCTTCTCTCATAGTCTGTGCTCCTACCAGTCATAACCTACAGAAAGAAACTTATCTCCTTCTCTGAGAGTCTATGCTCCTACCAGTCATAACATACAGAAAGAAACTTATCTCCTTCTCTCAGAGTTAGTGAAGATTTACTTACCGTATCATAGCCACCAAGTTTTTCTGCTTGTTTGTAAAAATAGAATAAATCAACTGCAACAAAAAAAAAAAATCTTAGAATGAGTCTGTGGCATAACAACAAAAAAAAAATAAATAAATTCTAAACAAGAATAGTTTTGGGGTATTTTCACTAATAAAGCTGTTCCTAGTTTTGTTTTAAATAGTTTTAACATTTTATAAAGTATAAAGTCTTGTTGTTTTCTGAAAACTTGACCTCTCAGTTATCATATTATCTGGTCTCACAATGTAAAGTACGAATGAAGATTTCAAATCATTTGGAAACATTTTTTTGTTGTTTGATACTGTGTGAGAAATATCAATCAATTCAGTGATGTGTGACCCAACTACTATGCCCTTACACTCCGCATCACCCAAACTTCACCAACATTTCAAAAGAGTTTTCTCACATATTTTCTAGTTTTATTTTCATCAAATATTCCAAAGTTTTCATCATTATTAGAATTTAATCATCTTATCATTACAGTTTACATATCTGGACATTCTTCTGGTATCAGTATCACAAATTCTTCGAATGATTAAAAAAGCTGAACTGATCTGCAAAGAATAGTGGTTGTTTACCTGCTTCATGATAACCAGCTACAATTAACCAGTACACAAACTATTAATCTTCTAGCTGGTCAACCATAGACTACTTATCTTCTTATATCTTATATCCTTCCTGTGCCATTAAACATTACATAGGGCTTGCAAGGTAGTTCGCCAATTGTTCCTGTCTTCGGTGAGTCTTTCAACCTCATCAAGGGATTTTATGCCTATTAATTTGGCCTCTCTTAACAATGTCCTCTTCAGAGTTTCATGCGGTCTGCCTCTTTTTCTTTGGTCTGCTGTGTTCCACTTTATAGTTTGTTTTGGGATTCTCTGACTGTTTCTTCTCATCACGTGACCAACATATGTCCATCTCCTTTTCCTGATCACCCATCAGACTTATCTCTGCATTGTTCTTGAATTCATTCCACTTGATGCCAAGTATTTTCCTTAGGCATTTGTTTTCAAAAGAGTCTAATTTCTTGTCATTTCTTTAGTTGTTTTCCAACTTTCGCATGCATAAATGAGGGTGGATATTACATTTGAATTGAATAGTCTTAACTTGGTTTTTGTGCTTATAACTTTTGAATGCCATAAACTACTATTCAGTTAATAATTTTTAATTAAGCAATTATCAATCAAAATAAACCAATGTAACAATCAAAATAAACCAATGTAACAACCAATATAAACCAATGTAACAATCAAAATAAACCAATGTAACAACCAATATAAACCAATGTAACAATCAAAATAAACCAATGTAACAACCAAAATAAACCAATGTAACAATCAAAATAAACCAATGTAACATGGAGATGAAGAACATTCAGGAAGAACAATGCTAAGAATATTTACTTAAATGTAACATCTATAATTTTCTGTTAACTTTTCCCGTGCCTAATGACTAAAAATGGTCACTTCCGGTTTGTGTCTATAATGCCGTGTGACTATATTTCACTACATGCTTTGTTTCATTAAAAACCCGGTGTAACGTTTAGATTGTAAACATTTAATGCTCATGCACCGTGACCCTGTTCATCGTGACCGAAGAGTGCCTAGTAACGAGGGAGAAAATCAAAGTGATTGTCATGAATTTTCAATTTTTGGTGATGTAGATAGGGATGTGGACATACCCTGTGATCAGACCACTGTTATTGAATGTATCCCAAGTAGATCTAGACTTATCAGACAACTGAAGAAGTAGTTAGAAGGTTATTTCAGACATTACTTTAGGGAGAAAGGCACATACAATAACAAGACGAGATCGACAGGTAGTTCTAGGCATCTCAGATGGTACGTACAGTACCCTAGACCTAGCCGATGGTAAGTAGGACAAAATTATTGTCTAAAAACATCACATTACTTCTTTTAACCTAAAAAAAACTCTACATTTATGAAATCTTCATACATTTTTAGTTATTTTGAAACATAATAAGTACACATAACATTCACTTTTCCAACTATACCCTCAATACATATTAAGACACGCACTTTTACTCCGGCACCAAACATAACCTTCGTGTTTCTTCCTGCGGCACAGGAAGAGTTAAAGAACAACAACTTACCCTACATAACAAGAAAACAGAAACAGTGGTTACATCATGAAAGAAGAAGCCACCTAAAAGCAGTGTTACAGTATAAAGAACAACCTTCAGACAAATATTAAATATCTTGTTACTTGTATATTGTCAGATGGTCAATGCGCCTCTGAAACTGATAACAGAACACGCCGAGTCAAAACAGATTTCAAACAAATGAGAAACATCTTCAAACAAATGAGAAACATCTTGTCCAAAACATCTCAGTCACTAAACACCAGAAAGAAAAATGCTAGACTGAGGCCATCCTTCTCTTGAGCAGATCAATGCAAAGATTACTAGAGGCAACAGAGCTGTAGTTTCTTACGGCAATGTTAAGAGCACCAAGGACAGCTAAGATGTACTTTCTTACAGCAATGTTAAGAGCACCATGGACAGCTAAGATGTACTTTATTAAAGCAATGTTAAGAGCACCATGGACAGCTAAGATATACTTTCTTACAGCAATGTTAAGAGCACCATGGACAGCTAAGATGTACTTTCTTACAGAAATGTTAAGAGTACCAAGGACAGCTAAGATGTACTTTCTTACAGCAATGTTAAGAGCACCATGGACAGCTAAGATGTACTTTCTTACAGCAATGTTAAGAGCACCATGGACAGCTAAGGTGACAAACAGGGACTGATAATGAAAGCAAATGTAAACAGGAACCTGATTAAATCCATAAGAAAATAACAGTCATCATTCACTGGACAAGTAATGTGAAGGGGATGGCTTCACAAAATCACAACAACAGAAAAGATAAATGAGAAAAGAGGCATGGGAAGACTTAAAGAAAAAAAAAAAAACTAATGTGATGGCACAATAAAAAGTCCTCAAAAGCGTTGATGGAAAATGTCAAGGATCAAGGTTTGTGGAAAAGCATGGCTGCCAACACCTACTTGCATGACACATGATGATGATGAAAGAACATGAACAAATTAAACACTATTAAAGAACAATGATATTTAAGCATAGCACATAAATAAAAGTGTAATGATAGCATTCAACAATAACATACTCTGCTTGAAGCCAAGACAAGGTATTCTTCCAATGGGCATCTTGGCATCATGCATAAACTTGAGAAGACCGATCAGGAAAGCCTGTTCCTCCGTGCTGACCTTCTCCTCACTTAGGTCAGATGACTCTGTTGACCTGCGCGGCTGAGAGCAAACAAACACAAAGAATTCTTTCAAACCCAGGCGGTGCAAATCTTAGAAAGCATACACTGAACAACATTCTAAATCAATTTTGTGCGCATACATGAAGGCAATTTAAACACCAAAAACTAAATGACTGGTTCTGATATTAACAGAATTATCTAAATCCACAAGTCAGGCCATCTACAGAAGATGACTACACTAAGAGAAGACAGATCACTTTTACATAACTGTCAGTGTATTAACGATACAAATATAATTCAGTAAATTTACCAACTCCAGTATCACTTTCTACAACAAAATGAGCCATTATCAAAGAAAAGAGTCAAAGTTTCCAAACCAAAAGTTACAACAAGACAAAGCTCACATTTCACGTACCCGTTTTGACATGGATATAGATGGAGTCACACTGACAAAGTTCTCCTCAACACTGTCCGAGTCCTGATTGGAATCTTTCTGAGGAGGACCTTTGCTCTTCTTCCCCTTGGGACGTCCTTTTAAGACTGGCACTGTGAACATTTGGTTAAAAATGCTGATCTTCTACCTTATAAACAGACTCTGTGAACATATGGTTAAAAGTGCTGATCTTCTACCTTATAAACAGACTCTGTGAACATTTGGTTAAAAATGCTGATCTTCTACCATATAAACAGACTCTGTGAACATTTGGTTAAAAATGCTGATCTTCTAAACAGACTCTGTGAACATTTGGTTAAAAATGCTGATCTTCTACCATATAAACAGACTCTGCAAACATTTGGTTAAAAATGCTGATCTTCTACCTTATAAACAGACTCTGCAAACATTTGGTTAAAAATGCTGATCTTCTACCTTATAAACAGATTCTGTGGACATATGGTTTAACATACATTTATCATGTGCATTTTAACATAAGTAATAGGAGCACTGAACATGCTTTATCTTCTGCATTTTCCCCCCTCTCTCCATATGCTCAAGGAACTACACTTTCATTATGATCATGTGGAGATCTGTCACTTGTACTCTTTCCTGTTTCACATTTTTCACGTTTTCAATATTAACACAGTAACCCAGATCTATTACAGCAGAAGTGTCTAACGGTGAACATGCACGGAATACATCTAGGGGAGACAACTCTGTACAATACAAGACCAATTGTATCGTTTCTCAATTAATATGATTATCTCTCTTCGATAGCTCCGCATTATTTACCTATAGACTCGCGCGGTACACATAATACTTACACATATGGTCCATTCTTATGTCTATTTCATCGTACTCGGCCTGGTAGAAGATGTCACGACAGAACATGACCCGACAACCTGGGACTCTCCCAGAAACGCCTCCAATGGCCACAACCACGGCCAGATGTAGCCAGTCGCTTGCACAGCCTTCCAGACGTTTCTGCACGGCTCTATAGCGACAGTACTTGGGGTAGCTCATCACGGCCAGATTGGCTGCCCCGCTACACAGCTTGTTTGCACCTTGCAATATAAACATAGATATTTAATAACAATGAAAACTGCTCACTGTTTACAATGAAAACAATCCATCATTCAGCGTGAACGCTGCCTCCTTGATAAGCCAATCTGAAGATGTTTCACTGTCTCTAATCAGGGTATTTCAATGAGTGTGGTGTTTTGAGTTAATCAAACAGTAATGAGACAAAAAAAAAACATACACAGTCCATCATATAATAATGAGAGAACAGTGTTTCTTGTAACATATTACAGCCATTTTTTCTATCAACAAATCATATCAACAATATATATATATATATATATATATATATATATATATATATATATATCTGAACCTTAAGTGCCCAGGGCACATGGGGCTTCCGCAAGGGTTTTCCACAAATGCCTGTCTTTCGCCTTTTTTTCTGCTCTTGCCCAGGTGAGCCCTCTATTGCTCAACATCCTTTCTGTTGTTCTTCTCCATGTCTCTTTTGGTCTACCCTTACTTCTGTTCCCCTGTGGTGTCCATCTTAGTGCTATTTTTGGTAGTGAGTTGTCAGTCATTCTGAGCACATGTCCCAACCATCGCCAGCGTCTTTCCTCAATAATTGTTGTCAGTGGTTTCATCTGCATTTCTGCCAATAAGATGTTATTTCTTATGGTGTTTGGCCAAAATATTTTTTAATTCTACGTAAACATTTAGTCTGGAAAGAATTCAACTTGTTTTCTATGGTTTTGGTGATTTTCCAGCATTCACTACCATAGAGTAGTACACTTAGAACATTACTCTTAAATATCCTGATTTTTATATTTATGCTTAGTTTATTTGATTTCCATATATTCTGTAGCATTGCAAAAGCCTGGTTTGCTCTAGTAAGTCTGCTGTTGATGTCCTCTGTGCTGTCTCCATTTTCTACTACTCTGCTGCCAAGGTATACAAATTCGTTGACCTCCTCCACTAACTTGTATATATATATATATATATATATATATATATATATACAGAAATCCACCAATAACTATATATAAATAATCAACTGACACCCGCTATAATTATTAACCTACTGACACTTACTATAATTAGTATCTTACATTCAATGACAAATAGGACGTCAAGAATTACACCAAACTTTCAAACTGTATTGCTATGACCTTTTGACCTCTCGACAACATGATGAAAAAAGATAACAAAGAGAGAGCACACTGCACGGAAAGATTTGTCACCTTGCATTTATCAGTCTATGACTGAAAGAAGACAGTTACTCGGTGCCACTGTGGCGACACGTCTACCATGGTCACTATGTCTACAGAATAAAAGACATTAGCCTATCTCTTTAACTGCAACTCAAAACAGAAATTATTCCAGAACCGATCAACTATTTTACCCAACTTACCAGAACCGAAGTCTTTCATCATCACATCTGGCATACCGATGTTCCATTTCCTGCCATTTTCATCTTTAATCACCTCTCCGTTTCTGACAATCTTACAGCCAACATTGTTACCGCAATCTTCTCCATTTGGTTTGTCTCTTTCGCAAGCGCCGGGGACGTCACCATTGTTAGCTTCGTACCTGTCACTCTTTGAGCAGTGGGCGGAGCTGCCGTACACCCATTTGATGTCATGCTGTATCAGCGGAACCAAATCCTCAAGTCTGAGAACCAGCCTATCCGCAAGAGCGATGACCTCATCCTGTTGGGAATGAAAAATGTGGGGATATGTGGTCAATATTACTGCAGCACGTTAAAGTGCTAACTTGCCACCGATAAACGTACAAATAAGGCCCAACTAATGGCTGTGCCCTTGCAGATGAGGATCTGGCAACATTTGTCACAAACATCTAACAAGAGATGCCAGGTTTCGACCCACAACCACTGAAAAGGCGGGGAAAAAATTACTCTGCGATGGGTTTAGACTTAAAATGTGTGAACATGCCCAGAAAAGAACTGCACGGATCCACGCCAACAGTGTGACAAATATTGGTACTTATTTCTCCAACAGTTCTCACAGAAGACGGGGAATGAGAAACGGAGATAAAGAGAAGAATAGGAACTGCAAGACCATGAAGATAATGCTGTTATCCAGGAATCTATTCATAAAAGCAAAAATGAGGTTTATAAATGGCTACGTGTATCTACTCCGTGCTACTGTAGCACGCAGGAAGCAGAACGCTAAGCAAAAAATCAGAGCGAAGGATAAATGCAGCAGAAATGTGGACCTACAGGAAATATGTGCACGAAATATTTAACTTTTCTGTCTTCCGCTGCTAACATTTATTTCAAACATCATGGAGAATGGGAATAACAAATATAGGCGTATTAGAACAAAAGCAGTTCAACGTGAACTTCACAGAGAATTAAGAAAACAAAATACTTTGGCCAAATCAAAATACATAATAATACATTTCATATCAGAAGGTGAGATCGAAGGAAAAAATGCAATAGGTAGACAGATGTAGAAGGAAAGATATGATGACTGCGGTAAAACTGGTTCTAATGTTCAAGTAAACGGAGGTGTACAGTTCGGTTTTATAAAAAAGGTAGAAAGAGTGGGGAAAGCAGGCAGAAACAATAATGGCATAAAGTAAGATGGGCATGTATTGATGAAGAACATACAACAATCCAATATTTCGGCAAACGCATTTTTCAGGGATCACATACAAAAACAACGCAACGGATAAAAATATGAAATACATTTGAAAATTTAGCTTTTTTTGGTATCCTCTGTGCAAGAAATGACGGGCATAAAATGCGCCCAAATAGACGTAGCTAAGCACAAAGTGGAAACAGGATACAGCCTGACTGAGTGCACCATGAAGGCGAGGGAGCGAAGAGACTGGAGATTTATTCCCGCCAATCTCCGTACCGAAGACGGCACAACAATGAATGAATGTCTCCAATACCTGACCGCATCAGACTAAATTCTTACGATGTAAGAACTGCCGTGCAAATATTTGACCTGCCAGTTGTGCAGACAAAATTAAACGTAAACCAACAGTTTTCCATTATTTATTAACCTATTTCTGAAATTTCTTACTGCCATGTGTTACACCCTTGTAACAAATCTATTCTTTCAGCTACGTTTTGCCTGTCGTTTCCTCCTTTTTTTTTTTTTCATTCACATGTTTCAGGTTTCTCCTTATTCTAACTGTCACGACCACTCAGGGTGTATTTTTACTTGCGCCAACTGGCAATATTTTCCTCCAATATCACCCTCCCAAACACATTTAAAATGTGCTTCCGGTGGTCCACATTTCTTTCTCAGATTAGATGTTTCAGGAAAACATTATCTACGAACGCTCCATCTTCCGTGTGGGCTTGGCCAAGCCTACATACCAGGCGTTGTCTATGTAGATAACATGTCTGAATGTGAGAACGCTCCCGAGCCAATATTCTGTTTTTCCACGAAATCAAATACAAAAATCTGTCTGATGCTGCCAAATACATTCGTCTGTCTATCGATACGCTAATAGTATTAGGCCTTTGAAAATTAGATTTAACAGAATACAGTGGTTAGTAACCGCAAGATGGTGGTGGTGGTGGTGGTGGTTAAAATCACCTCCATAACGTATTTCCAACACACTTTGATTTACCGACACAAACAAACAAAAATACACCATTGTGGCTCCATATTTAATCTGTTTTTTTTTGTTTCTACATAAAAGCTGTACCTTCAAACAAACAAACAAACACACGCACGCGCGCACGCACGCACACACATACATACATACATACTTATCTTATATCTTATATCCTTCCCTTGCCGTTAAACGTCACATAGGGCTCGCAAAATATACATACATACATAAATACGTGTTCAGTGATTATTTCTCTTGTTCAAGCTAAATACACTCAGATAAGACACGTAAGTACTCCTGTTAGTATGTGTTCAGTGATTATTTCTCTTGTTCAAGCTAAATACACTCAGATAAGACACGTAAGTACTTCTGTCTGTATGTGTTCAGTGATTATTTCTCTTGTCCAAGCTAAATACACTCAGATAAGACACGTAAGTACTTCTGTCTGTATGTGTTCAGTGATTATTTCTCTTGTTCAAGCTAAATACACTCAGATAAGACACGTAAGTACTTCTGTCTGTATGTGTTCAGTGATTATTTCTCTTGTTCAAGCTACATACACTCAGATAAGACACGTAAGTACTTCTGTCTGTATGTGTTCAGTGATTATTTCTCTTGTTCAAGCTAAATACACTCAGATAAGACACGTAAGTACTTCTGTTAGTATGTGTTCAGTGATTATTTCTCTTGTTCAAGCTAAATACACTCAGATAAGACACGTAAGTACTTCTGTCTGTATGTGTTCAGTGATTATTTCTCTTGTTCAAGCTACATACACTCAGATAAGACACGTAAGTACTTCTGTCTGTATGTGTTCAGTGATTATTTCTCTTGTTCAAGCTAAATACACTCAGATAAGACACGTAAGTACTTCTGTTAGTATGTGTTCAGTGATTATTTCTCTTGTTCAAGCTAAATACACTCAGATAAGACACGTAAGTACTTCTGTTAGTATGTGTTCAGTGATTATTTCTCTTGTTCAAGCTAAATACACTCAGATAGGACACGTAAGTACTTCTGTTAGTATGTGTTCAGTGATTATTTCTCTTGTTCAAGCTAAATACACTCAGATAAGACACGTAAGTACTTCTGTTAGTATGTGTTCAGTGATTATTTCTCTTGTTCAAGCTAAATACACTCAGATAAGACACGTAAGTACTTCTGTTAGTATGTGTTCAGTGATTATTTCTCTTGTTCAAGCTAAATACACTCAGATAAGACACGTAAGTACTTCTGTCTGTATGTGTTCAGTGATTATTTCTCTTGTTCAAGCTAAATACACTCAGATAAGACACGTAAGTACTTCTGTCTGTATGTGTTCAGTGATTATTTCTCTTGTCCAAGCTACATACACTCAGATAAGACACGTACGTACAGGGTCCGGCATAAAGCATTTTAAAAATGGAAAATAAATAAGCGCTACAAATGTTTTTGATATTTTAAAAAAAAAATGAAATGAAACTCAGAAAAGTGGGTATTTTTATTATTACTGACAATCATATTTAGGTTTTGAAAATTACGCCGGTTAGATGAGCGCCATTACATTTGATACATTCAGCTAGGCGTCTGGAAAATTCCTGCATAACACCATTTAACATGTTCAAAGGGATATTTTGAATGCAGTGTAGGATTCGATCCTTTAGGCCTGCAACTGACTGTGGTCGACTATCATACACCATGTTCTTGAGGTACCCCCACAAAAAGAAGTCTGCGGCCGATAAATCCGGTGACCCTGCCGGCCAATGAATATCCCCAAATTGGAAATAATACGATTGGGAAATGCTTGACGCAACATGGCCATGGACTGACGGGTTGTGTGGGCAGTTGCTCCATCTTGCTGAAACAATATCAGTCTCTTATTTCTACTGGCCAAGTCTGGAATGAAGTATTCAGTTAGCATCTGCACATAGAGATCACTATTAGCAGTAAGAGGATGCCCGTCTTCGTCTTCACAAAAATATGGGCCAATGACGCCAAATGATGCAATGCCAACACCACAGTTACTCGTTCACTATGGAGCGGTTTCTCATGCAGTAATTGTGGATTTTCTGCTGATCAGTATCTGAAATCTGCTTGTTTACACTTTCTGACAACTCAAAATGTGCTTCATCAGACATTATCAGGTTACTGAGCAAATTCGGATTTTCTTCAATGATTGCTAGAAAATCGGTAGCAAAGTCACGTCTGTTACTTTTCTCCAAATCATTCAGTTGCTGCACAACTTGCAACTTGTAAGGGTGGAAATGAAGATGATTATGAATGATGCGACGTAGCGAGCGATCCGACATACCATGTGCCAAAGCATGCCTAACAGCTGATCGCCGAAGGCTACTCAGCAATGTGTTGCGGACTTCTTGATTTAGTTCAGGTGTCTGTTGAGTCCTTGGACGACCAGTAGACTTGTTATTAAGGCAATTAACGGTTTCTGTATATTTTTTTTTACCCACCTCAAAACTGTTCCCCGATCAGGGAACATTATCACGGGGATGCAACTCAAAATGGCGACGAAACTTTCGTTGTACAGTAATAGATGATTTTCCACTTTTAAAATAAGTTTCAGCGGTGAATGAGCGATGCTGTGTTTGCCAAGAAGCCACTGTTAAAAATGACCGTTTGTCTGCTTCATCTCTGACGTCATGTTTTTTTTTCACACGTACTCAGTTTCTGCGCACTACGTCAGTTAAATCCAGCCATGCTTTATACCGGAGCCTGTACTTTTGTCAGTGTGTGCTCAGCGATTATTTCCCTTGTCCGAACTATATAAACTCAGATACGGCTCGTAAGTGAGAGTCATCATCATCATCATCAGGTGCCGTGCCGACTGGTGTTGGCTATTATGCTTCTCCAGAGTACAAGATCCTTCATGCAGGCCATCAGTTCAGTTGGTGATCTCCTCTCACACTATCGTGTCAGACTGTCCAGTATCATTTCTCTTGGTCTTCTTCTTGATCTTCTTCCTTCTATTTTTCCTGTTGTTATAATATTTTCAATGCCCCCTCTTCTCATTGCATGTCCTATGAAAGTACATTGTCTCTCTCTTATCTTTTTCACAAGGTTTTTTTTTTGTCTCTCCAGCTCTTCTCCTACATTCTTCATTAGTTATTTTTGCTGTCCAGGGGATTTGCAACATTCTTCTAATAAACCACATTTCTGCTGCTTCCAATGATTTTTGTGCAGATCTGCCTATTGTCCATGATTCACTTCCATAAAACAAGACAGGTTCAATATAGCATTTTAGGACTCGTTTTCTAACATGTGAATTGTTCAAATGAGAAATACTTTCTCGCGAGGGGCGTTACTCACATACAGAGTATTACTGCTCACGTTTCAGGGTCATCGAACAGTATGTTAGACATTCTAACGATGATGATATATTTAGTTAGAATTACGTGCACGATCGCTATTCTAGACTTCATATAGAGCATGAGTTATGTGTGTACTCATCTATACTGTTCAAAAAAAGAAACGCATAACTACTGATGACCCAATTTTAGCCATAACTTTGATATTCTATAGCTTTTTAAATTGAATAAATAAAATTTTCAAATTGCACACAATAATACCTAAGGCTCTAAACACTCATTTGACAGTTTCTTGCATCTGTGTGAAGAGAATTTGTTAGCCCCAGGGGTTCTTAAGTTATATGGTGCGTGACCTCCGCTTGCATCGAAAAGCAACTGGCATCTCCTGGGCATAGATGCGATCAGATGTCTGATGTGCGCCTGTGGGATGGCTGCCCACTCTTCCTGGAGTGCCTGCCACAGATCACGACGATTGGCTGGAGAAACGTTTCGGCGACAAACACGTCTTTGCAGCTCATCCCATAGGTGCTCGCTTGGATTCATGTCTGGAGACAGGGATGGCCAGGGAAGGGTGAGAATGTTGTTGGCAGTCAGGAGCTGTATGGTGAACCGTGCAGAATGGGGTCTGGCCTTCTCCTTTTGAAACACAGAACTTTGTGCAGCCAAAAATGGAAGAACATGGGGTCGAAGAATTTCACTGACGTATCGTTGCGCATTCAATCCTCCTTCAGTCTGCACCAGTGGACTTCTTCCCTTGAAATTAATCATTCCCCATACCATTACACCTCCACCACCGTGGAGCTTCATCAGCGCAATTTTTGGCAAAACGTTCATTTGGCCTAAGGTAGACCCTTCTCCAAATACCATGGCGGTGCACCAAAAAGGAAGATGTGTTACTAAACCAGACACGTCTCCATTGATTGTCAGTTGTCCAGGGTCGATGCTGGGTGACCCAAATAAGTCGATTTTGGCGATGGAGTCTCGTTAAGACAGGACCTCTGTGAGGTCGTCGTGCCACCAGTCCAGCTTCGTGCAGTCTATTCTGTGCAGTTTGATCGGACACACGACGTCCTGCAAGCAATGACTGGGCACTTAATGAAGCTGTTGTAAGCCTGTTTCTGAGGTGATGAACCAGAATAAAGAGATCATCAGCTGCTGTTGTCACTCTAGATCGTCCACTGCGGTGCCGGTCTTCAGCTGAGCCAGTGACTTGGAAACGATGCCAAAGTCGACTGAAAGTACTCTGTTGCACGCTTAAATGTGATAGACGTGCCATAATTGTCTCCTTGAAAATTAACTGAATTTGTTTGTGTAACCTCATCCTTTTATTGGGTTTCATTTGCGTGGGAAGTGAGTTGTGCTAACCATAAAAATCACCACTTTTTCATAAACGCAACGTGAGTTATAGTAAAAATAATGCGTGATTAGCAAGGGCCGCTACTGCATTCTGACTATACAAGAGAATAGCAAAATTCATGCTAAATCATGGACCTGATATCTTGGTGACAATTTTTGGTCTGGTTTGAGATATCCAGGAAAACATTTGTTGTCATAACATATAAAAATGAAGCTTATATAAGCTATGCGTTTTTTTTCTGGACAGTATAGGTTACAGAGGGTCAGTCGCGATAGATTAAGACCTTCAGATGAGATTGCTCTTCGTTTTACTGTTGTTGAGTTCGTTGCAGTGTCCATTTCTATAAATGTTTCTATGATTAACTTTGGCAAAGTGTGCAATGTTCATGTATGCAAATGATTATGGAAGAATTAACTTACGTTTCAATGTAAAAATGTAAAACAACGGTATACGAACTTCAGTTGGCAGTGGAAGATTTCCATCTCCCCACATAAATGTCTATACTAGTTCTCCCCTCATCTATGCTAGTTCTCCCCACATCTATGCTAGTTCTCCTTATATATGCATCTATGCTAGTTCTCCCCATACCTATGCCAGTTTTCCCTACATCTATGATAGTTCTCCTTATATATACATCTATGCTAGTTTTCCCTACATCTATGCTATTTCTCCCTAAATCTAAGCTATTTCTCCCTATATCTATTCTAGTTCTCCCCACATCTATCCTAGTTCTCCCTACATCTATGCTAATTCTCCCTACATCCATGCTAGTTCTCCTTATATATACATCTATGCTAGTTTTCCCTACATCTATGCTATTTCTCCCTAAATCTAAGCTATTTCTCCCTATATCTATTCTAGTTCTCCCCACATCTATCCTAGTTCTCCCTACATCTATGCTAATTCTCCCTACATCTATGCTAGTTCTCCCTACATCTATGCTAGTTCTCCCTACATCTATGCTAATTCTCCCTACATCTATGCTAGTTCTCCCTACATCTATGCTAATTCTCCCTACATCTATGCTAGTTCTCTCTACATCTATGCTAGTGTCGTCTGTCTATATGAGACACAGTTACTAAAGTTAAGGACGATGGCATGAGCTTTCCGTGCCTTTTATATTCGTACTTTTCAAGTTACAGATTACGTGGATTCTGTGGCAGATTTTCATCTTTAAAAAGATGGATTGGAAAAGTTTGACACTTATGTTTAGTCTATAAGAGTAACAATGAAAACAACAAATGAATTCGCTTCCTTATTGAAACTTTCTGCGTAAAAATATTACAAGATGTGACCGAAGATTCTAGATTCTCAGACGACGCGCAACGTCACAGAATCACGTGACAGGATGCACGATATATTTAACGTTTCTGTCTTCCATTGCTAGCATTTATTTCAAACATAAAATCTGTGTCTGCTGTACGTAAACTTAGTGTAAATAAAGTACATGTGCTCGATCGTTCCTCGTTATACTGATAAACAAGGAAGTATATTTACTCGTAGAATCATATTACCATCATTTTCTCGCGCTCCTCGCCTTTCCTGGCAATATCCAAAATTCCGCGAGCGAAGACAAACCCATAAAACAATCTATTAAACTTAATGCAGTCAACATGGCATCCTATTCATGCCTGGCATTATAACAAACTTTCTACGGCTGTGAGATAAGGATTTCGCACTTTTATATTACACGAATTAATTCTGTGTGATGAATAATAAATGATGAAACGATGCAACTCCGACTTCCGTTTGAAAGGCCATGCGCAATGAGCTCGAACCAGCGCACTGTTACGTATATAATGTTGATAATACAAAATATTACTTCTAAGTACAGGGGCTCGCTATTTCCGTAACATTTACTTATATCGTTGTAAATCTTTATCCAGATGGAAAAAAAGGATTTTTAAAAAAAAATTTCACGGTAAAGTGTCCACTTGTCATTACGAAAATATCTACAATTTTGTATAAAAAATATCTATATATCAATTCCAAATTTCATGACGCAATTTGCAACCCTGCAGTCTATATCAAGAAAAAGAACATAGATGAAGAAGAAGAAGAAGAAGAAAGAAAGAAAGAAAGAAAGAAAGAAAGAAAGAAAGAAAGAAAGGAAGGAAGGAAGGAAGGAAGGAAGGAAGGAGGAAGAAGAAGAAGAAATGTACCAACTTAACAGCAATAAACTATGCGCTACTGTAAGACAAATATACTACTCCAACTCGATCCTGTCACCCGCGACATTTTCTCTGATCTATTAGCATACCAGCGTAAGCCAAATCTTAAGGACATCGACATCCTCGTCCACAGCCACTTGAAGAGGAACCTTGCATATGTTGGCACTAGAAAAAGTAACCGCCCTCGCTACGTTACCTGCCCTGTAGTTTGGGAAACATACACGATCACCTTTCCCAAAACTATCCTCACTCCCCATGAGGGATTTACATGTGAGTCCCATAATGCGATATATATCATCGTATGCAAAAGATGCAGGATGACTTATATTGGCGAAACTAGCCTCAGACTAGGAGACCGCATGCAGAAACATCTGCCCGATATCACCCAGCTTGCTTCGAAACAAGTCCCGAATCATTTCAATGGCCCCAACCACATAGGCAAATCTGATTTTCTGGTAACAGCCATCAAACGATGTCACGCAGATGACACAAGCCGCCTAGCGCTTGAGAACCGCTACATTCAGGACTACGGGACGCTGGAACCACACTGTTTGAACTCTTTATTCAGTTACACATAATTTTCTCTTCTTCCACAATCATAATCCCCCTCCACTAAGCCATCATGTAGATAGATCCACCTTTCACACATCACAAGTCTCTATTTACACATTCTCTACGTTTCACCATGCGCATTTCTGTACATTTCTAAACGAGCACATTTTGAACGTAGCAATGGGCGCATTTCTGAACGAATGTCGGAAAAGCTCCATATTCTTTCAAGGCATTTCTCAATGAGCGTCGGAATATCTACATATTCTTTCAAGCTAAGTGCTCTATTCATTTAATTAATTAATTTTTTAAACATAGGATTCATGTGAATCTATACTTTATCTCCTCTCTCTAATTCTTCGTCCTGTATGTGTTTGTATGATTAAAGCTCACGCCGAAACGTCACAATTTTGTAGTCGTTGAGCAATAAAGTTGCTCCTACTTTTTTCCTAGTTTATACATTTTCCTACTTTAAATAATAGCAATTAACCTGTATCCTCATTTCATACACATAATAAAACAAGTAAAAACAAACTCTGTATCGTGTACTCAGCTATGTTTATGATTCTGACACTCATATCTGTACCTAAAGCGAATCTCCTCTAAAAATCCCTGATGGAAAGTTTCCACCAAAAAAAAAAAAAAAGCCGTGTTGCGCAAAACTAAAATTTTGCTTTTAAATAAAAAAATCAAAGGTTCATGAAGAACTTCGGGAATCACCGCGAAATAAGATAAGAATTTGTTGTGATATTTTGTCTCCTGGAGGTTGAAGAGTCACACAGATGCCGTTTGCTTTGCCACGTTACACAATGTTTCTTCCACCTGTGATACATAGCGTGCTGCAGGTGTAGCGAGATTCCTGGAGCTGAGGTTAGTCAAGACCTTATCATGTCTCATCGTAGCTCTGCTACATTTACTACAACCGCTATGTCAGCCCTGACTTGCCTTGTCAACAAAAAAATCACAGTTCTTGTACGTACTCAAACAATGACTTACTCCCTATCAGATATGATGCTCCAACATCATCAGAACATCGGCTACAAAGAACAGCAGTTCCTGGAGCACCTGATGAGGAAGTTGATTAACCCTGTCGTCCTTGGCAACCACCTCTTCCTACCTTCTTCAGTGGTCTCATCCAGGTGTCAAGTTTAAAACAATATGAGCTAGGCAGTTACACTGTCAAACGTGGACAGGTATTTCTGATCTACGTTTCACGACCTCTCTATTTCAATTTCCTGAAGGGCAACAGAAGACAAACAATACACGCACACAGATACACAGACCAGGATGGGAGCCGTTCTCCAGGTGTTACATAATAACCTGGTGTCCGTTTGAGAGCAGAATTACAGCCAGGTAGCTGAGAATGCCGAGATACTGAGTGTTCAGCTAGAATCTGGTATTCGTTTTCAAATAACTAGTGTCTTCTTCTCCTCCTCCTCCTCCTCCTCTTCCTTAATGTATGAACATGACTCTTTCCTCTAACATATACAGTTTTGGTTTGCCTCACATATCGCCCTAACATATATAACTTTAGTCTGCCTGTCACAATAACTTAACATATACAGGTCTGGTTTACCAGGACATATCGCCCTAACATATATAACTTTAGTCTGCCTGTCACAATAACTTAACATATACAGGTCTGGTTTACCAGGACATATCGCCCTAACATAAATAGCTTTGGTTTACCGGACACACTGCTCTAATATCTTTTCTCACAAATTAACAACTTAATACGGCGTATATTTTAGTACAGCAGCCTCCGCTGTAAGTTGAGTGCATAGATCGATGGAAAAGAAAAATGCAGTAGCGATCTTTATCTGTAAACAAGATCATAAATTTAGAATGTTAGAGGACAGATACACACAATAAACAAGGAAAACAACAGTATTATATTGCTACTATAAACAAGGTAACAACAGTGTTATCTTGACACTATAGAAGATAAACAAGATAAACAACAGTGTTATCTTGACACTATAGAAGATAAACAAGATAAACAACAGTGTTATCTTGATACTATATAAGATAAACATGGAAAACAACAGTATTATCTTGCTACTATAGAAGATAAACAAGGTAACAACAGTGTTATCTTGACACTATAGAAGATAAACAAGATAAACAACAGTGTTATCTTGACACTATAGAAGATAAACAACAGTGTTATCTTGATACTATATAAGATAAACAAGGAAAGCAACAGTATTATCTTGCTACTACAGAAGATAAACAAGGAAAACAACAGTATTATCTTGCTACCACAGAAGATAAACAAGGAAAACAACAGTGTTATCTTGATACTATATAAGATAAACAAGGAAAACAACAGTATTATCTTGTTACTACAGAAGATAAACAAGGAAAACAACAGTGTTATCTTGATACTACAGAAGATAAACAAGGAAAACAACAGTAATATCTTGCTACTACAGAAGATAAACGAGGAAAACAACAGTGTTATCTTGATAGTATATAAGATAAACAAGGAAAACAACAGTATTATCTTGCTACTACAGAAGATAAACAAGGAAAACAGTATTATATTGCTACTATAGAAGATAAACAAGGAAAAAAAAGACACTGTTGTCTGTTACTGCATACGACAAAGACAGCACACTGCTATTCAGGTAGTATATCCAGTGCTGTCATTTTGTTCTACTACTGACGGCTATTTTCAAATTTCACAACAAAAAGTGAAGTTCGTGTTCATAATTCTATCTTTAAAATAACCCTGTCTGAAATAACACTGCATGACACAACTGTAACCTGACAATTCACTTAACTGTAAAACAACATCCCCAACGATTGCCCAGGACGTCATTTAGTAAAACATAGCTTTTAATTTATCTCGTGGTCTTAAACAAAGATTTTGCATTTTAATGCAATTTTTGGGGGGTTTCTTTTCGTTGTTACGTATAGTCATCATCATTCATCATTCATTTGCATGTCCATTGCGGAACTTTGCCTCCCTAACAGCACACTTGCAGGCCTCTCGGTTGTGAGCAAGATGGCCTGCTACTGATGCATCAATATGCAGATTATCAACGATGTCTTGCAGCCATCTTCGCCTTGGTCTTCCTCTCTTTCTTTTTCCCATTATGTACCCTTCCAGGACGGTCTTCTATAGACTATCATGACGTTTAATGTGTCCAAAATATTTAAGTTTTCTTTCTTTAATCCTCCTTACTAGCCAGCCTTATTCAATATTAAGTTCTTGTAGAATGGATATATTTGTTCTTTTCTGTGTCCATGATATTTGAAGAACTCTTCTGTATATAGTACACAGCAAAATCCCGAAGATCACCGAAACCACATCCATACCGAACAATGTTAACAAAAGTAAACCATCCAAAAAAGCTCGAGCGAAGCAACATTTCTTTTTAAAAGAAAGCTGACTGAAATAGTATCTGGTTAAAAACAACGATTATAAAGTGTAATATCTACAGCCTAATACACCGTGTGGAGAGAAAGGAGCAGTTTTTCAAGAATAATCAAGGAATCATGCTACACTAATGCAGTTACTCATTCTACCTTCCTCTTTTACTCTCACACCTACTCTGTCAATATTGTTTTCTATCAATGTCTTAATGTTAGAGATTATGTCAATGATCAAATAATGTTAGACACTGTCAATGTTTTAATGTTAGAGATTCTGTCAATGATTGTTAGACATTCTGTTAATGTTTTGTTGTTAGATTATGTCGTTATTTTGCTGTTAGATTCTGCCGATTTTTTGTTGCTAGATTCAGGCAATGTTTTGTTGTTAGATTAAGTCAATGTTTTGTTGTTAGATTAAGTCAATGTTTTGTTGCTAGATTAAGTCAATGTTTTGTTGTTAGATTAAGTCAATGTTTTGTTGCTAGATTAAGTCAATGTTTTGTTGCTAGATTCAGGCAATGTTTTGTTGTTAGATTAAGTCAATGTTTTGTTGCTAGATTCAGTCAATGTTATGTTGTTAGAGATTGTTATTTAACATTTTTTAAATTCTATTTTTGGTTCAGACATTATTAACATCATACTTTCCCATTCGCCATTGTTATCTCTCTCTCTCTCTCACACACACACACACAGAGTAAAATCTATGTACTTCATTTATTTTCTCATTTTCTAAGTTTCTGTATGTGTTTCTTTTTTTGGCTTCGTACAGACTTGAACAGAGACTACAGGAATATTATCATCGTGTCAGCCTGCTACAAATAAGCGGCTTTGTTTTGTTTGAGCCCCTTTTTTCAGCAAATTTGTATGCGTCTGATTCATCCGGGTTATCTTAAAAAAAATAAAATGATGGCTCGTAAATCCTCCAAGTGTTGCTGCGTTTCGTGGTTTTAATTCCTGTAATGTTTTTCACAAAACACAGAAACGATAATAGACGCAAAATGTCTCACCCTGATCTCGATGTTTTTGTATGCTGGTGTCGTGGCTTGTCTCACCACAGCTGCGGCTTGTCTTTATGATATATTTCTGATCATGCTAAGAGGTTTACCATCTGCGCTCAAGCTTGGCGTTTCTTTTTTATAACTCATCAGTTGTACGACTCGCTCAAACTTGGCGTTTTTGTTTTATAACTCATCAGTTGTACGACTCGCTCAAACTTGGCGTTTTTGTTTTATAACTCATCAGTTGTACGACTCGCTCAAGCTTGGCGTTTTTTTTAAATAACTCATCAGTTGTACGACTCGCTCAAGCTTGGCGTTTTTTTTTTATAACTCATCAGTTGTACTCCTCTCTCATGCGAATACCTCAGCGCAGACTTTGAAACACTAGCACGCTGAGCTTCATCGACTTGGAGCGAGAATACATGTTATTAAATTAGCTTTAAGTCCACTTCAAGTATCATTTCACATTTTGAACTAACTAGCGTTTCGTCAGATGATATTTGTTTTCTTATATCTTCTCTAAGGCACGATACCTTTTATATAACCACAAAATTTGCTACATTTCTCGTCTTCCGCCACCCTCACCTCTCTCTCTCTCTCTCTCTCTCTCTCTCTCTCTCTCTCCAATCTCATTACATGACTTTTCTGGAAGCTGAACCAGTTTTCCACAGAAACAGCACACCAGAAATACATCTTTCTGACACACCAGACAGTGTTGAAAACCAAATTTTACACCATCTTAATTTTCGGTTTATAAAATCTATTCCACGACAATAATTTGGCCCATTAATTTACAACTACGCTGCGAAAATGTTATTCCTGCAACCCTATCCATGATCAATTATCGCGCCCCCCCCCCCCTACAAATACGTATGTAAAGTAATGAATGTGTAAATTACGGACGAGTTTATACTTCAGTCTGGGGGTATAAGCTCTCTTCAGACAAAATGGATTCCGCGGCGGGAATTTTGGCAGCACTAAAGTGATGGCGCAAACAATAACGATTTAAATATTGATCGTCGCACAAGAAGAAAACAGACACGAATGTTGAGGATGTGAGTCAGTTCAGTTCATATATAATCAGTTTCAGCAGGCTCGCTTCAAATACAATCAATTTCATAACGACATGTGGACATTTCGCTCAAGAAAAAAAATGTTTTTTCTTCTGAATATTATCTTCCTGCATTTATTCAATTTGTGTTTGAATGTTCACAGTGAATGTCTACAGTGAATGTTTATAACGAATGTCTACACATTTTTGGCATTCTGTGAAGTTAAATGCATTGTCTGTTTATCTGTGTTTAAATTTAAATTTTAATGTACATTTTTCACAGTGAAGAATACATTCCCCCACACTTTCAGACGGCGCTGCGATCGTACTGTTTATTCTACTTAACATTCTTGTCTGATATTATCTGTTTTGGTTACAGTCGACCCAATTTGCCTGATATACCGGCCCTTGTTTGTGCGAATGGAAACTTCGAGATCCTGCACAGGACTGAGCTTCCAGCCCTCGTAGCGAACCTCAGTAACACAAGACATGTCTTAATGTACAAACATGTACATACGTACAAATATCCTTGCGCACCCTATCCTAATGTGTACACGTTTGTAGATTAATGCATTGTTTCTGCAAGCAGCGCACCAAAACTGAGACACAAGGATATCTGCATGTCACCCTGACAGATTTTTGTTTTCTCTCCGTCAATCTCAAGAACAGAGAGGAAAAAAAAAAGGTACCATACCGAGGGACAGCCCACAATAACGGCCAAAGGGGGTAGGAGAAACGACAAGAAAGCGCATTCGCAAAAGGAATGAACTTTGCAACACAAACACTGTAGCCGACAATGACAGTCAAATGTTGGTAATAGCAGACAGAGAAGTTGATAAGCAAAGCGATGTTCAGAATCATCAGTTAACACATTACATCAAGCTACTTCAACACTGACCTGTACGACGAAAATAGCTAATAATATAATGTTTTATTTACCTCTCTAATAAAGACACCTCACGATTCCCCTGACAAACAAATACACGTAAAATAAATAAAAACTAAAATAAAACGAAACAAGTTCAGCTCTGAAGTTGAGCACTGAGATTACTCACACATGAGAGCTCACTAACGAGCTGTGCCGCATGCACTTTCAAGCCTTCGTTACCTATATCGACCTTCACCTCTATGTAATGTTGCATTCGCTCACCCTCAACTCACGAGCGAAACCCTGCTCTCTTACTGGGCAAGGATGGCTGCTGTCGCGATCTGGTTTCTTTGTGACGTTAAATATGTACAAGTCTGTACACTGGCATTATCTACTTGGTTTCTCTGTCTCGTTAACTATCTACATTTTGTATATTAAATCATTATCTAATTGGTTTCTCTGTCACATTAAATATGTACAAGTTTGTACATTAAGGCATTATATGCTTGGTTTCTGTCACGTTAAATATGTACATGTTTGTACATTAAGGCATTGCCTATTTGGTGTTTGTACATTTAAGGCATTAAGAAGAAGAAGGTACTGTACATTAAGGCGCTGTCTATTTGGTTTGTGCTGCGAGTACTAATTGGAGGTTATGAAATACCAGAGATTAGATATGCTGATGACACAGTATTACTGTCCACAACAAAAAGAGGAATGGAAAAACTAATTATGTCAGTCCGTAAGAACGGCGAAGAGCAAAACCTCTATCTTAATGCGAAGAAAACTAAATTAATGACAACTGACAAAACAAATCAGGCAGATGATATATGTATCAATGAGGAAAAACTGGAAGAAGTGGGGAGTTTTGAGTATCTTGGATCACTGCTAATTAATAATGGAGATACAATGAAGGAAATTAAAAGGAGGACATCTATCGCTCTTCAAAAAGTAAAACAACTAAAGAATCTGTGGAGTGGAACAGACAGAAGTACAAAAATAAGATTTTAAAGATTTGTAATCTTTCCCATCGCAGCATATGCATGTGAGACCTGGACATTTAACAAAACAGCTGAGAAACAGCTGTAAATGCTACAGTAGAGTTCTTCAAATATCATGGACACATACACACACAAAGAATAAATATATCCATACTACAAGAACTTAATATTGAAGAAAGCAGGCTAGTCAAGAGAATTAAAGAAAGAAAACTTAAATATTTTGGACACAAAAAAAAAAAAACGTCATGATAATCTAGAGAAAACCTTCTTGGAAGGGTACATAATGGGGAAAAAACAGAGAGAGGAAGACCAAGGCGAAGATGGCTGCAAGACATCGTTGATGATCTGCAAATGGATGCATCAGCAGCAGGCCATCTTTGCTCACAACCGAGACGCCTGCAAGAGTGCTGTTAGGGAGGCAAAGTTCCGCAAGTGACATGCAAATAGATGAATTAATACGAATACTAAAAGTAAACAATAAGTGTTGGGTATTTCCCATGATTCAGTTGACAAGAGCAGGACATAAGACTGTAGTTAAGTTACAGGGAGGTTTAATCATTTTTAAGTTTAAAAAAATTACAACATAAAACGGGAGAAAATAAAATGTGCATCTATGCGTGCTTACAAGTGACATGGAAACTAATATAAAGAAAATATAGTTATACTGTTTATTCTCTTTTAAACGTCCCGTCGTATTATCTATTCACTGTCCCGTCGTATTATCTATTCACTGTCCCGTCGTATTATCTGTTCACTGTCCCGTCGTATTATCTATTCACTGTCCCGTTGTATTCTGGGGGGGGGGGGGGTGGGGTGTGTGAATGAATGATCTTTATTTTTAAAGGGTAAAGAATTGGGCACGAAGGCCCATCTTACATTCTGCCCTTCATCACTCCATCTCCCCCTCTATGGAAAGGGAGGGGGGGGGGGAAGAACCTTGTAAACACAGATTATTGTTTTGTGGACAATATTTACAAGTATTATTTTGCACTAACACGTTATGTTATACAAAAGACAGGAGCGTATCAGTTTGTGTTTGGTCTTTATAATAAAGTCATTATATAACAGCAGAGATTACAACGAGAGGAAACGAGCCCTATACTAGATGCACAGTAAAAAAATGGATGAGGGCCCTTACTCATTAGAGTACTGTCTATGGGCCTGGGTGGTGGTTAGTTCGTCGCTGCGTGCTATAAGACCGGTGTGGTGGTTAGTTCGTCGCTGCATGCTATTAGACCTGGGTGGTGGTTAGTTCGTCGCTGCGTGCTATAAGACCTAGCTGGTGGTTAGTTCGTCGCTGCATGCTATAAGACCTGGGCGGTGGTTAGTTCGTCGCTGCATGCTATAAGACCTGGGCGGTGGTTAGTTCGTCGCTGCATGCTATAAGACCTGGGCGGCGGTGGTTGGTTCGTCGCTGCATGCTATAAGAAAAACACGGAGATGTGGTCTATGAATTCTGACTAAGCAGTGGCAAAAAATAAGGCACAAGAAATTATGATCCAAGATGGGCAGCGCAGGAAGGAGATCTGACTTTTTCTTAGCTTTCTCGCCCCTGGCGGTGAGGGCTGGGGGGGGGGGGGTGAATGGACACGGCTCAGGCATCATGAAGCACAAGACAGACACAAATTCCTACTTCACTCGAAGTCCCCGCGACTACAGGATCTGAGTGATACCAAAACACTTCAAACGCTGAGACACCCGACCAGTACAGATGG
The DNA here is from genome assembly GCA_009760885.1 of Achatina immaculata. Taxonomy (NCBI): domain Eukaryota; kingdom Metazoa; phylum Mollusca; class Gastropoda; order Stylommatophora; family Achatinidae; genus Lissachatina; species Lissachatina immaculata. Next base: position 33,920,250 of record CM019717.1, read on the forward strand.
CCACAGGGGCCGGATGATATTCAGTATATTCAAAATAGAACTCGTTTATTAAGACAAGAGAGAGCGCAGGCCAAGTAAAAATGTGTGTAAACAAGTTTACGCCTGGCAAATTCTGCGCACGCCGTCCGCAGTGCCTCCCTCGATCGCTCTATGCTAGCAGGGACTCAAGTTCGGTACTTTTGACAACAGCGTCACGAACATTCCATGTAACGTCTATGTGTCTTGTCTATGTATGTGTTGCATTACAGATGGTGTCAATGGCAGATAATGCGTGAATCTATGCATTTTTTAATGACGCAAATCATTCAGTAAAATAATCACTAAGTGACTATATGGCCATCTTGTCACAACCGAGAGGCCTACAGGAGTGCTGTTAGGGAGGCAAAGTTCCACAAGGGAAATGCGAATGAATGAAGTGAGTATATCGGCTAGGAGGGAATAAATTTCATTTTACTTCAAAAACTGAGGAATTTTTTTTATAATTCTAAGATGAAAAACAAAAGCACACACGTATACATACTCATGCACGCGCGCGCACACAAATCCTCTTAGTAGCTGCAGAATACTGAACAATTATTCAAGCTACAAATTCTGTGTACAAGTGATAAGAGGACAGAAGTTAGAGAACCAGCCGATCACTGGAAAACTCAAATAAGAAAAGAAAGAAAACCCAAGAGAAAAAAATATATCAACCAGCTATCCAAGTGGCACAGGAAAACAACAGCAAAAGATCTGTTCAGGAACTACCAAGAAGACATGAATTTGAGAAGCAGGGTGGCCAAACTAAGACACATAATAAATCAACAAAATACAGACTCGCAAAGACAAAGTTTGACAACATCAAAATAACTGTCAGGTTAATGTCCTGCTTATACCGTCCACCCTCAGTCTCTTGCGGTTCCTGGCGTCGAATTCCGCAAACCATAAACATCAGGTGCCCAATTTGAACTTGGCTGATCGGGCCGTATGGGGCAGAAGCGTTGGCTTGGGAAGTCGGAACTCTGCCTACTGTACTACACCACGCAGGTTTTTAATTTTGTTTTTGTTACTCACGCAGACCAAAAGAATAAACGTAAGACATTAAATGTTGCCTTGCTGCAGAAAATCTGACAGAAATAACCGTACCTGATCGCATTTTTTACAAAAAATTATGTTTAAATGTCGCATTTTCTTTCTGCGTTGCTAAATACCAAAGATAACTTTCTTTAAAAAAAAAAATTATTTCGTCTAAATTCCAGGGTTTGGCTTTCGATTTGTCGCTCACACTGGCTCTGTGAACACCCCGACGGTCAGTCTGACATTAGCCTGAGATTTAAGATTTACCCTGCACTGATGTGTATTCCGCTCATATTCTGGTGACCTTTTTTTTCTCTTATCAGTGTTAAATAAGCAGGGGATAGCACTCGTCTTTGCCTCACACTTTTCCCTCACAACAAAGGGAGAGAAGTATTCTGTCAGGTCTACATTGTCTGCCCCTGAAGCAAGAAAAGATTCGATATAGCACGTAAAACATATATAAATGTTGTTTTATACTTTTATGTATAACGTTTATGTACAAAGTTATATCCTACAGACAATTTTTCTCGCGTTTTATTATCTTGCCGCAATCTAAACTGTTAGTTGCAAACAAGATGATACACTCTTTCTGAAATGAACGGAATCAAGAAAGAACTATACGTGTAAAACGACTGTATGAACACAATATTTATCTGACAAATGTTCTATAGATATTCCGGCATGACTGGATAAATATTTATATCAAGCAAAAAATAAGGCACTAACACTAACCTAAGGTTAAGACAGAATAGCTGAAACTACTGGCTTATGTTACACGTATGCAACATACTGTGCTGCACGAATCATGTTCAGATACTTCTAACTTAAAATGTACTTTAATGCAAATATTACTTCCACTTGAACAGTCTCGTTTACCGCGTTTAATTTTATTGTTTCGTAGCAAAACTCGGCTCAATTTTTGTTCAAAAACGTTTGTGCACGTGATCGCCCGGTTGTTATAGGTTACACTCCTCCATCGTGTCTGTTGCAACAATCTAGTCTCTCATCCCTACCATCCAAGAGCCACAAATATGGCCTTCTAAAAATCAGCAGCTACCTAAACGCTGAAACATTTGTTCCCCAGGCAAAACTGGTTTGAACTGTTCAGTCTGAAGGTGTGACCTTTCCATAGAAAAGTAATCTTTGCTACATTTACCCAATTTTTAACTAGGGAATTACGCAATGCCTTACGGCTTTTTAAAAACAAAAATGCATTCGAAATACGACGCAGTAGAAACTGAAAAGGCACGACTCAAATAAAAATAGTTCAATGGCTTATCGTAAACAACGACATTGGTAAAAGACAAGGCTGGGAGAACAGGTCACAGCATGGAGGGCAATAGGAGCATGACCTGCAGCAGGAAGATTGGCTATTACAATGAGATATTATAACTTACATTATGACTGCTAAATATTACACATCATTGGCGATTATAAGAGGATCATTCCTTGTTTTCAAGTATAAATGAGACAAGATGGTAATTCCTTAGATGTCACGTACAAGGCTGTTGTGTATGATTTATAAAGAATCGGAATTGGATAGCAAAAAAAAAATCAAAATGCTGTAAGTGTACGCAGTGTTATGTGGATTCTTCAGAAATGCACCACTCATACTGGAGTTGGACAGCAGGAAAAAAATAAAACAGGAAAGTAGAAAACTAAAGCGAAATCGGCATCGAATAGTAGAAAAACAGAGCGAAATCGGCATCGAATAGTAGAAAAACAGAGCGAAATCGGCATCGAATAGTAGAAAAATAGAGCGAAATCGGCATCGAATAGTAGAAAAATAGAGCGAAACCGGCATCGAATAGTAGAAAAACAGAGCGAAATCGATATCGAATAGTAGAAAAACAGAGCGAAATCACCACAACGTCGGTCAAGGTCCTTACAGTCGGCAACAGTCTTCCTATGACCATCCAGACATGACTTATGACCTTCTTATGACCATCCAGGCATGACTTATGACCTTCTTCTGATCATGCTGACTTGACTTACGACCTCCTTGTGATCATCCAGACTTGGCCGACACAACACCCAAGCATGAATTTCTGTTGCACTTCACGAACACAACACGGCGCAAACATTTTTTTAAAAACCGTAATCAACATTAAAGAAATAATCCAATATATATTTTTTTCCACGTATTTGCTTTCACCGTCGTTGTTGGGGTTTTAATTTCCTCTTCGTTACTGCCAGCTTTACTTCACACCGAAGCTCTGGTAATCCTTGCATTAAGGATGACATTATACAATATATTAGCTGATGCTTATATTATGGATGATATTAAAGATGATTTTAAAACAATAACTCAAAGTTATAAATAGCTGGGAAAAGCTGTCAACAGCTACAACAAGGTGAGGGAGGAAACTAACGGCAGAATACAGACAGGGAATAAAACCTAGTACGCTCTACAATCCAGAACATTACCGTGGAAGGCCAAGACAACACCACACAGAACCACTCTACAACCTGCAAACATTTGGTTCAGAAACATGGAGCACAACAAAAACAGATTAAACAGATTTTTCAGGAAAAGAATCTTATGATGTGCCCCCCCCCCCACAGCGACTTGTAAGCGCATGCAGCATTATAACAATAGAGAGCGGAGCGTCACGAGCAACAGACAAATCTACACTTTGTACAGGGTCTGGCATAAAGCATGGCTGAATTTAAATGACGTAGTGCGCAGAAACTGAATACGTGTGGAAAAAAACGTGACGTCAGAGATGAAGCTGACAAACGGTCATTTTTAACAGTGGCTTCTTGGCAAACTAAACATTGCGCATTCACCGTTGAAACTTATTTTAAAAGTGGAGAACCGTCTATTACTGTACAACGAAAGTTTCGTCGCCATTTTGAGTTGCATCCCCGTGATAATGTTCCCTGATCGGGGGAAAAAACAATTTTGAGGTGGGTCAAAAAATGTAAGGAAACCGCTAATTGCCTTAATAACAAGTTTACTGGTCGTCCAAGAACTCAACAGACACCTGTCTACTGGTCGTCCAAGAACTCAACAGACACCTGTCTACTGGTCGTCCAAGAACTCAACAGACACCTGTCTACTGGTCGTCCAAGAACTCAACAGACACCTGTCTACTGGTCGTCCAAGAACTCAACAGACACCTGAATGAATTCAAGAAGTCCGCAACGCATTGCTGAGTAGCCCTCGGCGATTAGCTGTTAGGAACGCTTTGGCATCTGGCATCATCTTATTGTTAACAATGATCATTATGTGGAGATGCTAACTGAATACTTCATTCCAGACTTGGCCAATAGAAATAAGAAACTTGGTTTCAACAAGATGGAGCAACTACTCACACAGCCCGTCAGTCCATGGCCATGTTGCGACAAGCATTTCCCAAATCGCCTTATTTCCAGATTTGGGGATGTTCATTGGCCGGCAAGGTCACCGCATTTATCGGCCGCAAACTTCTTTTTGTGGGTGTATCTCAAGAACATGGTGTATGATAGTCGACCACAGTCAATTGCAGACCTAAAAGATCGAATCCGACACTGAATTCAAAATATCCCTTTGAACATGTTAAATAGTGTTATGCAGGAATTTTCCAGACGCCCGGCTGAATGTATCAAATGTAATGGCGGTCATCTAACCGGCGTAATTTTCAAAACCTAAATATAATTGTCAGGAATAATAAAAAAAATACCCACTTTTCTGAGTTTCATTTCACTTTTTTTTACCCAAAACATTTATAGCGCTTATTTATTTTCCATTTTTAAAATCCAGCTACGCTTTATGCCGGACCCTGTACAAAGAAGCAAAAATCACTTCCATTATGAAAGTTAAAAGACACGATAGCTCTTATCATGTAGAAAGACTGGACGAGACTATACAAGACATGGAAGAGATCAAACTTGCGCATACACAGAAGACATAAAAGAGACCAGACTTGCGCATACACAGAAGACATAAAAGAGACCAGATTTGCGCATACACAGAAGACATAAAAGATACTAAACTTGCGCATATATAAAAGACATAAAAGAGACTAAACTTGCGCACATATAAAAGCCATAAAAGAGACCAAACCTGTGCATATATAAAAGACATAAAAGAGACCAAACTTGCGATTATACAAAAGACATAAATGAGACCAAACTTGTGCACATACAAAACAGATGGAAAGACACGGCCACAGTTCACCCCGAGACAAAAATGTTGCGAGACAATATTGGGGGGGGCGGTGTCCAAAAAACTGGAGACAGAAAGCAAGAAATAAGGATGGAGACAAAGTCTATCTGCAGAAACGAGCCTTAAATCTTGAAGAGAGTGAGAGAGAGAGAGAGAGAGAGAGAGAGAGAGAGAGAGAGATTGAGAGAGAGATTGTGGATTTGTGTGTGAGAGAGAACAGACAATATATACTGTTCAAAGAAAAAGCAACGCAACATATATGACGTTGCGATTTAAACTGAAGTTTGCTGTTAAGACAAGGGCAAATTTCCTGAAACGTTCACTTGGACATCAACTTCACGTGCTGACCTGAATTATACTTAGCAGATGATTCATGAGCCCAGAAAAGCGACACAAGTCAAAACAGCATTTTTAACAATAACTCATATCAGGTTCATGAGAACCCCGTGAATATTAATGAACACAAAACTCAATGACCATGTTATTGAATGCCTATAAAAGATTTACGCTTCTCAAATCAATTCATTTGAAAATTCAATGCGCAATTATGGCTCATCTCACTACAGAACAACCATTCGTCAACATCGGATGTTTACAGACTGGACAGTCACAAAGTGTAGTGGCCAGACAATTTAATGTGGTTAGAAGCACCATTAGTCGCCTTTGGAGACGATTTCAAGAAACTGGCTCAGATGTAGACAGGCTGCGCAGTGGAAGACCCGTAGTCACAACTCCTGCCGAAGACCGCTTCATACGGCTGCGTCACCTTGGGAATCGATTTGCATCTGCATCTTCAACAGTCCAGTCAATGACAGCAATGTCTAGACCATTCAGTGGCCATCCATGTCATCAGACATGAACCCAATATAACACTTATGGGATGAACTCAACAGATAAGTCCGCCAGTAAGTCGTGGCGCCAGCCAATCTAAGGCAGTTGTCTCTTGCACTATGAAAAGAGTGGGCAGCCATCCCATAACAACAGATCCAACGGCTAATTAGATCCATGTCAAGGAAATGTCGTTCTCTGATACAGGCCAGAGGAGGCAATAGACCTTACTGAAACGGAGGCCTCAGTCGCAAAGAATAAAAGTTCAAACCAAATTTAATGAGCATCATTTCATTGTTGAAGTGTTAAAGTTTCTTCATGCCAAGACTGAAACATTAATTCCTTAAAATAAAATTGTGATACAAATTTGAATTTTGGTGCCCATTAAGACTACAGTAGTGTTGCGCTTTTTTTTAACAGTATCAGATTAGTAACGAGTGCAGATATAGTTGGCAATTTTGTGGACATCTGGCAACACTGGCTAGGCACGTGATTCTGTACTTTCATCATTATAAAAAAAAAATTATTTCTGTAAATTAAATGCTAGGAATTCTAACAAAGTATCCCGCTGATTATTGCAAATAGAATTCAGCCAAATAAAAAACAAAGACAGAAAATCGATCAAAAGTCAGCCAATTGGAAAATCTGATATGGATCAGCTCCCATTTAGCTGTGAGATAAAGATATTTATAGCGCTTTTAAATATTTTGGGGAAAACCAACAAAGAAAAATAAACAGTTGTGACCAACCGATGAAATGTAATATTGCTGGCTTTAGTACACACTGGAGAATTTGTTGTATCTATCTATTACAAGTTATAGGATTTCACTCGAGAAAAGAATATTCTACAAAATGTGACTGAAAGAACAGATGCAAACAAACTGGACAAAGGGAATAATCGCATTTTCTTCTTCTTATCTGTCTAATTATGATATCAGCGTGGCAGGGAGTTTCAGGCATCCGTCCAGAGCAAAGTGAGAGGCCTGGGTAGCTGTCATGTTATGTTTCCTCAGTAAGTCTATCACCTCATCTATCCACCTCTTCCTTTGTCTTCCTCGCGGCCTACATCCAGATGTTTTTGAGTTGTATCCACGTGCAGATGGTTGTTCTGGATTCATGCGTATCAAATGCTCGAACCACTAACTCCTCTGATTTCCATGTAGTCCTTGACCGATGTTACTGCCACCTTTTGTCAGTTTATTTTATTTCACATTTGATCCCTTCTTATAATAATCGTATAAAAATCCAAGCATGAAGCCTGACAAACTAACAGCACTGAACAGTGATAAGATTTGACTTGCCTACATGTGTCAGCTAATCATACACATATGTTTCAAGTGGACAACTTTTCGACAACGTGGGAAACTGAACGCAGATTTTTAACTCTTTGAGTATAAAACTTGACATACATTTTCTCTGAACTGATTTCACTGATTTTCCATTCGATTTATCTTGGAGTGTATGAGAGACATTTTCTGTGTAGCGATGATCTTTTTGATTTTCCCACCATGAATCACGAGATCAGGATCTGGAGGGCGCGTGCTTACCTCAATATAAGTGCTGATAAGGAGCGTCCATTGCACCAAGAACTTCTCAAAGAAACGGATGAAAGGCTAAACAGGCGCAAGTCATGGATGGGTCGTGAAAAGATGTCATCAAGCAGGTCCGTGACCCCAACAACATCATCCCCGGCGAGGAATGGGTACCTGTGCCTCCAGCGTTCAGGGGCACCTTCTCTTGCATTATCACGCTTGACAAGAGAAGCAGGGAGCAGAATCGCTGTGAATGCTGAGGTCAACGCCCTCGTCAGTGAAAACTCCAATGGGGCAGATCCTGTGATGTACACAGATGGGTCCGTTGTACGACATTAAAGGAATGCATGGGCATTCACGGCACTTTCACCGGGCAGAACAATCCAGGAAGCCAGCGGTGCCTCCGATATGACCACAAGCAGCATGACGATGGAGGAGATGGTAATGAAAGCGTTCGTCTGGCTGGATTCACACGATACATTCGTGTCTGCATGCTAATGAGTATGATCCGGAAGGTCGAGGCAGGTTCTGTAGGCAGGCAGTGGCTTGATTCACTGCAGGAATCAACGATTCGCAGACTCACCTTCATCTATGTTCCTGGGCACGTGGACATCCAGGGACACGAGAGAGCTGATAGGCTTGGCTGGCTCTGCCATCACTACAGAAGGACAATCACTGGATCAAGATTGTTAACGCGCTCAGAGTGAAGGACTTCGACATCGCTGCTCAGACAGAGAGGTGAGAATACAGAGTGACACGGTCAAGAACGAGGCAGACTGGACATGCGATACAACTGGTCAACCAACACTATCAGCCACATGACGCTGGTGGATATGTTGAGGTTGGGGGGGGGGGGATCTGAGCACCTATGGACATGTCCGGAGGGCAATGATGATGACCCAAGCCATAAACCATCAACCATAAACACTTTTTACGCGTATGATGTGCATTTAAAACACCAACTACCGCATACGTACTAACATTCAAGTGCATCTCGTCTTGAAGACATTTTTTTTTTCATTTTTCAAAGACAGTTTCATTAACACTAACCCTACAGTATTCTTTTTACTTAACAGAGCGCGATGATACCAAACCACTGCCCACTCCATCACTTGGGCGAGCTAGTTCGCCACTCCATCACTTGGGCGAGCTAGTTCGCCACTCTATCACTTGGACGAGCTAGTTCGCCACTCCATCACTTGGACGAGCTAGTTCACTACCCACTTTCGTATCGGCACCGTGATTTTTTTTCTAATAAACGACTTTCTGGTGTGTAGAAATCATGTATCATCTTTTAGAATGTCATATTTTAATGTTTCTGTAAAATTATCTATAATTCCCATATGTACTGGATGATTTTCTATCTACATTCATAAAGAGTAGACACTCTACGGAGTCTGCGTTGCTGTTAGATATATATGTTGTCGATTTGTTTCAATTTAATGTTTCATTTTTCTTATCCTGATGGCTTACAGTGCCAGGAGAGAAAACTGACCACAATTCAAGATTTTTTTTTAAGATATAATTACAGCATCTGCTTTGACACGAGCTGAGAGTGAAACTAACAACAAAAACCAAACTTCTTCACAAAATGAAAACGTCAAAACTGGCTTGTCTAAGAAATCTCTGATGTTCAGAAAAGGTTACCGAAACAACATTACGTGCTGACACCCCTACACAATCGAAATGTAAGTTTCCCCCAACAACTTCAAAAAAAATAACGTATACCAATGTTCTCTTACAGGGAACGCATAAACATGATCAAGGACAGGAAATGACTCATGAACTTATGTAAAAACTTAAAAAGTATGATTCGTTTAACGATTACAAGAGACAATTTTTTTTATTGGAAGTTCCCAAGCTGGTAACGATTTTTGTAAGTGGAAAGGACCGGCGGTAACGCATCAACGGGGCGAATAAATACCAGGTTTTCTATTGGTGGACTGGAATGGAGGGGTATATTGATTATCAAAACAGATATTATGAAAACCAGACTGTGCTCTAAGACAGTTTAAGAGCAAGGCAGACAGTACAATAATTAATGTTGGAAGCTTTCAGCGGCACTGTATGGTCTGACCATCAATAATGGAACATTGTTTCTCATGAATCAATCCAGCATCCTTATGGTTGCCGTTGCCTGGTTCTTTTCCTGACATTATTTGATTAAAAGTGTGGCAGTAGCCGAACTGCATTCTCTGGTGATACTAAATCCATATATCAGCACCTCTGTTGGCGGGGGACCTGGTGGGGATGTAGGGGAATTTTCCTGGAACTTTCATGACCTGGCTTAGTTCAAAGAATTATATAACAAATAAAGCAACTCAAAAGAAAATGAAATCTTGGAAATGATTTTCTTTTGCAAACAGATAAAAAAAAATGCAAATGTTATGTCAGTGAGCTGGGGGAAAGCTAAACCTGTGATGAAAATATTGAACATACAACAACAAACACAACTGTTCGACAACACAACAATATTCCTGCTATTCTCCTGACCGTTTCTGCCTCTGTTTTAAAGTAAAATCTAAAATTATCGGGAGACACAAACGCACACACAACTGAAATGTCAGTCTCTCATTCAATGTTTACTCGCGCACCATTTTAAACACTTGCTGAAACCAAATCGCTACTATGATAAGACGGGGCGGGGGGGGGGGGTGTTAGTACAGAACAGCGCGGATCTATCATTTATAAAACTGGCACACCACAAACTTTGTTGTACAGGTCTAAACAAAAAAAAAAGTATCTCAGCGTGCAAAAGCAAGGTCGGGTTTCATCACGTGCCAAATGGATGAGCAGAATGGTGACAAACAAAGCTGGCAAAACTAGCAAGCCTCCACTACAGCACTGCATAATATGGATTTCTCAAACTTGTTACAGCGTGCTTTGTGCGACAAAGAACTGAGAAGCGCTGACTGAATTTCCAGCAATTACTTCTCTCGCAATTATCCTCTCAACTTGATCGTGTGTCCAAATGAAATGTTCCGGGATAATTATACTTCCGTTTTGATATTACTAGTCTTTTCTTTTCTGCGCGACTAAAATATTTCTATACATATTAAGCGAGAGAATTTGCCTGTTTCATATATACGTACGGTAACGTACGTAACAAATTATCTTAATGTGACAGATATGTTGCGTAATAATATGATCTAATGCCAGATGTATTACACAATAAATTTTCAATGAAGAGATGTGCTATGTAATAAGTTTCTATTGTAGAGATATGATGCGTAATAAGTTATTGATGTAGAGCTGTGTTATGTAATAAACTATTCTAAAATGATAGTTTCACCTTCACTCTTTCAAATGACGCAGTCTGCTGCAGAATAGCCTCCCCTTCCACCCCCACAACATCTTTCACTAGTGATTCCTTGTACTTTTAACAAACGCAGGGGTAAAAACTTCTTCTGTAGATGCCTCGTAGATATCTTTGTATCTCAAACTGTTCTATCACGATAAAAGTGTGTGACATAATTTCACCGACAATAAACCCGTCACTAGACTGTGTCACAGCAACCTGCCAAACAAGTCTGAGTGAAAATCTACGTGAGACTCAACTACTCCCGCTAAAAATTGTACACCATAAAAATAGATCCGGCATTTATCTCGTGAAACGTTTTTTTTTTTTCCTCGTAAATTCGCCGGTATGTGATTTAGCATTTAGAGCCACAATCATAAAATTATTGATTGAGCAATCTATTGCCTTGCTGGAACAATATACGGAAATTGAGACGAAAGAGTTTTCTGCTTTCAAGAGTTGCATAAATAAGAATTTATATTTTCTCATTCCGTGTGTAAGGAAAGCAGGCAGTAACTTTCGCTTCAGACACAATTCAGAATTACTGAAAATTAACTGAGGATTCAGCAAAATCAAGGATTAAGTAAAATGAACAGAAAATTTTAATTTAGATGACATTTTAAAAGGAATTTATGTGAGTCAGTTTTATATAAACGTCTGCAGTATAAATTAATATTCACAGTTCATGTCATGGATCCCGACGTGGTGGAGCCTAATGAGAGGGCTAGTTTTACAACTCCCGGGCTGACCATCGTCCCATCATTTTTGGAACATGTAAAGGCCACGGATGCTTGTTGTTACGAGCGCATATCTCGTCACTAACATTGTCAGTTTGCTAAGTCCTCGTCACTGTCACTGGGCTAAGTCCTCGTCACTGTCACTGTCACTGGGCTAAGTCCTCGTCACTGTCACTGTCACTGGGCTAAGTCCTCGTCACTGTCATTGTCACTGGGCTAAGTCCTCGTCGCTGTCATTGTCACTGGGCTAAGTCCTCGTCGCTGTCATTGTCACTGGGCTAAGTCCTCGTCGCTGTCATTGTCACTGGGCTAAGTCCTCGTCAATGTCATTGTCACTGGGCTAAGTCCTCGTCGCTGTCATTGTCACTGGGCTAAGTCCTCGTCAATGTCATTGTCACTGGGCTAAGTCCTCGTCGCTGTCATTGTCACTGGGCTAAGTCCTCGTCGCTGTCATTGTCACTGGGCTAAGTCCTCGTCGCTGTCATTGTCACTGGGCTAAGTCCTCGTCACTGTCATTGTCACTGGGCTAAGTCCTCGTCGCTGTCATTGTCACTGGGCTAAGTCCTCGTCACTATCATTGTCTCTGGACTGAGTCCTCTTCACTATCATTGTCACTGGACTGAGTCCTCTTCACTATCATTGTCACTGGACTGAGTCCTCTTCACTATCATTGTCACTGGACTGAGTCCTCTTCACTATCATTGTCACTGGACTGAGTCCTCTTCACTATCGTTGTCACTGGACTGAGTCCTCTTCACTATCATTGTCTCTGGACTGAGTCCTCTTCTCTATCATTGTCTCTGGACTGAGTCCTCTTCACTATCGTTGTCTCTGGACTGAGTCCTCTTCTCTATCATTGTCTCTGGACTGAGTCCTCTTCTCTATCATTGTCTCTGGACTGAGTCCTCTTCTCTATCATTGTCTCTGGACTGAGTCCTCTTCACTATCGTTGTCTCTGGACTGAGTCCTCTTCTCTATCATTGTCTCTGGACTGAGTCCTCTTCTCTATCATTGTCTCTGGACTGAGTCCTCTTCACTATCATTGTCTCTGGACTGAGTCCTCTTCACTATCGTTGTCTCTGGACTGAGTCCTCTTCACTATCGTTGTCTCTGGACTGAGTCCTCTTCACTATCGTTGTCTCTGGACTGAGTCCTCTTCACTATCGTTGTCTCTGGACTGAGTCCTCTTCACTATCGTTGTCTCTGGACTGAGTCCTCTTGAATCCAAACAACAACAGTTGAAAATATGACCGCCGCTTTGATTTACATGCTGCCGTACTCGATACATGACTTATAATGAACACATCGATTGTTTGGCATCGATGCAGGACTTGCTAATGAATACTCTGATCTGGCATCGATACAAATATTGTAAATAGATACACTGACATGGTATCGAGACATGATCTGTTAATCAATACACTGATGTGGAACCGATATGTAACTTTTAATGGATACCTTGATGATATGGCAACGATACATGATTTGTCAGTGGATAAAACCATGATTTTATCATCGAAACACGACACTGATTTTATATCGATACATTATTTGTTACTGGAAACGATGATAAACTGACATCGATACATGACTTATCAACTGACACACTGACGGACCGGTAGACAAACATACTTAAGAAATACAAAGAGACAGGAAGACAGTCAAGGATGGGTAGTCGGACAAGCAGCCAGATGTGCTAACTGAATTGTTTATTTATAAACCATGTATCATTTAGCTACACGTATTTGGTTTCCTGACATCCCCAACACAGACGCATTCATAACCATCCAACAACGCTCTTCTTCGGCTGGGCCATAGTATGTTTCTAGAAGCACATTTCTTTGTTACAATATAGCATGTTTGTAGAAGCACATTTCTTTGTTACAATACAGCATGTTTGTAGAAGCACATTTCTTTGTTACAATACAGCATGTTTGTAGAAGCACATTTCTTTGTTACAATACAGCATATTTGTAGAAGCACATTTCTTTGTTACAATACAGCATGTTTGTTGAACCACATTTCTTTGTTACAATAGAGCATGTTTGTTGAAGTACATTTCTTTGTTACAATACAGCATGTTTGTAGAAGCACATTTCTGTGTTACAATACAGCATGTTTGTAGAAGCATATTTCTGTGTTACAATACAGCAAGTTTGTAGAAGCACATTTCTGTGTTACAATATAGCATGTTTGTAGAAGCATATTTCTGTGTTACAATACAGCATGTTTGTAGAACCAAATTTCTGTTACAATTACTGAATATATTTTTTTAATATGATCAGAACTCCGCGAGACTACACACGTCTGCTCACACACATTAACAGTATACCGCGGCTCTATACTTCTATCAAAACAGTCAGCACAATCGATACAAATCTTAACGATGTAACAAACATAACGTAACTCAGAAAATGTCTACCAAAAAAAAAAAAAAAACATGTAACAAGAGAAGAAGGAAATCGATAGTCAGCGGAGAGAGTTACTAAATCTAGAAATGAAAATCTAAAAACAGATGATGCTCTACGAAAGCAAAAGGTCATGAAAGGCGACTTTCAAAAGTATTCCTGATCTCCTCCTCTCTTTCCCAAAATCCTCCCCCCCCCCCCTCCTTTGCTGTTTAAGCTACATCTAACGAGGCTATAAATGACACGAGTCGATGTGTCTGTCAGTTTGATACTGAGGACAACAAACAGGCCTGTAAATTCAGGTACTGTGACTCTCGATTAAAGGAAAGCATCTGTCAGCAGGCACTGCCTCGTGCCAAGAATCTCTGTTGTTGCAGACAGACAATGGAGGTAAACAAGAACTTGTGCAAGATGGCAGATCTAAACTGGTTCTCATTAATGAAATAAACGCTGAAGCGCTGAATAAAATTTGAGCACAATTTAAATACAGAAACTGAATGCAGAAAAATGCAAGTGAAAACATCAAGAAAAAAAGTGTTTTTAAAAATGTGACAGGAGTAAAAAGAGAAAATAAGTTGATTTTTACACAGGAAACGAGAATCTGACAGGAAATTATTTTAAAACGTGGAATATGTTGAGGAAACGAAATAAAACATAAATGTGATTGAATTTTCAAAAATCATAATTTTTTCTTAAAAATATTAAACTGAGAAGTCAAACACTTAAGACCACAGTCCGGGGGGGGGGGGGGAGGGAGGGGGCGGGCGGGAGCGCCTGATTCCTCTCTAATCAGGCCGTATGTGGTGGTGGACGCGGTTTATTTTTTTTTTACTACTGAATATCATTTATTCACATACACTATGTGACATTTTTCACTCAGATAAATGTAAGTACCACATACGTGTGTATCACACACACATTTACGCCACTATTACTCTGTGTTTTGTGAGACGTTACAGATAATCACACAGATAAAACAGAACTTGGAGGAAACAGAGATGTGGTTTAGGAGAAACAGATGTGATTGAGGAGAAACAGAGATGTGGTTTAGGAGAAACAGAGATGTGGTTTAGGAGAAAAAGAGATGTGGTTTAGGAGAAAAAGAGATGTGATTGAGGAGATATAGAGATATGGTTTAGGAGAAACAGAAGTGATTGAGGAGAAACAGAGATATGGTTTAGGAGAAACAGAGATATGGTTTAGGAGAAACAGAGATATGGTTTAGGAGAAACAGATATGGTTTAGGAGAAACAGAGATATGGTTTAGGAGAAACAGATGTGATTGAGGAGAAACACAGATATGGTTTAGGAGAAATAGATGTGATTGAGGCGAAACAGAGATATGGTTTAAGAGAAACAGAGATGTGGTTTAGGAAAAACAGATGTGATTGAGGAGAAACAGAGATGTGATTGAGGAGAAACAGAGATATGGTTTAGGAGAAACAGATATGTGGTTTAGGAGAAACAGAGATGTGGTTTAGTAGAAACAGAGATGTGGTTTAGGAGAAACAGAGATGTTATTGAGGAGAAACAGAGATGTGATTGAGGAGAAACAGCGATGTGGTTGAGAAGAAAAATGTAACATGTACTTTGAACTGTGATAAAACATACCAAGTGCTCAGACAAGATACTAAACACTGAAAAGTTATGAAAACCACAATGAAGACGATCACATTTTTTTAACATTTTATGACAGACCAGAAGTTAGTGAACTTGATAATCAATGGAAAAATAACAATAACAATAATAATAATATAACAGACCAAGGGAAAATCTAAATGGACTGACCAAGTGGCACAAGAAAGGAAAAGCAAACAATAATTAGATATGGACAGCATAAAGTGGAGATGCATGATCACGTGACACATAAATAAACTTCAAGCAACAATGTGCCATGACACCTCCCTCTCGATCCTTATATATCTATAAATTCATACTGTGGCATAACACGACATAACAATCAGCACATACAAATAAAGCCAAAAACTAACAGAACTATCCGCCCGCCAAATCCATTATCTGTTAATAGCAAACCAAGCACATACACAAACATAGCAGGACTGAATCTGTGCTGAAAAACAGGCCCAGAATGTGAGCCTCTAGAAAATGAAAAATGGTTTGGTAGAGAGAAGTGTTTTGTTAGCTGCTCCGCTCTGTACACAGTCCTACTAGCCGATAGTCTAATGTCATCTTTTCTCAACATGTTATACATCCCCTTTGACTGCACTCGTCCACGCAGTGCATCCTGTTATTTAAAAAAAAAACAAGAAAATGGCGGCTGTCTTGGGAGAAAATGACAGCACCTCCACGGTGAAGGCATCTGGGACTTCAAATTTCTGGGACAGTTCACACCAAAATGGTTATAAAAATATATTTTCTAATCCTCCAATCGAAACAATACTTTTCATGTTCCTTTAACAATATTTCAGTAACAAGTTTTCAAAATTTGTCACGTAAACCAACGAAACAAAACTCAATATCCTTTTTTTTTTTTTTTTGTTCAACCTCGCTAACAATATTTAGACAATTTCTCATCGTAGAACTTTCTCGAGTCTATGTCACAGCCTGTGTTATGTTGTTCCTCGTTAAAATGCATAACTGTGCTAAAATTTGGTGCCCTGGTGCCAGGATATATCCTGCATTTCTCCAAGTTCTGGCAAACAGCTTTTACAGCAGATCCAAGCCCTGAGACCAAGAAGGTTTGAATAGGCTTACGCTGAACATTTTTGGAGTATATGTTCTGCAGCCTGCCTTAGCATAGGTACTGATGGTTTGGTGTAAATCATGATGTCTTGTTTTAATACATGTACTGAAAGCTGTCTTAGTGTAAATTCTGATGTCTTGTTTTAATATATGTACTGACAGCTGTCTTAGTGTAAATTCTGATGTCTTGTTTTAATATATGCACTGATAGCTGTCTTAGTGTAAATTCTGATCTCTTGTCTCAGTACATGTTCTGATGTCTATGTTCTGAAGGCTGTCTTGATGCATATGTTCTGGGATCTGCTTTGAAGCACATGTTCTGTGATCTGCTTTGGAGCACATGTTCTGTGATCTGCTTTGGAGCACATGTTCTGTGATCTGCTTTGGAGCACATGTTCTGTGATCTGCTTTGGAGCACATGTTCTGGGATCTGCTTTGGAGCACATCTTCTGGGATCTGCTTTGAAGCACATGTTCTGGGATCTGCTTTGAAGCACATGTTCTGGGATCTGCTTTGAAGCACATGTTCTGTGATCTGCTTTGAAGCACATGTTCTGCAGCCTGCCCAGGTGTACATGTCCTTGAGACTGAACTCCCATTTCTACAATGGCACTAATTTATCTGAGATTTATAAAGCCAGAGGACGCAAAGTCTGCAGCAGACATTTCTTAATGAAAACAGCACCATCTGTTCATGCTTTTTCATTCGTGTTCAAAATACTTTTGGGTTATAATTATTGGGTACATTCATAATTCCTAAACAACTGTGAAAGCAGCAACTCACAAATGAGAAAGCAACAACTAACTTAGCATTCGATCAAGCATATTTCCTAGGTGTTGTTCACAATGTTCCCTCTAAGCTAAGCTCGTGAGCTAAAGCTCACATATTTGTTTTACGTCGCTCATAAATTGCTCATGTTGTTGAAATCATTTGTTCTCATTTATATTACATTTAAGTTATTCTGAACATAAAATGTTGGATTACATAAATTATCGCTCACATAAATATATTTTTACACATGCTGAATTATCGCTTCGACGAATCACACAGACGCCACTTTATACAAAACAACCAACGTATCCAGCCGATGTTTTGTGTTTGTTTGAGAACATCAGCCGTACCATTGATCAGAAAGTATGTGAGCGGCCAGGGGAGATAATCTAACGTGACGGCCAATTTAAACGTCGAACAACAACCCTTTCCATTACACGTTGTTGCTGCTGTTGTATAATCTTATGAGCATGATCTTCTCTGAAGCCGATGTGGTGAAGCTCCATGGGTAGAGCTGAAAAGCGGGTGGGAAGTGTATATATAATTCTTTAGCAGACTCCACCGCCACAGGGAATATAGCCATATCTATCCCGTCATCCAGACCGTGCCTGTTACTGAGTGTATCAATAGAGTGATGAGACGCTATGACTCGTCGCCAAGCAAGGCTTGCCAAATCGGACAGCGTCTCCACTCCCTCTTCAACACATACAACACTGATATAACACACAACATCAAACAATACAGCTCTCATATAAAACAATTACCAGGCAGTAATTCATTAAAATTGCAGGGCTAACCCCACGTCACTTTAAGGTGATCATCCGCGTTGCAAAAAACTATCACGTTATATACTTCATTAAACGCCGTGATAACTGTCACACTGCACGCTTTATATGTGACAACTGTAACTATATTAAGACTTGTCAGCCACGAACTAACACTTTCACAGCCTGCCAGTACTATCCGGTATATCATAAACCGCATATGATAACACACTACACACTTACTGCATGCTGCGATAGCGTTTATGTTAAATAATTTATTGTATGTAGTGTTCGCAGTCACATTACACAATTTATTACATATCGCGATCATACTAAATAATTTATTACATAGCGGCGATAATAAAGCAGGCGTCGACAAACTGTGGATGTAGCCTCTCGCTTGTCAGTCTATACTGATATTTATCATTCATGATTCAGTTCCTACATCATCTCTACCAGCTGAAACTAACTTCACAACATCTTGAAATTTCACAGATATAAATAACACACAATTTGTCATAAATCATATTATCTGTTGTGTGTTTACAGTCACCAGACGCTATCATCAACATCAGCATCCTGTGCCATCTCCATAGAGAAAGTTCTCTGCAATGATTCTTCAACCTGCTCTGTCACCTGTTATCACAGTGCATCAGACCACGTTGGTAGCACGGTAACAGCTGATGTAGGTCAGTGGTAAGGAACAGGAAGCAAGAATAAAGGTCGGACAAGCTCGGGCTGCACTCAAACCATATCTGGAGGTCCAAAAAAAAGATAAGCCAGGAAACCAGATGCAGGCAATGTTTTAAGTTTTTTACTATATGGGCTCGAATGCTCGGTAAATAACACAGACAAGTGAACGCACACTTGACACTTTCCAACCAAATCAAATATCTGCAAGATAAAGAGAAGTGTTCTACCCAAATATCACATGAAATGACCTATTGTTAAGAGAAACAAACATGGCATCCTTGTCAACAGTGGCTGAAAGGAGAAGGTGGCAATGGGCTGCTCACAAGACTGATCATGAACAGCTCTGATGTGGACTCCACTGAGTAAGAGAATCATGGGTCGACCCAAAGAGACATAGAGACGTAAAGCAGAGAAAATGCTAGTAAACAAGGACTAACATATGAGACACCCAAGAAGATAGAGAAGGGCCGACAGAAGTGGAAATCTTTTGCTACCAGCAGACTATGTGTCTTGGGCACTGGCGGGACGAGAGACAGAGAGAACAAATTCCTGTCTGTTTCGTTGATGTTGTCCACTCATCAATATCATTAGTTATCATTTTTCCTTCTCCCCTTTAGCTTTTCTCTCAAATATAGATTGAAAGAAACGACCAAGTTGTAATTTTCTGAGAGAGAACAGGACAATGCCTGATAGAGAGAAGAGGACACTTCCTGCTAAGAGAGAAGAGGACACTGCCTGCTGAGAGAGAAGAGAACAACGCCTGCTAAGAGAGAAGAGAACAACGCCTGCTAAGAGAGAAGAGAACAACGCCTGCTAAGAGAGAAGAGGACACTGCCTAGTAAGAGAGAAGAGGACACTGCCTAGTAAGAGAGAAGAGGAAACTGCCTGCTAAAGGAGAAGAGGACAACGCCTGCTAAGAGAGAAGAGGACAACGCCTGCTAAGAGAGAAGAGGACAATGCCTGCTAAGAGAGAAGAGGACAATGCCTGCTAAGGGAGAAGAGGACAACGCCTGCTAAGAGAGAAGAGGACAATGCCTGCTAAGAGAGAAGAGGACAATGCCTGCTAAGGGAGAAGAGGACAACGCCTGCTAAGAGAGAAGAGGACAATGCCTGCTAAGAGAGAAGAGGACAATGCCTGCTAAGGGAGAAGAGGACAACGCCTGCTAAGAGAGAAGAGGACAATGCCTGCTAAGAGAGAAGAGGACAATGCCTGCTAAGGGAGAAGAGGACACTGCCTGGTAAGAGAGAAGAGGACACTGCCTGCTAAGAGACCACAAGCTGAAGACTGGCTCAACAGGCGCCTGTGCCTGCGGCTAAGAGCCACAGACAGCACAACCCATCCTCCAAAGATGTTAGCTACACAACCAACTCTGGCAAAGGACCTGGCCAGCCCTCAAACCCGACTGTAGAAGTAGTAATGCGGCGCCGCGAACTGAGGACAAATTTCCTCGTTTGTGAGCGATACTGGCATCGATATCTGAGCGAACCAAGAAGAAGTATCGATTGCATTACAGTACGATACATCCGTGAGAACAACCTTTGAACTGTCTTGGTCATATTTTTCCCCTATATTTCTCAGTTTCGATGGACCTTGTACTTCTGGCGCCTGAAGACAAGGAACCTGTCCCCGAAATATCACTTAAAGTAAAATCTCCACTTAAAACAAAGTGAAGGTTTTATCCATCTGTTTAATCCAGATCTCTCCTTTCTTATCAAAACGACATCAAATTCTACAACATATGCTTTCTGAAAATATATAAACCTATGTACATATTGTTTACTGATCCTTTCAAAATTTAATAAGTTCTCTTGGACCGCGGTTCATACATAAGTCTAGCGTCTGTCCTAACTCTCCTAAAGTCTGCCGACCCCTGATTACATGGTACTCTAGGCTGGGATATCAACGTGTCATAATCACGCTGGATTAGCGGCTGCAAAAGCTAAAATTTCATACGACACTGGGATAACGTTTTGTATTACACGCCTTATCGCAAACAGCAATAACAAATCTTTGTTTTGGATAAAAATAACAGAGCTTTAATAGTCACGCTTTATGTCAGACAGTAATAACAGCGTTGTCACATCCACGATTTATCTCAGACAGCAACAATAGAGCTATCACTTCCACGCTTTATCAACTTTCTGATATTACTATAATGAGTGAACTTGCTAAGAGGCACTTCGAGGTGCAGTGCCAATTGGAAGATCGCGGGTTTAATTCCGGGATGAAAAAAAAAACTCACAAGACCCACCCCTCCTCTTTTAGAGTGTCAAAGAGTTTAACAGAGCCGAAACACATGTCTATGTGGGTGAGGTTGGGGTACCTCCTCTGATGATAAGGAGTTGTGTTGTTGTTCAGCTCTCTACAGCAGAGTTTCCTGCATAATTCGCTGCAAAGGAAGGCGATAATTATTGTGATATTTAACTTATCAATGATCTTTTCTGTCCTCGACAAAAATGCTCGAGCATAACAGACACTGCACGATGATGTGAGAAACGAATAGAACTTTGAATGGAACTTCTCACTTTCCTACTCCAATAACCGCCCAGCCATAGCAGGCCATCAATTTTTTTTTAACCTCTGGGATATTTTTACCTTTATCTTACAGTATATGTGTATCTATCTTACACTAGTAATTCTTTCTTCCTTGATCTTCTATCTTACCTTTCTGTGTTTCCTAATGTTTCATATCATGGTATAAGACAGATGTCCGTCACTTCATATTTTGTGTCAGGTGTCCGTCACTTCATATTTTATGTTAGGTGTCCGTCACGTCATATTTTATGTCAGGTGTCCGTCACTTCATATTTTCTATCAGATGCTCGTCGTTTCATTATTTCCATCAATATGTAACACTGTCGATACTCTTTTGTCTCTGGCCGTCCTCTCCTCACAATTCTGCGTATATTATTATGAATCTCAGTGTGATCAAGTACGGCAACTCTTCAGTTGTTTGTCTATTTCAAAGGCTCTAGTATCTTTTTACGTGGTGTTTTCTCCGTCTACGAAACCAGCTCCATTAGTTATAATGTACATTACTATCCACAATCGATCGCATCAATATACTTTCTCTTCCTATTTTCCTCGCAAAATTGGACTCGATACAAACTGCAGACATACAGGCAGGAAAATTACATCAGTATAAACTGGAAACACCTGCCTTAAATGAAAAGTACTATACAAAAAGCTAGAAGAAACGTGAACTATAAATTTATGTGACTTTTATTATTGTTAACTCTTAAACTCCTAAAGCAACACTGACAGCTTTGGTTGATCATGCACCTCCTCTGCGAATCAGTGCTCAGAGCGATACTTAAGCAACGTCTACATAAAATATGAAAACTACCACATTTTCAATCCAAACATTTTTTTTTAAATTATAGAATAACCTCCTTTCAGATTCTTTCTACCAAAATTTCTGATCAGAATTTCTCCTGACGAAGCATGGGAATAAAGTGGGAGTGAAAGAGTTAAATTCATCACAACGTTCCTTCTTCATCTGAAGAGTTAGCTAAATCCATCTCTATTTTAGTAACTAAAACTGTTAGTTTCGCATGACTGATCACCCATAAACAAGGTCACATATTTATTTGGTTAAGCCCTGTCCAAGATTTTTGTTGACCGGATCTCATGCACAAATCTCCTGTTCAAATCAACCACTCTTTGCCCTCTCCTGCAAGTAACAGTACTAATATATATAGTGTCTGTAATCTGGCTTCTCTCCCAATAAATTTTATTACACGGGCATTTAACGAATCTCGAAAAGCAGCCGGTTTTTGTTGGCATTCTTTCTGTACGTACTGCCGAGTGAAATCACTTTCCTCAACCTAACAACGCAGACCGTCTCTTCCAGCACGAACTAGTTGTTGCAATGTTTTAAAACGACGCTTAGCGTAGATTCGGATAATCGCCATTTTGTGTAACTGCTTGGTTCTAAGTGTCACTAGAAACATTTACTGACACTAGGTGGGGTATACAAAGATGATACTGTTCTACTCTCCCACTTAAAGGCGATAATGAATGAAATATTTATATAGTGTTAATATACATGTATAATACAATATATACATAGCAAAACTTTTTCTGAATAACCAATATAACTAACATATATATCAGGGATATCTAAAATGCTTATAAACGCGTACACATGAGAATATCACTTTAAAGACAATTTCGTTTTTACGGAAGCAAACAATTCAGACATTAAATCCACGACCTTCGCGTTCTAGACCTGTGAAAGCTGTTTTTATCTCTACATTTTGAACGAAACGTTTTTGCTGCACAAGTAAGCCTTCATTCCTCCCCTATGTTTATGACGCGTCTTGTAAAATCATATCTAATTTGTCCGTTATCTCTTCTTTACCTCATCTTTTCTTCTTTGTGTGTTTCTTTAAATCTTTGTATTTCTTCCATGCCAACATTATAATGTATGTGTTTTCAAAAAGTAACATGTCGTATATATGTCCACATATGTGGAAAACAGATATACTTGTTCTTCATGTACATTATCATATTTCAATTTCTTTCAATCTCTCTTCCCCCCCCCCCCCCCCCCGTGTTTCTGTTATCTGAAGAATATAACAAGTAAAGATTGGCTCTTTGCTATCTGAAGAATATAACAACTAAAGGTTGCTCTTTGTTATCTGAAGAATATAACAAGTAAAGACGACTCCATCACGTCTTTAATCTAGCGGATACGGTGGTGTTAGTGCCCGCGTTTTCCTTGTCCTGTCGGCACGACAGAGAATGAATGATATGGTTGTCGCAAGACCAGAGCACCATTCTTTTCCCTGCTACAGAATCAACCAGGTACCCACTTCTACAAACTCGAATCATTCAGCAGGATTCGAACCATCAACCTTCGCCATTACATTAATCATTTCCTTACTCAAGCACAAAATATCACGTCTGCCTTAAAGTAATACTTGTTTCCTAACTTTTGAAATCTCGTGGCTTTTATCATATCCGTTATTATGCGAGATCTGTGTATGTAGAACGGACAATTATTGTATGTTTTAGCTCTCAACACTTATGTTCTGGTTTTTTTTAGTCTGTATGGTCTGAATCAAATGCGTATTATGGCTTCAATATGTTGTATGTGATTTCTACATCCTGTTTACGCTCGCTCCTTATAACCGGAAAATTATTATTCAGGTTTCAGTTGTCAAATTTAGAATGAATGATGAGACTGTTACACTGAATAATGAGGCTTTTAGGTTACAGGAGACATTTAGACTGGAAAGCGAGAGCTTTAGTTTGGATTATTATATCTTTAGACTGGATAGCGAGAGCTTTAGTTTGGATTATTAGATCTTTAGACTGAATAGGGAGATATTTAGATTGAATGATTAAATCTTTAGACTGGATTGGGGGATATTTGGAATAAACGATTAGATCTTTAGGCTGGATAAGGATACCTTTAGTTTGGAAGATCAGATCTTTAAATTGGACGAGTAGATCTTTAATCTGTACGGTGTAATCTTTATATTAGATAATGACACATTTATACTGGATAATCAGAATTTTATGTTAGATAATGGCATATTTTGACCGAATGACAAGGAGTTTTTAATCGTTAATAATAAGATCGTTAGACTGGATAATAAGGTCTTTATCCTACGTAGAAACAGATCGAGGATTTAACTTATAATTAAAAATCCCCGCTTAAAAAAAAAAAACCAGTGGCTGACAAAAATCAGAGTATAGAAATATGTTGTTTTTTTTCCTGGCACAAACAGAACAACTGTGCTTAAGTGTAGTCATTTTAAAAACATTACTTGGACGTACTAAGTGCTATTTTTTGTGCCCTAGCATTCTAGATTCTGCAATAAGGTCTTCCAGAAGCTGCGTTTAAGACATAAAGACCCCCCCCCCCCCGTCATTCTAGACTTGTTTTAAGAACATCATTTCAGACACTTACAAGAACATGTCTGCTCGTTTTCTTGGCCACATGTCTATCAATTTCGATCTGGAAAAATGTCCTGATTTTTTTTTTTGGGGGGGGGGCCGCCGGGGTGTTTTTCTTTTGTTTCTTTTGATTTGTTTTGTGTCTGCTTCCAGGCGATATTCGGGCCCAATCACAGTTTTGTTAAACACCATCTTCACGTAGTTAAGTGGATCTTCAGATGGTGCTATCAGGAGCGTGGGAAAGTATGAGGCAACTACGAGGCCGTAAATTTACTGGAGGCACAGCTGGGGATAACTACCACAAAAATTTGAATTGTGGGGGAGGGGGGAGGGGAGTAAACCATGAGGATAGGAGCTAGGAGGATATAGGCGGGATTAAATCACCCATCAAATGAAGCGGGTAGAGGGTATGTATAAATCATCCGACACTGAGCGTTTCAGACCGAAAGCGACGGATAAGTGAACAATAAAAGCTTCTAATAATCAGGAATTGTTCTTAAAGTACTCTCAGGTTGGTCTGAAAGGAAGAGGGAGGGCGAGCGAGGAGAGAGGCAGCACATGGGGAGTTCCCCCGAAGGTTATAAGGTCTGTGCTGGATTCTGGACACGTGGAAATGAACATGTGTTTACGGTCAATGTCGGAAAGTAGCGAGTTACCCAGCAGTCTGGTGGCAGACAGCAAAATGTTGTACATTAACGACAAAACCAACAGATTTCCCGCTACGCCGCTACTGTTGACTTGTAGAAGGATATTTGGTTTTCTCTGCTGTTGCGAACAAATAAAAGTTTTAAACTTCCTCTAACTTATCAGTTAAAATGTTTCCTCTGCAATAGTTTCAAACATTTAAAAATGTTCAGTTCAGAAAAAAAAAAAAAAAAATATATATATATATATATATATATATATATATATATATATATATATATATATATATATATATATATAATGAAAAACTGAATGGTGAAACGGATCATCCAAAGAAGGTCACAAGGTCATTTCGATTGAGAGGGGTATACAGAAAATAAGCTGAAGAAACTAATTATATTGCATAATAACTGACTGAGAATCACCATGACCTACATGGCGTCATGTTCTGCTCACGGTGTCCGAAAGGTTCACTTGTAAACAGGACAACAAAAGATCTGAAGGCTGCGCTAGCTAGTCACGCTTGGCCAGTTATACAGCGTGGATTTTGCGGTTTACAAAGAGAGTTTCTAGACAAAGGTAAGCTGCCTGTATGATGAATCAGCAGCCCAGATGGGCGATTGCCTTGGCCCATGTGACATGCCACAGGCAAACAGATGTCAAGCTTAGTATATAAAGCTCTAGTGCCATTAATCTCCTCCGAAAAAAAACTGAATTTTTGTAAATGGAAAAAAAAGCCTGTGACAACATTTTTATCTAGAATAACAACAACAAATCATACTACAACAACCATGAAAACTTTTCTTGATATGACTGCTGTCTCCTTAACCGACCCAAAAAAAACCGCTGTCCTGCTGCACTTCTGCTGGCTCTGTAATCACTGTGATAGGTTATCTATCACAAGAAGGTCACTAGCCAACATTACCACGTCCAAGTTTGTTCCGCGGGCTGTTAAGCTGTTTAACCAGGGTCAAAAGGTCAGAACGATGAAAATAACATAAACGAACAAATAAACACCAAAGATACCCGAGATAAAAAAAAGATGGTTGTATTATTATTCTGAACAATTTCTCTTCTGGCGGATTTTTACCAGTCAACCTTTTTTTTATAATAAAAATCGGTTTATTTCAAGTTCTTTTTAAAGTCTAGTTTATCAAAATAAATATTTCCACCAATCTCCAGTCGTTCATCTTTGTCAAAACCTCTTGAAAAACACATCCACAGTATAATCTTGCTGCATAGATAGAATATTATTTTCTAACTGACTGAAAAACAAGAATATCACGGTTCACATAAGACAGAGAAGCGTGGCCGACCTGGTTGCCCGGTACGGCACGTAATGAACTGACTGACAGTCAGGTTTTAGGCTCAAACATTCCTGCCACACAGCTCTCACTGAAATGACAGAAAATTGGCTATCCAATATAAACCATGAAAGAATGTGCGCCAATATCTTTCCCGACATTAAGAAAGCAGTCCATACGACTGATTATCCTGACCTAACAAAACTTACTCCATCATTTCTCTCAGGTTAGCAGTTTCAAAAACTTAATGCCCACTTCATCTGTACTTAATACTGGTATTCCACAAAGTCTCTTTTCAGTCTATATCAAAGATCTTTCATTTCATCTTAAATGTGATATTTTGTTGACAACTTTCATAGTTCACATCAGTGATCACGACTTCCTTCACAAAGAAGCAATGCTTCAGACTGAAATAAATCATTTATCTGTGCAACAATAGCGGTATGCGTGCTGATATCACTGATAAAACAAAACCAAAAAACCCTGCTCAAGACAGAAATTGCGAGACAGACACAGGCACACATTACCACAACTTTTTTCTTGGAACGTTACAAATAGAACAGTTAGTGAACACAGAACTCCAGGTCTTAGTACCTTATTTGGGAACTCTCGTGTACAAAATCTAACAAAGCTGACAATGGCACGAAAATACCGGGTTAACCAAAATTAAGCACTACGTCGATCAAGCCTTAAGAAACTACGTGTCACATACAAACAAAATAAGATAACGAAGGATCGACAGAGGCGAAAATCTCTTGCTACCAGTAGCCCCACGTAACTTGAGGACGACGGGTCAAGAGACAGAGAGAGAGAGAGAGGGGGGGGGGTCATAAAAACATACTAATACTACCTGTCCACGATTTGGAATTGTAGCTAAATGTCAAACACAAAAGACTTTGATCATGTCAAAAAGAGAGCAGAACAACATTTAGTGACATGCAGCCAGCATTCTACAGGTCGGCTTAATATCTCGGAATTCTATCTCACAAAAATAAGATTCATTATTAAACAAAGCATAGACCGAACTCTATCCGAGAATGCCCTGCACTGTTTGTACTTACTGTTTAAATCAAACCTTGCCAACATCTAAACACAGCTGCTTTCTACTAAACCTAGGATTCAGTCTTGCTTACTCTGCTGCTTACCTCTGGAGTACTCTTCCATTCCACCTAAAACGCATAAACAACTCTCCTTTCAACGTCAGCCTTTTTTCAACACTTACTTGACTTTTATTACATGCTCCCTTGGACATCTACATATTCTCCTCATACTCTTTCTTTTTCAATGCATGCTCACAGTGTAGATGAAATAATTCCAGTACATTATTCAGGCCGATGCTGTAATTAATGTGTGAGAATGTAAACTAACTCTGTGGTATGTTTTATTCCACACACTGCTGAATGTTTAGAAAGGCGGCCACGTGTAACAGCTGCTTGGTTCATGTTCACTGCTGCTTCTTGTATAACACTAGAACTATACTGAATGATTGCGTTACAATGAAAGCTGACAGATTAAGGGCAAAATATCAGACGGGCCTGCTAGCCCATTTCTTCACTCTCTGAAAATAAAGTTCTTTCATTCGTTCGTGTAGGAACCTTGCTGTCATGATATAGGGCCTGTATACTGTTCGACACGTTGAATGATTCCATAAACACTGATACAGTCAGAGACAACGAAAATATGACAACAGAAGCTACATACGCCAAAAGAAGCCACTTATAGCAAAAGAATGCTACACATGCCAACAGAAAGATACATATGAAGCTACATGTGCCAAAAAAAGGCTAAATAGGTCTGCCTGCACTCTGCACCGGTGTCTATATCATCTATATATTACGCAATATTTCATATTTTCATTTCAGTGTAAACATATGGCGGCCGATAAAGTTGAGCAATGGTAAGTGTTTTGTATACTCAGTAAGCTCCTTTGCACATAAACGCGAATAACAAACAAAGAAAATGTATATCTTCTTCTTCTTCTTTGTTCGCTTCTACCACCAAGACCGCCCCGCGATCCTACTGAATTTACACCTGTGGTCCACATTATGTTCTGTGGTCCCCCGTGTGGTCCCCGAAAGGACCCCGAGAGGACCACATGTGGTTCAGAGTATCGCAGGGCTTGAGCCTGTATTCTTGGTGGGTCCCGGAAGCAGGATTGCGTGACACCGGAAAATTTATATAAGAAAGCTAGAAATGTTGATACATAGGAGAATAAGGGCGTATTTGAAGGACAGAAAATAAATTGGAACCTCAAAGAATGAAACTGAATAGAGAAATAATGAAAACTGTTAGATCGAGATAACATAATAATAATAATAATCATAAGACAGCCTTGCTGCAGAGAGAGGCTAGAGATAATTATAAAAGAAAAACAGAACAATGAAAGAGACGGGCCAACAACAAGGAGTCAACTTGGCCAGGTACGCAGTGAATACAAAAGATAAACTGGTGAAACGTTATGGCCAACTTAGATATGAAAATGGCAAAACAAAATGACAATAGATCAAAAAGATAATGAAACTATTTTTCAAGAAAAGTTAAACCAAATAAAAATCCAGACAATTAAAATGTTTTTAAAAAACGAAGCTAAAAGTTAATGATAAATGCAGTATAGGGATATATAGTATATCTCAAGCAAGTTTTGTTTAAACTCATTGTTTTTCTTAGAAAATTTATTAGAAAGCACATCTGAGAGCTCACACACATACACACACTAATCAATAGAAAAAAAAAACTGATTGTCAGAGATTGCATAAAACCTACAATATAGTGAAGGAATACGTCAACTTTAAAAGTCTCCCCCCCCCCCTCTGTTTCTCTCATTTTAATCTGTACGAAGCTGTCACTCAACCAGCAAAATAACAGACTGACATTTGTGAGTTACTGATCGATGCAGCTAACACTGCATCAAACAAACAACACACCTGTTTCTACAACATATATTTCACAGTATAAAGACAAACAATCATAATATAATGACAACAAATGAGAAGATATTGACGCAGATACAGACAGCACTAGGAGAATGGAGCTCAGTAACGTGGCGAGAATCAATAGAAAGCCAATCGACAAGCTTGAACACATTGTGCACGACTCCATTATAATATTATTGATTGTAGACCATCAGTTTGCTTGTGCAATCAGAAATACTTAAATGTCCGCAAAAGAAAATTATGTGACTGCAACCAGCTTTCGGGAACTGGCGGCCATTATGTATAGTTATGCTACAGTATCACAAATGTGATTACGGTTATTTTCGTGTTAAAAGACGGTTTTGCGGTAGTTGCTCGCTGTTTAAGGAAGTTGCCAGATATTATTTTGCTTCTCTCGCTTCTGTTGGGCAATTGGGATGCAGAAAACCCCTTGCCTATGTTGGACTAACTTGGTCTTATCTATGCCGTCCTCAGCTCGAAAAGGAAGGACGGAATTTGTATATTCTGAAATCCAGAAATGTCGTAGGAGACGCCAGAAGATTCTCCGCCTCAGGACTTTCCCAGCAGGCACAAAGCAAAAGACCTGACAGCCACAGCTAAGAACCACAAGGAAACACAGATGCCATATTTATCACACGCGTATAGCCAACACGTATTTACATGATATCCTGTTTTTCCCTTCATATACCAATAACTGTGCAAACAGGGTAATTCAGTATGCCTCGTCATACATGAAGTTGGTCTCCATTTTCCGGTCGTAGATTGCATAACACCAGGTATGCCAGGAACCCATTTTGACGGCTAAAAATCCCGGCCGTCGGGACCAAGTCTCCAACCAAACATCCCTTGGCATTAAAATTTCTTAACTATCGACTGTACCACTCCCTGCCTTCAGAGGTTTTGATGACGGGGGGGGGGGGGGGGGGAGGAGGGAGAGGGGCCGATAAACAAGAGCAAAATAAAAGCAACTTAAGTGGGCAACAAGAGCAACATTTCTTGATTCCAACTCGCCCGTTATAACCGGATCATGAAAGAAAAATAGGTCATGTGAATGACATGTTGTGTCATACTGTTCTTATCTTCAAGTTCTTATCCTTTTTTTAAATTCTTATAATTTAAAACATTCTTTTTCATTTACATACTACAATTAAATACAATTTCCAGCTAATTTTAAACTGTAATGCCTTTTCTGTTCCATAATTGTAGTTTGAAATGTCCTTAATTACAGTATTATATTGTTAAGAATATTTTTATTAGTATGTTAAATAAAAGAGAGAATATTTCTACTTGAATGTTCTTTGTTCTTTTGCGTTTTTCTGTCAGGTCTTAATTACCATGTTTTGTTCTTAATTACTAGGTTTCATTGACCTGTCAGTGACAACATTGATGCCCTGTCTAAACCGGGCAGGAGAAAATAAATACAAACCACCAATTAAACAACATGTAAGTGCATAAATGTAAATCATTAAACCTACACAAAACTGGGAAAAGCAAATCACTAAACCTACACAAAACTGGGAGAAGCAAGTCACTAAACCTACACAGAAGTGGGGGAGAACAAGCCACTAATTAAAATGCAACCTGGCAAAAGAAAAAGAGTATCCATAATCAGTCATGAATACAGTGGAAGAACAGAAAATTAAGTTTAAACAGTGAACCTGCTCCCCCACCCCCCAACCCAGTTACCGAGGGGACTCATCTCTCCGAGAGACCAGCCTGATTTGTCTTAACTCTCAGTCTACCATGACCAGAGTAAATGACACTTTTCTTCTGTCGCCAGCTTTTCATAATTTTAAGCCTCCATGACAACTAACAGGATCTAACACTTAAGACTTTCAGAACATGTCTTTATCGACAGTTTTTTTTTTCATGTGCAGTGTTTTCAATTTTAATTTCCCAACAGTATTTTCACATTAATTAAAATTCAATGATTGATTTTCTGCTGTTTCTCTGACATGAAAACACGTTTGGAACTATCTTCGATAAATATTCATGGGCCGCACTATTTCCATACTTGTAATGAAGCAATAATATATTTTACTCACGCTGTTTGCGTTAAAACATTTTTTATAAATTAAAAAATATGTTAAAGTTATTATTGTACAACATAAGCAAGCAGAAAACTATAAAAGAGAATGAAGCAGTCATAGAACCCCTCAGATCATCAGAAAGTTTAATTGTTTCGTTTCAAATGACGGTTTCCTGTTTTACGCGGATGTTTTTTTTAATTATATATTTTTCGTTCGGGATGTGTTGTAACATATTTCATTATCGTTATAAATAATATACTAAAAGCTTTTCTGAGTGTATTTGTCGAATATATACTGAAAATACAGCCCCCTAATTAAAGATTTGTAAGGGAATGAGACAATGAAACACATCTTGTGTAACAATCTATATCAATGGAAACAAGATTCCGAGTACTTAAATGTTACATCGAGCCAATTTTGTTTTATGGGTGTGAAGCATTGTCCATGAATAAGAGACTACAGCGAGAAATGGGAGGCCATGGAGATGTGGTTCATAAGAAGGATGTTGAAGGTACCATGGACAGCTAAGAAAACCTCTGAAGAAGTCTTAAGAGAGGCTAGAGTTAAAAAGCAAATTATAGTAAAGATCAGAGGCAGACAAGCGAGATTTATAGGACATTTCCTGAGAAGAGGAAAACTGGAACACACTGTGGCAACTGGAAAAACTGAAGGAGGAAGAGACAGAGGAAGACAGAGAGAGAAATTACTGGATGAGCTGTCAGTGTGGCTAGGAAGAAAGTCATCGGCGGATCTCATAATCAAGTCTAAAGACAGGGAATTGTGGAGAGAAATGATCGCCTACGCCACACGGCACGGCACTTGAACTGAACTGAAGGCAATATAATTCTTTTTTTTCCCCCTTAAACGTATTCCATTCAATAAAAATAAAATTAGGGCAACTGCAGAATCCAGTTTAGTTACTTTTATTTTTCTTTAAATTTTGATTTAGCTACTGTCTCTGCATCTTTCTTGTACCATGGTGAAATTTATAAAAGATAACATACAAAAAACAAAGATGACAAATCTGAATGGAACACCTAATATAGAGAAATAAAATGTCAAAACTGTTTTCTAAATGGTGCGCTTATCTAAGAAGTTTATGATACGGAACAGAAAAAAGGCTAATATGCTGCACGTCCAGTGGTGTGCCTCGCCTTGCTGGCATATATTCACCCCGTGTGATGTCTCTCACTAGGAAATCCAGGAGTGGTATGGCAATAAATTACTAAAACTCTTAAATAATGCAGATCGACAAAGTTTCATTAGAAAACCCGTGGATCAGGTACATTTGCATTTTAGATCCCCACACTCCATTTTAAAGTGGTCATATTGTACAGCGAATAAACTATCCGTTATGGTTATAAATGAAAGCGGCTTATAAACTGTTATAATAAATAAAAATTGCGTAAAACTATTATTTGTTGTGTTATAAATGAAAGTTGCGCATAAACCAATGTTATGGTTATAAAAGAAAGTTGCCCATAACTATTTAATACGGTTATAAATGAAAGTAACATTTAACCTACATGTTATGGTTATAAATGAAAGTTAGTGAACTGTATACGCTAACAACTGTTGCATATTTTTTTTCTAAGAATATCCGAAACAAAACTTTACAACGCAGAAGTTCCAACAAAATGTTCCAACACTTAAAACATGAACATGAGATAACAGCACATGGCATCAGGCTGAAACAAAGATCTTATTTCACGGAATGTAAACGACCAAAACAACAGTTCTCACATGACATTCTCTCCATGATAAAAATTCGTTTTCTCGGACCTTCTCATATTTCAATTACAGGTTCTGGGCACACATTATACTCCAGACAAATGATGCAAATATTCGAGTGTTCAAGAATGTAATCAATATATTTCTCTTTCATCTAACTTTCAGAACAAATGGCGTTGCTTTGACGTGCATAAACTACGTCGAAACACAACACACCGACACGCGGATTAAAAATTAAAGCAGTTTATTGTAGGCCTGGAATATATTAATCACACAAAAGAAAAAAAAGGGGAGAAGAAGGAGGCGTGCCTCTTCTCACGATTCTGTTCCAGGTTTTGAGCGATGTATGTGCGCATGTGCGCTGACGAGTGGCCGGGGTGGGGTAGTTGGGGGGAGGGGAGGGGTGTTTTGAAAGACAAGACAAAAAAGCACAAAACAGTTTTCAGTCTCAACGCCGTCCGTGTCGAGAGCAGAGATAACTTTTGTCAGCTGGACTTAAAACGAGTTGTCGGGTTACTGAATCAGGGTTGGTCAAGACCATATTCTCTACTTTCCTGGTGCTCCCTCGGTCTGGTTAGCGGAGTGGGGCTCTGGCCCCGTGATGGTGGAGTTTCCGAGAATCATTGTACCACTCGGAGTGGGGTTCTGGCCCCGTGATGGTGGAGTTTCCGAGAATCATTGTACCACTCGGAGTGGGGCTCTGGCCCCGTGATGGTGGAGTTTCCGAGAATCATTGTACCACTCGGAGTGGGGTTCTGGCCCCGTGATGGTGGAGTTTCCGAGAATCATTGTACCACACGGAGTGGGGTTCTGGCCCCGTGATGGTGGAGTTTCCGAGAATCATTGTACCACTCGGAGTGGGGCTCTGGCCCCCGTGATGGTGGAGTTTCCGAGAATCATTGTACCACTTCGGGACTTCAAGTCATTGTAAAGCACTCCATATTCGCTGCCTGTCCTTCGTGATTTCATTAAAGCGTCCATTGCAGAGAAGAAGAATTAGTTTAAAACAACAACAACAACAACAACAACAAAAACTATGATACACGCAAAAGCTGATAGCCAAAAAAAGGAGACTTTTGATCTTCGTCGATCTCCTTCACTTAATGTCCCTGTTATGACCTGAACAACTCTCTTCCCCACTGCAATATGTTCAGGAAATGTGAAAAAGTGAAATGTCCTGTCAGAAAACTTAATTTGGGTATTTCTTTTATCTTTATGAAAGTCAAAAATATCACATGTTCACCGAGTGTTGGGTTACAGGAATCACAGAAACATGAAATCAGCTTCGGCACACTGAATATTTCATGAGAGGAATAAATAAATCTTTAGCACAAATACAAAGAAAGAAAGAAAGAAACATGACAGAATTTGTACAAAATCCACAACACGTTACATACACATAAACACGATATACATAAACACACCAACAGCACTATAAACACAGATACATACCACACAACGGTACACATAAAGATACCTACAGCACATTAAACACACAGCACAGCGGTACAAATAAAGACATTCACAGCACATTAAACACACATACACACACTACAATGGTGCAAATAAAGACAGGGAGCGAAACCTCGTTTCATAGGACAAGCCACAAGACAACAGATACACTGTCCCCGCTGATGTATTGACACAGAGTTCCTAATCGTTCGCTTGTCAAATATTTCTGCTCGCGCATTAATTCTTTCAAGTCTTAAGTTCTTTCTGCGTTAGAGGACAAAATATAAAATCGGAGAGAGAGAGTGGATAAAATCAAAATCGTAGCAAATGGTGACCCAGTTTTACATGCCTGGTCTGATCTGGATGGTGCTAATGGCTGCCTGGTTTTTTTTGGGTTTTTTAAAAATATTTTATATAAATTGTTAAATAAATAGTTTTTATATTATCTTGATTTTTTTTTAAAATAAAAGGCAGTTGATGTTTTTCTATGCTCTTAGCAATTTCCATAATTCCTTGTCATATAAGAAACTACTGTTGGTGATCAAAGATTTAATTTAAAGTCGATTCAACAGCTACCATTACTTGTCAAAATATATCAACACGGAAGACAATTACATTATTAAACAAACAACTCAGGCCCTCAAGCAACTTTACACATGCCTGCAGTGAAAATAAACTGCCGGCATCTATCTACGTCTCACATCCTGTCTTCTTGCCTAATTTAAATTGGCCATTTCATCTCCGCCATCATAAATAAAAAAAAAACTATTAGTCACCGCGGCACATTATATTCCTTACATTTCGCCGTTAAATGTCAAACGGATATCCTTCCTCTTAGGCTGAGCTTGTAGTCGGCAGTTTAATCAATAACAGCATTAATTTTAAAACTGTTTGACGCATCTGGTACAACAATAATGACTGTACCGAAGACCTGTACCTTATCTAGTTACGTGGTAAAAGCGCTTTGCATTGACTATTGAATTATAAGCTAGTGCACGGCTGCTCCACGCAAGAACAAGGACGCATCCGATTTAAATAATAATCAATAATATTTCAATGTAGTTCAACAGTTATTCATCTCTCTGTCACACAGTCGGTACCATAACATGCAGGCGTGCTTCTACTACAACTGGCATGTTGAAATTTGTGAATATGGATAATGGGAATAAAGTAAAACACAAAATATTTTATGCACAATGCAGCAATATATTTTTCAGCATAAGGACCCTTTTCCCGTGAGATGAGACAAGCCACGAAGCGGACGCCAGCAGGCTAGAGAAGAGTAACAGGGGGGGGGGGGGAGGGGGGGAAGGAAGATTGACGCGAACTAGGCCTGGTGGCACACGAATCGGTACTTCACTTAACAAAGGTTTATAGCGTTTTCAATGAGACAAACCTTGCCACCTTCTCAGCCTAAAAATAAAGTTACAGAAACAACATGGACCCCCTCCCCCCCCCCTCAACTTCTTTTGCCATGCATAACTATTAATCTCTTAGCCGTGTCCTATCCTGTCCCGAGATTTCGTTAACAAAAAAATACAAAGAAGAAATAATGATCAGATTAATTATTAATTCACCGCTTTACTATGTCTTTCTGACATTTTTTTTTCTAGAGAACTAGGAAATGGAGTAGTCAAAATAAATCGAGTCTAAAATGAAATAGACGGCTGATTTGGTTTACAGTTTTACCTTTGTCAACGTGAATGGAAAATGTAAGATAATAACATAATGATTTTTGAAACTGAAAAAAAAAGAAGAAGATGATGAAACAAAAGCACAATACTACGCTGAATAATGTAGGTGTGTGAGGAGGGCGAGTGTTGCAATTTGCACATAGACTCTTTCTTCGTTTACAGCTGCCAGCACGACCGAGCTAAATCGACGAGGGGGAGGGCAGGGAAGGTATATTTGTTGCATTATTCAGAATGCAGGTTATTAACTACACGCTCTGCGACACGCCTGAATAAAGACGTTCTTTCTCACGGGATGCCATCTTAAATTTGAACTTTAAACGACTGAACGTGTTTTCGCTGCTGAACGTCCTGCTTTAATTAGCATACACAAGTCTTGGAGGAGGGGGTAGTGGGGGTGGGGGCTGCAAACTGGATTTATAAATAATACGTGGGAAAGATTATGATCATGTTTAGACAATTTTCCCCCGTAATGATAACAATAAAAGAAACAAGCTGTAGCCATTATTTGGTAGCTGTTGTTTTCTGGTTTAAATATTTTTTAATCATTTCGCCCCCCCCCCCAAAAAAAAACATACACACTTATGATCCCCCAAGTTCTAGAGATCACATGTAACCGCTGAACAAACAAACAAAACTTCACTTAACAGAATTCTATTTCCCCCAAAGTTAACAAATATTTCACATTCAACAGAAAAATAACATATAATTATGAAAATTTCAAACCGTATTGGGCAATTAAAATAATACAGCACTCTTCACCCCTATCGATAATTAAATTGATTTTTACAAAATAATAACAAACAATAAAACTTGAAAGTACACAAATACAGACATGTTTGTGTGAAAGAAGTTATATTTAAAATGACTTACCTCTCCGGTATCATCTTGTCGGCCTTGGGGAGTATGCTCAGGTCGAAAATATAATCTGATACTTGCCAAGAACTGATTTGACGCCTTGTCTTCCCACAGTAGCTCAATCTCTCCAATGCAAACAGGCTTCTCTTGCCATATTTTCAAAAAGAAAAAATCTCCTGAAGTTAAAATTCGGTTGCGATCATCCGATTTATATCTGAACGACTTGTAAAAAACGTAGTTTGTATGTTGAAGGCAGGGCGCCCCTTCAAACTGACAGAAAGACATTTTTAAATTGACTTCACAATCAAGAGCATCACCCTTACATTCACAGGCAACGCATGCATGTGTACAACATAAGAACAACTCTGATAATCGGCACTCGCAACTAGGTCACTTGTTCAATAAAAGCACATCCTCCGATACTAGTTCCGCTTAAATTACTTTCACTTTTGGGGTGAAATTTCCGACTGAAATAAAAATCAGAGAAAATTTTATTACTTCAACATTGACACATTCCATGTCATGAGCTTGTAGTGTGAAGAGATACATATCTCTTTAACGACAAGAAGAAACTTCCACAATAGTTTTTACATTGCCCCCTGGTAATTAGACTGTGACGTCACGCTATTATCATAATCCATTCATAGATAAATACATTTTTGAAAACAAATATTTTGTTTAAATTAATATGAATATTTTATGATTGAATATTGTTGATATGTTCGAATTTTTGTTTAGAATCGTGGCTGTTTTTGCTTGATTAATATAGTCTGTACTTGTTGACTGACTGCAAACTTTTGTTATTTGTTTCGTGTGAATGGCGACACATTTTTTTGAAAGTCGGTGTGTCAAATTGGATATGAAAGATGGCGACTATAGGAATAGGCGGACTGTACTGTCGATTCGTAATGTTTGCTAAGCTAATTCAGACGTAGGATTAGTTATTTGGTTTTATAAGCTCACAAAATAGAATACTTTAACCATCATTTATTGGTCGTATTTTGCGTAAGGCTTACTGATAGCGAATGATTGCAACATTAAATGCTTTACAGTCGTCACCGCTATTCTTCAAACCATCTTTCATTCTGACGGGCATGTGACTTTTGTCCCGTGATCTCGATTAGAAAACAGCTAGTACACATTGATTTCAGCAGAATTTATCGG
The DNA here is from genome assembly GCA_009760885.1 of Achatina immaculata. Lineage (NCBI taxonomy): Eukaryota > Metazoa > Mollusca > Gastropoda > Stylommatophora > Achatinidae > Lissachatina > Lissachatina immaculata. The sequence goes on from CM019717.1 coordinate 33,958,905, forward strand.
GACAACCTTTGTAAGTATATTTTCATCTAGCTCTCTTATTCGAGAGAATGTTGCAAACAATGCAGCTTTGTATTATGACTATTTCATTTTGCTAAGAAAAAAAAAACGGTTCTCCTCCATTGCACTGTTCTGTTAACTTCACGCTGTTTGTTGTCTGCTGTTATCAGCTAGGAATATTATTTTCAAATATGATGTTGAGTCAGTTAAACTTGAATTAGCAGCCCCTACAGAACGTGTAAGCAAAAATCAATAACAAAATATCCGTCACGTCATCAATTTTCTTGCTCTGGAAGGAAACTACCAAAAACATTGTTAATTGTCTTTTCATCCGTGCAGAGTTATAACATGAATAGTCATTGAAACAATATCCCTGTGGCAGATATCATTAGGAAAGAGGTGAGAAAATTGAAAGAAGGGATGGTTGTTTGTGTAGTGGGAGGGAGGGGATGGTTGTGTGTGTGTGCGGTTTGGAAGGAGTGAAGACAAGGTTGGCAAGAATTGACTGTGTTAGGGCTTGTCATATTTACAAGGACAAGTAAAAAAGTAATTGCAAACCAAAGGACATAACTGATTAAAAATATAAGAAGACTTGAGTGCGAGTCAAAAAGTCTTTTCATATATTTTTTAGTGTTATTGTCCCTTGATTTGTAGTTACTTTCAAACATGCCTTCATATACATAAAGGTAACTCTCCCAGTTACTCTCTTGGCCTGTCTGTTTAGCTCACTCTCATGTCTGTGTGAACTAATTGCTTCATTTATCCATGGTTGTGCCGGTGTGTATGTTTGTGTCTAGATCTCTTCTAAGCAAGTACATCCTTCCTGTCATTTCTTGGTTGTACTTGCATGCCATGTATGGGATACACTGAATTTGCATCTTAATAATACCATAGAAGTTTTAGGCCTGGAAACAGTTATATGGTCTTGTTTTGTTTTTTTTTAAAGAGAACCTCTATGATATGAGAGCTGAGATTTCAGAACTGACAATGAATCCTTCATCAGTCAGAGGCCAGTGATATGGATTGTGTTCATTATTTGTTTTTATTGTTTAATTGTCAGATAATTACTTTGCAGTTGAAAGTTCTTTGCTAGTTCTGAATTAACTTATTTCATGACCACGTAGCACATTATTGAGGTACCGGGCTATGTTGCCCCAGTCTGTGGAGATATTGATATCAGTAAAAAAAAATTTTTTTTCACATTCAGGTATTTTTATTTCATTGTAAAATAAATGGAAACAAAAATTGTCTTCTTCATGTCCATACATGATACATACATCATCTTTGGGTCCATACCTTGCAGGTGTTGGTTGTCATTGATTTCCACAGCCATCTGTCCATTGGTTTTTCTATAA